>CM068824.1:40270479-40600479 GCA_028554795.2 Sinohyriopsis cumingii
CTCTTTGGTGTCGATACGACAATCGACAAAGCCTCTGTCAGGTTCAGGTTCCTGCTGCTGCTGTTGTTGCTACTGTTGCTGCTCTCTCTGCTGTTTCTGAAGTCTGTACTTCTCTGTCCATTCTTCTTTCTCCCTGTTCACTTCTTCTCTGAAGAGCTCTTCTATCAGGTCTTCAGTGACTTTTAGCATTCTCACATTCTCTATCTCTTCTGGCTTCGGTATCAGACTGTGTCTGACCCTATGCAAATTCACGTAGGCTTCGTTTAGCTTAGCTAGTTTGGAGCACATCTTCGTAGAAGGATGAGTCGACAATGGATGGTTAGACTGGAGGCTACCCCGGCTTTAAAGTCAAAGCGCGGACGTGAAGGAAAACACTCCTACACGGTTTTCGAGCTGGAACGTTCAATGAGTGCCATGAGAGGGATAGTAAGAAGTCAAAGAGCATGAATCAAAATTCTTATAGCCAAACAAAAGACAAAGGCATTTTTTTTTCAAAACACAACATTTTTTTATTCAAAATCGCTTAACACTAACAAACAACTCTAAGATTTTTTAACAATAACTCAACAATATAACATCAAACATATTTTTTTTAATCACAAACATTTTTTTGCAACTCACACATTATTTTGGACAAGGTTGACAACGTTGTGAATGAAATTGTGTTTTCCACTGTTGGAAGTCATTAGGCCATTGATGGACACTACGTTTCCTAGCTTGAGACAAAAGATAAGCATAATGGTCACAAAACCATTGATCTACTTTCACATCGTTTCTAGAAGAAGAACGAGGATCAAAATGAGTCACTAAATGTTCTAAGGAATAACCCAGGCTGCGATGATGCAGAAAATACACACAATATTGTCCACACACCAAGGAATCTGTGCCTTGTAATTTCACATTATTGAATCGGGTGGTCTGAGCATTTCTTCTCATAAAGTCAATGATATCGTCTTTCAAAGGAGGCAATCCATACGAATCGAAATATTCCACACTTCCTTCTTGAGGAAAGTAGACGGCTAAAAAATGGGTTCCTGGGAGATGACTGTCGTCCGTGTTGATCACATAAGCTAGATGGTCTTGAGGTTTACGATGAGGGAGTTCATCTTTAGCACAGACGACAGGATTCCAAGAAGCCGTGTGCGAGCTGTGGCTCAAAAGGTAATAAAGTTCCCAGGTATCCATTGATTTGTGTGGTTTTCTTTTCTTTTTCTTCTTCACAGGTAATGATAAGTGATCAATTCGATCCTGACTTTTTGCTTGAAAATGTCTGACAAATAACCGTTTCTTCGCTTCGTCTCACCACTCTAATTCAGGAGAGCTTCGATACGATGAATCTCTTGAGTGGTTAATGGTGGACAAGAATGTTCACGCAAGTCTTTATACCACTGATGCAACACGACTTCGTCCGAGATGAGACTCCAAGCTTCGTCCAGATACTCGTCCAATTTTTCTTCTTGACTCAGCATCAGACATTTATCGTGTTGAATTTGACTGGGATGATCGTTTTGACATCCATAGCAATCTTTCTTGATCAATTCCGTCATTTGTTCGACCAAGTGTTTGGCAAAACAGGAGACTAAATGGGCTTCTTGTTCTGGCCATCTCGACTTCATCATGATAACCTCTTTGTCTTTGTCTTGGGATTCTTCTTTTTCCACAGTCTCCTCACATTCCATGTCCAAAGTTTCTCCACTTTGTAAAGAGGGATAACAGTCTTCCATCGCTTCTAATAATCTAGAATGACTTCTCTCAAACTGTTGATTTCTATCGTATTGTCAAATTCTGCATACAGGAGGACGTTCACTTTGTCAGGTAGAGGATTAGTAAACTGAAGTTCCACACGAATCTGGCCGGATTTTATAGGGTGGAAATGTCACTCGTCACTGCCTTGGTCTGGAGTGAAATCGAAAGCCCACAAAGTGTAGCCTACTACATAATCCTCGTACGTAATACCGTGACTGGTATTGGTTCCTAACTGTCCGGTGGCTTCGTACAGGGACAAGTACGATCTCAAATAATTCCTGTCACCAAACTTAGGCTCAAAGGATCGGGTACACAAGGTCTTGCCATCGCGACTGACTTCAATCTTGGACACATTGTAATGATGAAACTCAAAAGGATTTTCCTGGTAGAGTCCGTTGAAGGCTGAATTATTGACCATACCAACGATCACACGTTTGGATAACTGTCCTTGGAATAGATGATCTTCGATCATGGATCGCTGTCCAGCAGGAATGGTGAACGTTTTCACTTCCACTCTTCGTATCGGATACTTGGCAGTCGTTCTGCTCAACGTCTGACTGACGTCGTTTCCCACTTTAGGTAACACTTCCACACGACGCACGTAGAGTCTGGCGTCTTGGATGATGGTTTTGTAAGTGGAACCATCAGCAGCCATCAAATGGAAAGCGGCACTGCTGAGATTCAGTCTCAAGCGGATATCCACCCCGTTCAGCAAATACTTTTCTTGTAACCACATGTCTAGATGCAAGCGATCCATCAGTTCTAAACTACGACTTAGATGAATTTTCATTCGTCGTTCTACAAATCCCGTTGTATTTTGAGCATCCCCAGCAACTGTAATGCTGTTGAACTTAGTCGCTTTGTCTGGTTTCCATACCACGCAAGCATCCAGATGAGTGTTCTTGGCTTCTTTTCCGTACGTCAAGAGATTTTCCAGGTAGGCACGGTAAGGGTAAGTATCCATACTGCTGCTGACCAGTTTGTTATTCAAGTACAAGTCTTCGCTAAACAAGGAATGCATGAAATTATTGACGGGAGCTACTGCATCATCATTGTCTATGTTAGCGTTGGGTGGTTCGATCACTTTCACTTTCAAATACAGGTAACTGCTATTCAGATCGATGTAATCTTCGGGCTAACCTTTGATTTCAAACTCGATGGGAGCAGAATCCGTCAAAGAGGAGACGGGATGAAATTCCACCCACTGGGATTCTTGCATCGTCGTCATGGTGGGGACATGGCAAACAGATCCAGTTCCGACTTGGAACAAGCGTAAGACTCTCGGTGCATCATTTTTTCTCTGTGTCTCAATAATCGAAAACGTCTAAGTCTCGAACGGTTCTTCTTTTCTTTGTCTTTCTAGCTTTAGAAGTGTGAAGTCTGGTGAAAGGGTGTTTTCTTCGTCGTCTCTTTCTGCCTTGTCCTTGCTGAATGCCTGATTCGGTAGCATGCAGGGCATTTATAGGTGTGTCTCGTCGGCCCAAAATGTCTTTGTCCGTTTCCAGCAAGAGATTTTTGCCTGCCCTCAAGAAAGCTTCTTTAGGGTTTTGTTTGTCGATGATGACATTTTGGAGAAATTCTTTGCCTTGAGTCAGTGCCGCATCTTTCAAGGCGTGCAATCTTCGTGTCACCATCGGTTTCAACACCGGGGCCACCGAACGAAAAGCCGATTTTAACATATCTCCTAAACCGTGTCCTCGCTGTCGAGCAACCCCTCGGTACACTGGATACATGACTTACAACTCGTGAGAAAACCGTTTTCGAAATTGGAGTTTCACCGTGACTTTTCCTTTGGTGAATGGAATATTTTGTCCCAGATCTCCTTTTATAGCAATGTTGACCGTGTCCAAATAAGACTTGCTGACAGGCAAATAGTGAGGATGTACAAATTCGCGGTGAATGTAGTAAGTGTTTCCACCTTCCTCGTCAGCGGTCGTGGCAGAATCCACTTTGAAAGGAATGACACGCAGTATTGGCACAGAGGTGTGTCCCACCACGTTGTACTCCACCACATCGGAGTACACAAACATCAAATTCAGTCCTTGGTTCAGTTCTACCGGGAACGAAATAACTTGCTTAAAGACTCGTTGTCGTAAATGATTGGTAATTCGTTTTTCTTGAGCATGGCCATTCTCATGTCCATGTCTCCGCCCAACATGTCAAACAATTCAGGACAAAATAAAATGGACACGATTTTACTCCCGTCAAATTTCATCAGGAAGCGACGAGCTGCTTTGTGGTACTCCATGGTGACACTTTTTTTGACACTTTTCAAAGCTTTCAGAAACACAGCATTAAACCTGGAGGTTATGGTGCACACCAAATGTTGACCACTAAAATAATAGCATGAGGGAAGGAACAAATGATAGGTGGTGTACTTTTGATTTTGTGTGCCAAGGGTTTTTATGTTATATTTGCCATGGGTATCCAAGTACTGTTGCATTTGCTCGTCATGAACTTCCACATCAAAAAAGTTTTGATTGGGAAGGACATTGAGGACTTGAGTCGGGTGAATGATTTCTACTAAAGCCACTTCCCAATGGGCTTCGTGATCTAATGGGATGGTCTGAGGTAATTTGGTCGTGTAACAGCACAACGTGTTCTTGGGAAACACCTCCATGGAACTGTCACTGGGTAAGGTTAAGTAAAATTGGTTTTGGTGACTCATAATTCCAGAGTCCTGTAGCTGTCCGAGGGGTTATTGGACGTCAGAGGAGTGTCTCCGCCCAAAATGGGATTGTTGTTGTTGTTATTGGAGTGGTGACTGACACTGGTACTGGACACAAGGTTCCCGTTGTTAACGTTCGAGGAGAACTTCATGGAGGGATTGGGAAGCAGGTAACCGATGCAGCTGCTCAATAAAATGGTCCACAATTGTTTGTCTTCTTGTTGCAAACTTAAATTGGCGATGGCTGCCCCGATGTCACAATACACCACGAAGATTTGGCAGAAAAAGACGATTTGCGTTTTAGGCACACGTTCTCCGCACCACACCCACAAAAGTTGTTTTTGTAAATCTTGCAGAGAAGAACTAGCTGAAGGAGTGGTCGACGTAGTTGCGTCTGTGTGAAAGGGCATGATGGTCACTTCTTTTTATAGTCGATGACTTGCGAAGCGTCGATCCAAGAATCAAAACTGGGTGGATATCCTTTCCAACGTACTTTGACTTCTTTGACACGTCGTTTGCCCACTTTACGGGTTCTGCGTTCGAGAATGCTTTCGATGTCGTACACGTCGTCTTCTTTTTTGGTGACACGTTGTAACTCGGGCAAATAAAACGTTCCTTTGAGCACTTCTCCGTTCATGTCTTCCAATTTATAGACGGCAGGATGACGGCCATGCACTCGTCCAGTGACGCGAAACAATTCGGTCGTCCAGTTAGGTAAGTAACCTTTGTCGAAAGTGCGTTTGGTTTTACCAATGCGCACCCAATCTCCTGCTTCCAACACTCCACTTTTCTTGGGAACAGCCCTCGTCGGGGACGCACCAAACAGGCGCTCAAACACCAGCACTTCGTTCTCGGGAGTCACTTCTTGCGGGGCACGTCCGATGATTCGATGGTAAGATTGGTTGTACGCTTGCACCAGGTGCGGTAAGATGTCGATGTACTTCAGAGTGTGGTGATGCGTAAAATATTTCCACATACGTTGTTTCAAAGTGCGTTGAAAACGTTCCACGATGCTGGCTTTGGTTTCGGGATTCTCGGTGGTAAAAAAATGAATGTCACGTTTCTTTAATTCTTTTTGGAAAGCTTGGTTCAGAAATTCGGTGCCTTTGTCCGTTTGCCATCGAAGAGGGTGACGACCGCTTTGTTTCAACACTCGTTGCAGGGCTCGTACTAACTCGCTGCTCGATTTGGAAGTCAAGGGTACGACCCAGGCAAATTTGGAAAAGACGTCGATGACACAAAACAAATATTTGTACCCGCGATTGTAGCTGGCCAAATGAGAGACATCGGCTAAATCGGCTTGCCATTGATGATCGATGCCTTCCACTCGGGTGCGACTTCTGGCAAACTTGCGTCGAATGGGTTTGTGTAAAGTGTAGGTAGCTTGTTCTTGTAACCATCGTTGCACTTGAGGTAAACGGAGACTTTTCAGTCGAGTTTTGGCAGCACGATACAATTTTTGAACTCCTGCGTAACCTGCCGGATGGGAGGGATCGTAGTAAATGCTGGATAAGACTTTTTCCATTTGTTGGTTTGTGTGTTAATAGGGCACCCACTGTTGGAGGATGCTACTCTTTTTCTCTTTGGGTACTTTCTTGGATTGAAATGCTTTGCGTGTGCGACCGGCAATAGGTGTTGAAGAGGAGGATGTCTGAGCGGGGGATATCGGTTCTGTCTTCACTTCTGTCTTCACTTCTGTCTTCACTTTCTTTTTCTCTTCTGATGAAGAAGGGGTGGTCATCATCTTTTTAATCCATCCAATTCTTGAGGTAGGTGGTGTTGTTAACTTGCCAACTTTTTCTGGTGGAGTTTGAAACCCTTCTTCTTCTTCTTCTCCTTTTTCTGTCTTGGTCACTGGTAGTAGTGGTGGTGGTAATGGTGATGGTGCTGGACTTTTCATCAAGGTCTTAAAATCTTTCAGAGTAGGAAGAGCTGTTTCGTCTGAGGCTATCTGGTGAAAGAGTTGCAGTCGTTGCAAGAGCTGACCGTACTTTTGCGATTTTTCTGTTTCGGACAAATCTTGGCGATCCATCAAGGACTGCAGTTCGTGTTGTAACTAGGACATCTCGCTCAAATTGGGATTGGGAGGTAAATGCAGGGTGCGTTGTTCTTGCCAACGATGGTATTCCATCCATCGTTTGTAAGGCACTAAAGCTAGTTTTCGTCCTTCCATGGGGTTGTCAGGGGTCGATTCTGAGATCTTGGGACTCCAGAGGGCTTTTTATCTTGCTCCCATCAGTCCTTCCAACATGGTTCCCAAGACTCCTTTCAGCAATGGGTCTAATAAGAGGGGTAAAATACCTCCACGTTGGACCAACATCTTCTTCTTTTGATGAATGGGAATTTTCTTTTGAACCATTTGGCGAAGAACGTGACGATGTTTGCCGAAGTATTGTTTTTGGTGTTTGGACAAAGGGATCGTGCCTTTCAACACGTTCAAACAACATTCGCACACGGTATCGATGACCTCTTTGGAGGCTGAGTGAATGAGTTTTTTTCGTAGGGGTGAAGAAGCTTTGGACAGGACAGATAACATGTCCCCATGTTTGACTAAACGTGGAGGCAGTCCTTTCCTTTTCTTTCCTTGGGGTTGTTTAGAAGAGGAATGTTTTCTGGAGGGTGACATCTTCAGGAGCACCAAAACACTGATACCCCTACTCGGTCACAGGCTTTTTTTTATACTGGAACGCGTCGCCACTGGTTGTCTTTACGGCGTATCAACTTCAGGACAGGCATGACACGTCGTGCAGGGGTACGCAACGGACTAAATCGAGCCAGTTCTTGCTTGGACAAATCCAGTAAACTTTGTAACATGCCCGATCTTTCTTGAACTTTGATTTTGGGAGAAGGTACTTTGTGAGCAGCGGCCACTGCCACTAAATTGGAGGGTCCTGGCGCTGGGGAAGTTCTTGGGGTTATCAACGGAGAAGTTCTTGGTGTGATCAACGTCTCCAAGTACTCTTCAGTTCTTGGTGACATCAACGGGGAAGTGAATGAACCTGAGGCTAGCGGAGACGCGGTCACCGCCTTTGCAGGTCGTGGTTTGCGAGTGTAAGGTTGCGTCCTGGCCGAAGTGCCTCTCTTGCGACTAGTTTTCTTCTGTGGGCTTTTCTTTTTCTGGGGACCTTTTCTCTGTTTCTTTTTCTGGGGGCTTCTTTTCTTTTTCCGGGGTGGTGACTGGTAATTGGAGGGTCCCGCCACTGGAGAGGTTCTTGGAGACACGGGTCTCCTTGGGGACTTGGTCTTGACACCGTGGCTCTTTTTCTTCTTCTTGGAGCTTCGTTTGACTTTTTTCTTGGGGAGAAGTTTGGGAGCATTAGGATCCCATCTTAAGAGGGAGCGAATGATGACCCCTCCTAGAGTACCGCTCCCTCCAGGTTTCAAAATGATTTGTTTTTTGGTTTGAGTGTCGATGCGAAGATCGGCCAGTTGGGTCAAAGCGACTTTGTTTCGACTCGTGTTTGTGGATTTTTTTCTCGACTGATGCCATACAAGGCACGAATCAATTTGACAGGGAGATGTGATTGAAGGGACGTCATGTTGACGCTGTGTGAAACAGACGAAAAGGGTTTGAGGTTTTTATAGATTTTTTTTGTGGAGTGAAGTTAAGTCGAGGACGGAGACGTGTACAGGACAGGCCCTCCGTCTTGACCCCAGTGGTGAAACAAGTGGGTACGAAATCGCAAATCATCGGGGGTCGTAGGTTTCAAATCGACGAGTAAATAGGCGTGTGGAGTTTGAGTGGCATCGTCGTACGCCTGAGTCAGCCAAGGCGTTCCTAACTGTTTGGCTAAGACTTGCACTTGCGATTTATCTCGAGGGCTTTTAAACAAGACCACATAATGCGCATTGAGACTGATGGTGCGATGGGCTTTACTTTGTTGAAACAAATTTTGAGTGATGTAAACGACACTGGCATTACGGTGATGCCCTTTGCGCGTGAACCACAGTTTAATTTCTTCTTCGTCTTCTCCTAACATGTCGTCGAAAATGACCAAATGGGTTTGACGGGAGTCAGAGACGATGCCGTCGTCTTCTTTAGGAATGCCTTCCACAAACACGATGGAATCGCCTTGACTTTCTCGCAAGAGGCTGTACGCCGATTGCCACTCTTTGTAACACCACACGATCCGTTGAGGTGGGCTATCGATCAAATGATGTTTATGTTCGATCAAACGTTTGACGAATTCGGTTTTGCCTGAACCGCTGGGTCCAGCAATGAGCATTTTTAAAGGGATGGCAAAGATACAAAGCCTCCCAACTGGCACGATCGAAGTCTTCGTCGATGACTTTGACAGTGGAGGAAGAGGGAGCAGAGACAGCAGAAGTAGCCATAGTGTTAGGAATGTCACTTGTGACACGAAAACAGACAAGACAAGAGTTTATATACTTTTTCCAGGACACGTTTATTGAATGTTTTAAACATGAATACGAAAGACAAAAATACATAAAAGCCAAAGGCTTAAGTACAACGATAAAAGGCACATGAAAATCATTAACGTGGAATAAAAACAAGTGTCTGTACAACATGTTTTGGGTAAAGTTCTGACCAGTTCTATAGGGGGTAAGGTCACACAAGTGTCCTCCCGAAAGGGTCTTTCAGGCATGTCCACGACAGTCCTGTCCTGGGTGACGGCTTCTTCTGGCACCGTCACTAACACAGGTTGAAAAGTAACTTTTTTCCTTGAACAACTCTCGTGCATACTGGGCCACTTCTTGGGTCCAAGCCTCAAAATCCCATTCTTTCCAGGCACGGACATCTGTCCAGTGGGGGTGTAAGTCACAAGCTACACACATCGTCATACACGTCTTGGGTAGCTAAAAGTTGACGAATCTTTTTTTCCCGTAGAGGTCGAGAAGTATCCAGATGAAAACGCAAAGCTTTGAGCAAAAGGAGTCTTTCGTGACCATTTAAGGCCATTGGGGTGGTAAGTACTGATCGTAAAGAGCCCACAAAGAATCGGCTGGTAAACGAAATCCCAGAAAACAAGTCACTAAGATACACACCACTTGTCGACCCAAATTGAATGGATACAGTTCTTGTAATAATCGATGGTAATGATCCACGGTTTGAATATGGTCATTGAGTTCCTTCCACGGAATTTGTTCAATTACATGTGATAAAAGTCGTGGCATGGCAGCCTGTTTTAATACTGTCTTTGTTTCGGAAACAATACACGTACTTTCTAGCCAGAGATCTTCGTTCTCCAGTGGGGAATCTAAATCTTGCATACTGTAACCGAAACGTCAGAGTTTGTTAAGAAGTTTCCTCTTCCGCTAAGTAGATTCCACGTAAAATATGTTGGTAATCCTTTAACTTGTCTTCCTCAATGCGTTGCACTAGGTGAATCTCGAAGTAACCAAAATGATCAACACGTGGATCATCGGGGCCCTCGAAGTATTGAACAAAGTCTGACCACTGAAACAATTTCTGACGAATCAGTTCTCTTATACCATTCAGGTACCAGTGGTTAAAGATATGGTGACGTAACGGATGCAACTGTTCTTTACGTTTGACTTGTATTTTGACCAGCTCTCGGTAAATGCGTTCCCTCAACTCCACAGGCAAAGCACGAATGTTCTCTTGTAAAGTATCCATGAATAGGTCATACTAAATCCTCTTTCTAACACAAGAAATGTACCGTTTGCACAAACATGGTTTTACTTCAGTGTCGAATTTAAATCGTTTAGTCACTAATTTACACATTACAATTCGTTCAGAAGTTTCCTCTTTCACTAAGTTGACTTTGTGTAAACGATGTTGGTAATTCGTTAACTCTTCCTCTGGAATTCGATGCAGTAAGTTTACAATGTAGTAAATAGAATCATCAATAGCAAACCAATCCTCTTTAAAACTAGGGGGCCGTTGATCAATGTCTGTCCAATAGAACACTTTGAACTGAATCAGTCCTTGTATAGCATTCAGGTACCAGTGGTTCAAACACCGGTGACGTAACGGATGCAATTGTTCTTTACGTTTGATTTGTATTTTGACCAGCTCTCGGTAAATGCGTTCTCTCAACTCCACAGGCAAAGCACGAATGTTCTCTAACAAAGCATCCATGAATAGGTCAGTCCGTACAATTCACAATCTTCTCCTAGAGCAAAAGTGATCCACATAGTGAGTAATTTCTGACCACTGCCACTCAGGGTAACGTCCAAGAATCTCATTGAACTCTTTTAATGTAAACGGTCTAGAGTAATATAATAGGACAAATGCACACTTGACCCAGAGAAATCTAACACACTGGTTGACTTTTTTCACTTTCCTCTTGTGAATTTCTCGGTACAAAAGTTCTACAGTCACCCATTGAGAATTCACTCCTGCCAAACTTCCTTGTAAATCTTCTCTTGCAGTTCTTTAGGTAATGATTCAATATCGTTTTTGAAATGAAGTTTAAATACTGGTCTCGGTGATGTCCAACATTTGACTCCTAACCAGTCTGGTTTCTTCTTCTTCGTCAACGACATGGTAAGTTACTTCAATGTCTCGGTCCCACTGAGGGTAAGTAATGACAATTCGGTGACCATCGAGCATGTTCTACGTAGGCCGAATCTTGTGGTTCCCAGTGGTGAAGTGACACACCGCAACTGAAGCACTTGACTTTATCTCCTTCGCCCAAGTAGAACAATCCGGCTCTGGCTAATTCTTCGGGGGTCGGTCCTCCCAGATACTTATGCCATTTTCCTTTGAACGATTGAAGACGATTTTCAAAGTCGCAGTATTCCGACAAACGCTCAGGGAACGAATATTCGTCTTTCACAGGTTCGTTTCGATGAGGGTTGGGTGACATCGATAGGAGTTTGCTCAGGGCTGGATGACATCCGTAGGGAGGTAGACGTGAAGGTGGACATTCACCTTTAAAACGAAACCCAGTAAAGTGTCCAAGAGGACGAGCGGCATCGCTTTCGCATCCCTCAGGTTTGGCACGCACAGCATCACTTTCCATGATAGGGGCAGTGAGAACAAAGTTCCCATGATGCTTTACGGCATCGCTAAGGTCACAGCGTACAGCATCGTTCCCATCGCAAGGCTCGCAATCGCATTCCACTTCAGAAGCCCCAAACTTGAATTGTGCCTGTCTGAAATTGTTGTGTGTTTCTCTGAAAGTATTCATCTTGTTAGCTTGGTCTTGGTAGTCACAATGAACTATCTATCGTGCCTAGAGTTCCTTTTTATATACAGACCAATACCGACGTGTCCATACGGTAAAGTGAAATGATTGGGAAGTCGCACTCGCTTCTGGTAAACGATTTGATAGACTTTTTCCAAGGGTCGACTGACGATGTGGTGAGTGGGTAAACGTACAATCTTGTTGGGTTGATAGGTGGTCACTTTAAAGTGTTCAACCTCTCCAGATTGCAAGGCTTCTTTCAATACCCCAAAGTTGACCACACGACTGGTACGATAATTCAGAGTCAATCCTTTCACTTTACACTTCGTGTGCACTTCTCCTTGTGGGTCCCGGTATTCGTAGCCGTAATTTTTTGGACCGCCACTGACGAAACTTAGAATCTTGTCGTCGGGATGCTCGTCTGTCCAGGCTCCTAAACGGTCTCCTTTGATGTCAGGGTGATGTTGACTCGGGTGATGGATGTAAATGCAACTGTCCGTGTCAAAGTACAGGAGGCGTTCCCCTAACAGTTCTAAAGCTTCGTACAATTTTAAGCGAGCATGAGCTGTCACGTAAGCCGCAATGATGACATTTCCAAAAGGGTCGTCTTGTACAAAGTCCAGATCTTCTTCGTAATTGACCAAGATCAAATCCTCGCGAACGACGTCCACGTGTTTGATGAATTTGGTTTTGTCGTGAATCATCTGAAAGTAGCGGGAAGGTTCTGTCAAATACACGGACGTTGTGCCATTTCACCCCCCAAGCAATTTAACATCACTTTGGCAAACGATCGCCTGCCTTCGTTTTTCTCGATGTGATCTAAAGTAATGCCTTCTTGTGCCCAGTATTTCTCTTTGAATGTCTTTTGGTCTTCGGGAGTGTGACACCAGGAAGGATAGCCACTGGCTTCTTGTTTCAGTTTCTAAAAGGCATCCACGTAGTCAGCGAAAATGCCTTTCTGACTGGGGTCACCCTTGTGGTATTGTTGTGTCTTGGGAATGTGACAAATTTCGTTCACTTCTAACAGTTGATATCCCATTTCCAGAGCTTTGAACAATTCTACGCTGACCCAGGTTCCCGTCAAGGCCCGTTCTTCCTGGGTGTGCTGACAAGGCTGATCTTGGTTGCACGTTTCGGCACAAGTACGGCACAAAGGAAACATCAGTTTGCCTTGGCAATGGTGAGGTAAGACGGGATGGTAGAAGTCCTTGGGTGGCAAAACTTTGCACTTGATCAAGCCTTCGTATTGTCGAATGTTTTTCAGGTCGATGTGTTCCGTTAACAATTGTGGGTGCCCTGCAGGAAAGCGACACTATTTGCATACGTAGGGATACAGCGAACACACGTCCAAGTATTTGATTTCTTCTCCTTTCTCTTCGTCGGCTTGGTACAGCAAACAGGTGGCATTGGTCCTTCCTCCGTACAAACTATCCCTTGGGTTCAGGGGGTCCATGAACTGGTAACTTTCCACGAGCCGTTTAAATTCGGGATCAGTTTTCAAACGGTGGTCGTATTCGTGTTCCCACATTTTCACCACTTGGTATCCTTCCTGTTCTAACTTTAGGCGTCGCTGACAAGTGGCCTGGTACAAGTCTTCCATGGTTCGTTGTAAAAACTGATTTTTAGTGCCACGGTCAGGGTAACAGTCGGGACATCCGTGAAATAAGCAACCGTTAAACTCGTACACGATCTTGGGGTTTTCTAAGTCCCAGCCATCGACCGAATGCGTTCCAATGGTCTTTTCGCCCCCTCCGTTGCGGGCATGCTGAATCCATTTGTCTTCCTTGTCGCACAAGTAATGTAACCAGGGTAGGACTTTGACCGAGTATTGACGTTTGACATAGTTGGTCGTTTGAGGACTGATGACAGCCACGGTGTTTTCAGGCATGAATCGTTGCCGGTACACTAAGGAACACGCTTTGGCAATGGTGCAAACTTCTTTCAAAGGATCGACCCCTCCGTGTTCCATGAACAGTTCTCGAAATTTTCCACAGCAACGTCGTAAAATGTCCACGTCGGAACGACAATACTTTAACATTTCTTCCTGAAAGTCGAAAGGGTCCAAGGCGTGAGCCTGGTACCAAGCGTAGAAAGCTTCTCCTTGTTCGGTACGCATGTTGTCAGGGTCGTAATAGTGAGCCTCAGGCAAATGGGGTAGAACGGCGTGTTGATTGGCTTCCGTATTGAAAAAGTGTGGAAAGTACCCTTTATCCATTTCTGTCATTCCAAATCTTTTAGGCATTCGACTCAATGGCATGGCCAAGTAACCCATCGAATCTTTAAACTGTACTTGTCCCACTTGCATGAAAATGATTTTGGCTCCGTTCAAAGTGACTTTAGGACGCTCGGTACCTTGTTCCGTATAGTATCTGAGAAGAAACTGCCCATCGTATCCGGAGAAATTGTGAGCCATCACCGTGGCATGACGATGACAATCTCCGTAACGTTCGATGTCCTCTTGGCTCCACGTCTTGTCGATGGGGTCTAAGACCCTTTTGGCAAAAGCGTGTAGCATCTTTGGTCCCCGAAAGATTTTTTCACGCCCTCCGGGAATCTTACTGCAGTGAGGGCAATGACTGAAGATAGGTTCATGAATGCACTTCTCGCACGCTCGATGAGCCACGCAGAAATTAGGAATGTGAATACCGGTCTCTTGGATGCATTCGAAATCGAAAAAGTTGAAATTGCCTTTCTTGTTGTGTCCATCCTCTTTCTCTGGTTGGGATTGGTATTTTTGCACGTAGCATTGGTGTTCCAAGTCCACGATGTGGTGACAAATGTGACATTTTTTCTTTCCTGAACATACGTGTGCTTTGGCATTATTGGTACGTATGCCTTGTCCATACGTAGGGCACAATCTCAGCAATTGACAAGCACATTTCTGCTGTGAACCTTGCGTCTTCAAATGTTGTTGGTAACAGGCAGGGCTGACAAACGTGCGCAGACAAGCAGAACAATGCACTGGTTCTTGCCCTTCGTTCAGACAGGGTGGAGAGGCCAAACATCCTGAGCATTTCGATCCACAATGTTTGTGTTGTTCTCGATTGTTATAGCCATATTCACGTTTCTAACAGTAATAAACATATCCCAGGAATCCGGTGATACTGGTAATGGTATCGAAATGTTCATCGTGATAATAGACATGAATGTATTTTCCATCCTTAAAGTCTTTCCCTCGAAACAACAGAGGCCCACATATTTCTTGAGGGTGCACTTTCAAGGTGTAGCGTGGAGCTAGGACATCTTGCAATGTTTGCATTTCAGGAATGCCACAGGGTGTGTCTTTGGACAGGCCGGCTTGTTGCAACAGGAGTTCTGCTTCACTTCGTTGTTTGGCTCGGTCCGATTGTCGAATAGTTTTCCAGGCTCTTTTCCATTCTGCCGTGTCATTCTTGTTAGCATAGGTTCGTCCCACCACGATAGCCCTGGCTAAACACATGTGGTCTTGAGGGTTGTTAATTCGGACGAGACTCTTTTTGGTGCTGCGAAGGTCGTTCACCAATAAGATCTTTCTGCGGCCAGTCCCTTGAGGAGGAGAGACGTGGGTCATGTCCAATGTGACTTTTCCATCGGTGATGTCAAACTGGTCATTGGATTGTTGCACGTGTTGAATCTTGTCCATGACTTTGGAAGCGGTCAATTCTGCTAAACTCGATCCAAACAGGGGATTTCAAACCGTCGTGTTGTATGGAAAGTCTCAAGCGATCGTCTTCTTTGGGTTGACATTGTCGCTTGAGTGTGGTGAGTAAAAAATCCCACACCCCGGTGATGAACCCTTCTGCTTTCTCTAACGGTACTTCGGACTTGAAATCTTTAAACTTCACCGTGTATTTGTAAGCCGTGGTTCTAAATTTTCTAGAGGAGCGCTTTTCTGTCTCTCGAATGGAATAGTACTTTTCAGGGTTAACTAAGGGTGGTGAACTTGGTTTAGAGGGTTTGGATTCTGGTTCACTCATGTCCTCTTCAAAATCACTGGCATGAATTTGTGCCAAGACTTCAGCCGTGGTACGAGGCGATACATCACGTTTCTGCCTCTTACTTTCTTCTTTCTTCTCAAATGAATTGGATCGTTTCATCTTGAGTGAAAAACGTCAAATGACTAAAATTTACACAGCATGGACTAATTTATAGTCATGGCAGGCCAGCGTGTATAAAAGGGTGTGTGTCTTGTCCTTTCACTATCCATTTCACTCTCTAACCGAGCACAACGATGGAAGAGACTACCCAGATGGAACGTTTCATCAGAGCTTTGCGAGGGGTCATTAGAAAATTCTCTTTAGACCAGCCTTCGGACTACTCTCCTTCTTTTCGAGATAAAAGTGAAGATACTTGCTATATCTGTCAGAAGAAAGGGCATTGGTCTTCAGAGTGTCCAGACCGTCAAAAAAGAAAAACAAGGGTTAAAAGAGACAAAAGTCAAGATACCTGTTATCATTGCCAAGAAAAAGGACATTGGTCTCCAGATTGCCCAAAAAAGAAACAAGAGGAGTCAGAAGAAGAGAGGGATTCTTCAGAGGAAGAAGAAGAAGAAGAGGAGGAAGAAAGCAGACAGGTGAAGAAAAAGAAACAGGAGAAGAAAAGAAGAAGGGAAGAAAGTGAGGAGGAAGAGGAGGAAAAGACTGTGGCGGTGAAGAAATTTAAAAAACAGAGAGACTAAACAGTGAGACAGAAGAAGTGAATGTACTTTTTAAAGTGCTCTGTTGTGAATTGTGAATTGGATTGTAACTATTTATAAAAGAATAAATTAGGTATAAAAAGGTAAGTGTCTGTGAGTTTTGATTTTAAATAAGAAGCTACTCTCACGCACTCATATACACGTTCTATAGGGGTAAAATGGTTTTTCTTTTTTGTTGAGTTATTGGCAATTGAAAGTCTATCTCTTTTTCGAGAGAAGTGGGTGGCCCTGAAAAGGGCCTTTGGTTTTTGGTGTAGGGGTGAGTTTAAGCAATCAACTTTAACTGCCGTAAGCCTTTGCCACGGCCGAGGCCTACTTCTGATGATGATGATTTGGTTGAAATCACTAAGGGTGGTACGTTAGGCTTAGTCACAGGGTTGGCGTGTTTAGCTCGGGAAGGTCGTATTCTCTTCGGTCGTGATAAAGAAGTCTGATACATTTGTTTCAGACTTCTTAACTCCGCTAAAATGTCTAACAGTACCGTGACCGTTTGATGTTCACCCTCTTGTTTCTTTGCTGCTTCTTCTTCTTGTTTTTTTCTTACCTCTTCTTGCTGTTGTTGCTGTAGGAGAAAAGCTTGTTCCGCTTCCTTTTGTCGTTGTATAAATTTCTCCAATTCTTCTTTCTGTCTCTGTCTAAAATTCTCCACGTGTGGTAATGAAGGTGAAGAAGGTTCCGGAACAATTTCTTGCGAGGAAAGAAAATCCACAAAATCCCAATTCACCTCTTCTGAAAGTAAGTCCGGGTTCCCTTGTGTAGTCTCCATTGCTGGTGCACCCCAATTGATCGTTTTCTGAGCTTCCGTCATGTTGAATAACTGTCGCATGGATTGACAGCGCACAGGCGCTAGCGAATCTATATAAACCACGTGACGTCACAGACTGTTCTCTTCGGATTGGATGCGAGCTGACTGAATTTTGTAACGCGTGTTTGGATTGGTCAATGAACTCAATCCGTTTCAATCCTTCCTCTACCTATAAATAAGCGCAGTTCACTGCATTGATTTACCTGTTCTCATCGCCTCAGCATGTGGACTGACGTTGAATCTTCCACCTTGTGTCAACAATGATGTTCAGGACGGACATACCGATGTATGTCCGATCCGAATGGACAGTTGTCCATAGGACCGCCAGCAACCTATGGATACGTAGGATTTACGTGGAGAGGCAAGGATGCCTCAAAAGAGTCCTGATTTACGGTCCTACAGTGAGACGAAGCCTAACGACAAGAAGAAGTCACAGATGCCCTTTATGTTAAGGGCATATATAAACCCAAAGGCCCTTTTCAGGGCCACCCACATCTCTCGAAAAGAGATAGACTTTCAATTGCCTACCCCATTTTTTTTTTTTTTTTTTTTTAAAATCCCCTGTTCAATTCCCCTTGTCCCTAGACAGTCCCACGATTTATTCCCTATGTTCAATTCCCCTTGAGGCTCAACAGACCCAAAATTGTTTCCCATGTTCAATTCCCCTTGAGGCTCAACAGACCAAAAAAATTTACCCATGTTAAATTCCCTTGAGGCTAAAGTGACCCAGGTGTTTTCGTAATGTTAAATTTCCCATTGAGGCTAAAGTGACCCAGGGGTGTTTTTAATGCTAATTCCCATTGAGGCTAAAGTGCCCCACTTCACTACTATTGTCTAGGGTCTGGCATAGTCTAGGGTATGGCATTGTCTAGGGTCTGGCATTGTCTAAGGTCTGGCATTGTCTAGGGTCTGGCATTGTCTAGGGTATGGCATTGTCTAGGGTATGGCATTGTCTAAGGTCTGGCATTGTCTAGGGTCTGGCATAGTCTAGGGTATGGCATTGTCTAAGGTCTGGCATTGTCTAAGGTCTGGCATTGTCTAGGGTCTGGGATTTTCTAGGGTCTGACATTGTCTAGGGTCTGGCATTGTCCAGGGTCTGGCATTGTCTAGGGTCTGGCATGACATGATACTATTCATCATGTTTTATGAGTGGTCAGAATTGGACAATCAATCTATTAATAGTTTGCTTCCCTTAACTGGCCATGAATTTGACTTTTTATGATTTTTAAAATTCAAGATGATATAGTTTAATTTTAAGGTTTTTATTGCACTTATTCGTAAATATTGTTTCATAATGTTTTAAACACATTGTTTCAATTATTGTACATTGTTGGAAGTTTCAGAGGAATTACACAAAGGGTTATACCCAGTTAATTTAACAAGATAAGGATTCGATGTGGGTTGCTATACCAAGTGTTAAATTTGCATACATGGGATTCAAGTCCTGACTCTAGCGATTTAACCCACTCACATACACTAATTTACCTAGCTACTAGTATTAGACAATTATTAGAGTTATGTAATCATTATATTGGCTGTTCCATCAAAACAGACAATAATTGTGATGGACGGACATTTAAAGGATAAAAATCAAGTTCTTTTCCTTAATTCACACACTGACTCATTCAAATTACAGAGTGCAAAATTGTAATTCAATGTTAATAAGATGTACAAGTTTAGATTTGTGACATAATTTCTACATTTCTTCATTTTGAACGTCATGTACCCCATTCACCTACACTAATAACATTGTCTGATTATTATTAGCGATGAGTAATCCTTTATACTGGCTGTTCCATCCTTATGGAGAACAGCTGAGATGGACGCAAAAAAGAGACAAAAGTATGGTTAGGGTAGGGGTATTCAACACGGCCGAATTCACAATCCAAATTGCAGACGTGTAACTTAATGATAAAAAGATGTGCAAATTTTAGATTCTTCCCGTGATTTTTAACATTAACAATTTGAAGTCTTGTCAAATTAAATGCATGACTCAGAAACATGACATCGAAACTTTATTTCAAATGAGAAGTTTCATCTGCAAATTACAAGCTTTAGTTATTTATAAAATGCAATACTGTGAGAGGTGCCATGCTGTCAACAACACTAACAATGCGAGGGAAGTGTATCAACCATCAGCACTAAGAATGGGAGTGAAGGGTATCATTCATCAGCTATAACAATGGGAGGGAAGGGTATAAACCATCAGCACTAACAGTGGAAGTGAAGGGTATCAACCATCAGCACTAAATATGGGAGTGAAAGGTATCAACCATCAGTGCTAACAGTGGGAGGGAAGGGCATCAACCATCATCACAAACATTGGGGGTGAAAGGTATCAACCATCAGCTCTAAGAGTGGGAAGGAAGGGTATCAACCATCAGTACTAACAGTGGGAGGGAAGGGTATCAACCATCAGCACTAACAATGGGAGGGAAGGGTATCAACCATCAGTACTAACAGTGGGGGTGAAAGGTATCAACCATCAGCACTAACAATGGGAGTGAAGGGTATCAACCATCAGCACTAACAGTGGGAGTGAAACGTATCAACCATCAGCACTAACAGTGGGAAGGAAAGGTATCAACCATCAGCACTAACAGTGGGGGTGAAAGGTATCAACCATCAGCACTAACAATGGGAGTGAAGGGTATCAACCATCAGCACTAACAGTGGGAATGAAAGGTATCAACTATCAGCACTAACAGTGGAAGGGAAGGGTATCAACCATCAGTACTAACAGTGGGGGTGAAAGGTATCAACCATCAGCACTAACAGTGGGACTGTAGGGTATCAACCATCAGCACTAAATATCGGAGTGAAGGGTATCAACCATCAGCACTAACAGTGGGAGTGAAAGGTATCAACCATCAGCACCAACAATGGGAGTGAAGGGTATCAACCATCAGCACTAACAGTGGGGGCGAAAGGTATCAACCATCAGCACTAACAACGGGAGGAAAGGGTATCAACCATCAGCACTAACAATTGAAGGGAAGGGTATCAATCCTCAGCACTAACAATGGGAGTGAAGTGTATCAACCATCAGAACTAACAGTGGGAGGGAAGGGTATCAACCATCAACACTAACAATGGAAGGGACGGGTATCAATCATCATTCGTAACAATGCGAGTGTAGTGTATCAACCATCAGCACTAACAATGGGAGGGAAGGGTATCAATCATTATCACTAACAGCAGGAGTGAATGGTATCAACCATCAGCACTAACAGTGGGAGGGAAGGGTATCAACCATCAGCACCAACTGTGGGTGTGAAGGGTATCAATCATCAGCACTAACAGTGGGAGTGAAGGGTATCAACTATCAGCACTAACAGTGGGTGTGAAAGGTATCAATCATCAGCACTAACAGTGGGAGTGAAGGGTATCAACTATCAGCACTAACAGTGGGTGTGAAGGGTATCAATCATCAGCACTAACAGTGGGTGTGAAGGGTATCAATCATCAGCACTAACAATGGGATGGAAGGGTATCAATCATCAGCATTAACAGTGGGTATGAAGGGTATCAATCATCAGCACTAACAATGGGATGGAAGGGTATCAACCATCATCACTAACAGTGGGAATGAAAGGTATCAACCATCAGCACTAACAGTGGAAGGCAAGGGTATCAACCATCAGTACTAACAGTGGGAGTGAAAGGTATCAACCATCAGCACTAACAGTGGAAGGCAAGGGTATCAACCATCAGTACTAACAGTGGGGGTGAAAGGTATCAACCATCAGCACTAACAATGGGAGTGAAGGGTATCAACCATCAGCACTAAATATGGGAGTGAAATGTATCAACCATCAGCACTAACAGTGGGAGGGACGGGTATCAACCATCAACACTAACAATGGAAGGGAAGGGTATAAATCATCAGCACTAACAATGGAAGGGTCGGGTATCAATCATCATCCTTAACAAAGCGAGTGTAGTGTATCAACCATCAGCACTAACAGTGGGAGGGAACGGTATCAACCATCAGCACTAACAATGGGATGGAAGGGTATCAATCATCAGCACTAACAGTGGGAGGGAAGGGTATCAATCATCTGCACTTACCATGGCAGTGAAGGGTATCAATCCTCAGCACTAAGAATGGGAGTGAAGGGTATCAATCATCAGCTATAACAGTGGGAGTGAAGGGTATCAACCATCATCACTAACAATGGAAGGGAAGGGTATCAATCATCAGCACTGACTATGGGAGTGAAGGGTATCAACTATCAGCACTAACCGGGGGAGTGATGGGTATCAACCATCAGCACTAACATGGGGGTGAAAGATATCAACCATCAGCATTAACAGTGGGAGTGAAGGGTATCAACCATCAGTACTAACAGTGGGGGTGAAAGGTATCAATCATCAGCACTAACAGTGGGAGTGAAGGGTATCAACCATCAGCACTAACAGTGGGAGTGAAAGGTATCAACCATCAGTACTAACAGTGGGGGTGAAAGGTATCAACCATCAACATTAACAATGGGAGGGAAGGGTATCAACCATCAGCACTAACAGTGGTAGTGAAAGGTATCAACCATCAGCACTAACAGTGGGAGGGAAGGGTATCAACCATCAGTACTAACAGTGGGGGTGAAACGTATCAACCATCATCAATAACAGCGGGAGTGAAGGGTATCAACCATCAGCACTAACAGTGGGAGTGAAAGGTATCAACCATCAGCACTAACAATGGGAGTGAAGGGTATCAACCATCAGCACTAAAAGTGGTAGTGAAACGTATCAACCATCAGCACTAACAGTGGGAGGGAAGGGTATCAACCATTAGTACTAAAAGTGGGGGTGAAAGGTATCAACCATCAGTACTAACCGTGGGGGTGAAAGGTATCAACCATCAGCAATAACAGTGGGAGTGAAGGATATCAACCATCAGCACTAACAGTGGGAGTGAAAGGTATCTACCATCAGCACTAACAGTGGGGGTGAAGGGTATCAAACATCAGCACTAACAATGGGAGTGAAGGATATCAACCATCAGCACTAACAGTGGGAGTGAAAGGTATCAACCATCAGCACTAACAATGGGAGGGAAGGATATCAACCATCAGCACTAACAATGGAAGGGACGGGTATCAATCATCTCATTAACAATGGGAGTGTAGGGTATCAACCATCAGCACTAACAGCGGGAGTGAAGGGTATCAACCATCAGCTTTAACAGCGGGATGGAAGTGTATCAACCAACATTACTATCAATTGGAGTGAAGGGTATCAACCATCAGCAATAACAATGGAAGGGACGGGTATCAATCATCATCATTAACAATGGGAGTGTAGGGTATCAACCATCAGCACTAACAATGGGAGGGAAGGGTATCAATCATCAGCACTTACTATGGAGGTGAAGTGTATCAACTATCACCCGAACAATGGGAGGGAAGGGTATCAATCATCAGCACTATCAATGGGAGGGAAGGGTATCAATCATCAGCACTAACAGTTGGTGGGAAGGGTATCAGCCATCAGCACTAACAGTTGGTGGGAAGGGTATCAACCATCAGCACTAACAATGGGAGCGAAGGGTATCAATCATCAGCAGTAACAATGGGAGGGAAGAGTATCAATCATCAGCATTAACAGTGGGAGTGACATGTATCAGTCGTCATCTATTACAGTGGGAGTGAAGGGTATCAACCATCAGCACTAACAATGGAAGGGAAGGGTATCAATCATCAGCACTGACTATGGGAGTGAAGGGTATCAACTATCAGCACTAACTGGGGGCGTGAAAGGTATCAACCATCAGCACTAACAATGGGAGTGAAGGGTATCAACCATCAGCACGAAGAGTGGGAGTGAAAGATGTCAACCATCAGCAATAACAATGGGAGTGAAGGGTATCAAACATCAGCACTAAAAGTGGGAGTGAAAGGTATCAACCATCAGCACTAACAGTGGGAGGGAAGGGTATCAACCATTAGTACTAACAGTGGGGGTGAAAGATATCAACCATCAGCACTAACAATGGGAGTGAAGGGTATCAACCATCAGCACTTACAGTGGGAGTGAAAGGTATCAACCATCAGCACTAACAGTGGGAAGGAAGGGTATCAACCATCAGTACTAACAGTGGGTGTGAAAGGTATCAACCATCAGGAATAACAATGGGAGGGAAGGGTATCAACCATCAGCACTAACAATGGGAGTGAAGGGTATCAACCATCAGCACTAACAGTGGGAGGGGAGGATATCAACTATCAGCACTAACAATGGAAGGGACGGGTACCAATCATCGTCATTAACAATGGGAGTGTAGGGTATCAAGCATCAGCACTAACAATGGGAGGGAAGGGTATCAATCATCATCACTAACAGCGGGAGTGAATGGTATCAACCATCAGTACTAACATTGGGAGGGAAGGGTATCAATCATCATCACTAACAGTGGGAGTGAAGGGCATCAACCATCAGCACTAACAATGGGAGTGAAGGGAATCAACTATCAGCACTAACTGTTGGAGTGAAGAGTATCAATCATCGGCACTAACAGTGGGAGTGAATGATATCAATCATCAGCACTAACAGTGGGAGTGAATGGTATCAACCATCAGCACTAACAACGGGAGGGAAGGGTATCAATCATCAGGACTAACAACGGGAGGGAAGGGTATCAATCATCAGCACTAACAGTGGGAGTGAAGAGTATCAACCATCGGCACTAAGAATGGGAGGGAAGGGTATCATTCATTAGCACTAACAGTGGGAGTGAAGAGTATCAATCATCAGCACTAACAATCAGAGGGAAGGTATCAACTATTATCACTAGCAATGGGAGGGTAGGGTATCAGCCATTGGCAACAGTCAATGGGAGGTAAGGGTATCAAGCACAAACACTAACAACTGGAGGAAAAGTCAGCATGAGACCCTCTCAGCAAGCAAAGCCTTTGTTTTTGTTACACACAGGTATTAAAGAAAATTCATCCCACAACTCTAACGGCCATCAACTTTCCAAGTTAAAGTATTAGTAAAGGACTAAATTAAAACAAAAACAAACAAAAACTTTAATTCGTGAAATCATATTTTGCATTATCCAAGAAAGATACGATAGCAATGAGAAGAAAAATTCTTTACGAAGACAACTTTGTTCTCTTCCACTATAATTATTGTTCAAATTATCCAGGCAAGGTCCATCTAGAACATTTTGTAGAATAAGAGAGCATGATTATTTTTTTCTTTGAAAAATTATTTTCGGGCAGTACCAAAAATTATTTAAGAAGCATTTTTTATTCATGTTGTAGCATGAATGACATAGGCCTCTATTTTCACGGAACTATAACCAGAACTATAACCATATACCTTCTGATATGCGACTCAGTTACATCACAGTTAGCTGATTTGTTTACTCTCTGTTTGGTTAAGGGATATCTCTTTAGCCAAACACGAAGATTTCGTGCATGGCAGACTCTAGATAGGAGCAATAGTCAAATATATGTATGTATATGTATATGTGTATATATATATATATATATATATATATATATATATATATATATATATATATATATATATATATATATATATATATATATATATATATATATATATATATACACGCACGTGCATGTGAAGAACAAGCCAGAAAGTCAGACAGACAGAGCGGACGGATTGATGGTGTCCGTAATGTGAAAGTTAGCATTATCGTTCACATAGTCCAACTAGACTCACAATCGTACGTATAAATGGATGGACATTAACCAGTTAGATTTCCGAATTTATTCTTGCTGATTCTGATCATTTGTATGTGCATGTAACCAGATTTTTAGTCATTATGTCTTAGTTCTGGTTGGCTAGTAAAGATGTGGATAAGAAGGCTGAAGCTATTAAAAAGTACCAAACGAGCGGACAGTACAAGTATTTCTGACGCCTTGCTTCTGCAAATGCTGAATAGAGATCTGCCAAAAATAAATGAATATAAAGTATAATATAAAGTTTTCTAAATTATGCCTGAAATCCATTTATTGCAGACATTATTTGCACACTGAGAAATGATAATCTCCCCTTATTTTATCATGGTTAAAGTTATGGTTTGTCTTTTTTAAATTTCATGATTGAAGTGTTCTTGTTTTAGCAATTACATTTGCGCTTGTTCAAATCTAGAGGGAAAGAAAGAGAAAATAATGGGCCAAAGAAATAAACAAATCTTTGTATGGATGGACGACCAGCTTCTCGAAATTATTACCTCTCCTTTCCTTCATATTTTACCATGACGTGTAGTTTTTTTAAAACCATACAGTAAGACAAATTCTGTGTGCACATTTATTATTTCCACGACAGCCTTCTTGACCCTTTGATACCTTTGTCATAGATTAAACAGATTAAACAAATCTTCCTTCAACTGATAATGATTTTTTTGATTACATTGCGCCTACAAAATGAAAATGGGATACAATGGAATCCGTAATAGGAGTATCATATTTTTAAGAGTCTCGATTGTGACTTTTCATTCACAGGTATCAAAAGACCTGAAATACAGGACATGCAATGTCAAAATCCATTTCCAGCAATGATTATGTTGCCTAAACACATTTAAGGCCTTTAAAGAAGCCTAACTAGTCTATACAGTGCTGAATGAAATACAACATAGAGTGCCTTATGAGAAAACGAAGTGTCATCAATGACATTCTACGCAATACTAGGACAGTGTCGCTTTTAGATGGATTGTTACAAATGCATTTATCTGTAGTGTACACATATAAATCATAAAATGGACTTCCATGGCTAATGGTCCACTATAGAAGGCAAACAAAAATCTCGTTCATTTAAATCTGATTGCAGTATATATATACTTTATGTTCGAGGGCGCCATCATACACAGTCTAAAAGTAATACTTATTTTCATGCTAAAGTTCCATGAAACAATAAACAAGCAAACAAACAAATCTTATTTTTTTAATTTATTCATTTTGTTTTGAACACCAATTTTGTTGAGACATATACAGCAATAAATAAAATATAAAATAATTTTATACAATGTGTGGTATGTCATCGTCCGAGATGAAGGACGGTTTATTTGTCTCTTAGGAAAGTAGTTGCGTTATAAATAACTCAAAATCCTACCTGTGAGACAAAATAATTTTATACAAAATAATTGATATGTCATCGTCCTAGAAAAAAAGACGGTTTATTTATCTCGAAGCAAAGTTCTTGCTCTCCAACAGCCAAAATATGAGATAAAACAATTGTTTACAAATATTTGTACATCATCATCCTGAATGAATAGACTATTTATTTTATTCCAAGCAACTTTGTTACACTATTAAATATCAATAGAAAAACAAGTAGATGTATTGCAGATAACCCAAAAGCAAATATATGGCAAAAAATCTTTATACAAATAGTTGGTGTCATCGTCCTGGATGTAAAGACGGTTAATATGTCTCAGAGGAAAGTAAGAGCGTGGTAAATAACTCAATAGCAAATCTTCGAGGCAAAATAATTGTATACAAACAATATTTAGTGTCATCGTCCTGCATGAAAAGACGGTATATTTATCTCAAAGCAAAGTTTTTCACTGTAAATACCTCAGCAGCCAAAATATGAGACAAAATACTTTTTGCACAAATAGTTTGGTTCATTATCGTTCTGAATGAAAACGTGGTTTATTTAGCTCCAAACAACGTATTTGCACTATAACAAAATCCAACAGAAAATCAGGACTGGAAACCATTTTCTCCGGAAGCTAGGTCTAATATTTCAAGTTAGATCAATACAGGATATTAAAAAATATAATAAACTAAGCTGTTTGTTTGTTTTTTCTTTTTCCTTTGTTTTGTTTTTTTAACACAGGGGCTACTCTGACACCCTCCTTAGACATGAAGTGGGGTAGAATCCCCATATTTTTCTCGACAACTTTCCTCTCCTTGTCCAGCCAAAGATCCACTGCCCATCTTCTGACACGAACTTCTGCTTGATTATTTGTCCTAGAAAGAAAACTAAATATAAAAGGAATGCCAACAAAAACGTCAGTCACTCTGCCATCTGAGACAGACTAATCTACCTTGTATTTTCTGTCTCCCGCTAAAGAAGGAATGCTTCCGTTTCATTCACAGGGATCAAAAGACCTGAAATACAGGACTTGCTGTGCCAAAATCCATTTCCAGCAATGATTATGTTGCCTAAACACATTTAAGGCCTTTAAAGAAGCCTTGCTAGTCTATACAGTGCTGGATGAAGTACACCATAGAGTACCTTATGTCAATGATTGTATCACGACCGCAAGGGAAGTAATTGTGTTATCAGTACAATATGTGTGTCCTAGTGAGAAAAAAAAAAAAAAAAAAAACAGATTGACCAAATCAATAGAAATTTGTACAGCTTTACAAGAAAGAATTTATTAACCTGAGGGATTTACTCAGCGCAAACTTCAGGAATATTGCCACAAAAACCATGTATTGGCCTCACACACTGTGTGACTTCATTTACGTTAATGTCACCAATATTTAATTCCTCTAACATAACTCTGAAAGAACAACAGTTTTGCACTTTCCTTCATTTCTAAACTTTGAACTCGTGCTTGTCACAACGAAAGAATAATATCTAAGAGTCAAAGAACACACGCGGTACTTGGAAAAAATAAGGGCTATAAAGTGGTACAATTGAGCTCTTACCTTGTCGAAGATTTTGACCTTGGCATGACATTTCCGTGGTTTTTCTAATACACATCAGGTAGATGTTGTATGACCCGTAGTTGCATTCCTGGATTTTTGCACGACTGCTGGTATAAGACCTGGCAAAGTCACTGCATTCTCTTCTTAGAGGTGCAATGTTCGGGGGGCAGGTCGTCATCCTGAGAAAGTCCTGTCCAAAAACAAAATGAAACTCCAAAGTAATGTCAGTTCTCACGGGTGGATACCCTGTTGTTTCTAACGAGATTCAAGCTTAAAATGAGCTAATAGTATTGTTTAGCAGGGCCCTAATTCTCTAATTTTAACATTGAAGAAATACATTTCTTTTAGGACAGAGTGCTTCAGTCGAATCTTCTCAAAGACTTCCTCTGAGTTTAAATTCCGTTTGGGAAACGAATTCGTCTTGCTAAAATAAATATTTATGCGTGTCAGAAAACTTGAGAGAGTTAACATTCACGACTAGTATAGGTCATTGTACATGTAATATATCGACTATTTTAGATCCTTACTGGAGATATCGGAGGTATTATTGGCCGAATTCGGTTCATTTAGTAAGAATATCCAACTTGAACACCAAATATCCCTCCCTCAAAACCCATTTGCGAAGGGTGACTGATATATGTATATATGTGTGTGTATATATATATATATATATATATATATATATATATATATATATATATATATATATATATATATATAATTGGATCGTTATGAAGAAGCCACCAAGGGGAATAGAGGGGATTATATCACTAAGTACCATAACTTGAACTATATCACTAAGTACCATAACTTGACGACTTATGATATTGAGCATGTAGAGAAAATAGAGACATGTTCACACAAAGTTGCTAATAAAATAACAAAGCCTCACAAATAAGATCTGTACTTACAGCCGATGGCGGAAGAGCAAAAATGTACTTCTCTGAGGTAAGAAGGAAAATGTCATGTGCAATCTTACTGTAATCAAACTCAGCAAATCTGAAAGAATACAGAAAATTGTATTTGTCCTATCCATTTTCTGTTCTGTACTAACAGTGTCCTATCCAGTGTCTGTCCAGTATTAACAGTGTCCTATCCAGTATATGTCCTGCACTTGCAGAATATTTAATGGAGCTTCAAATCGTACGAATACTATATCGTATAAATACGGAATGCCTTTCTCTGTATCAACTCTGTATCGAATAAATACGAAACGAATTGCTATTTTTATCAGTGGTAACTCAAAACATTCTGATATTTGTTAAGTAATCGTGAATTTTCTGAGACTTGAAAATGAAGGATGGTTGTGGTTGGGGGACAAATAAGAGAAAAATCTCTTGTTTACATGAAATGATTGTGTACACATGTCTTCAGTTGATCAGGACTTTCACTTATTGCTCATAACTTACGGATTTTCTGTCTTGCGGATTCTTGACAAGCTGGCAAAACCATCTGCAATCTTCTGCACTAACCATTCTTTCACTTCCTCTTCCAACAACTTTGCAGCCTAAAGTAAATATATGGAGCCAGGGTTATTCCAAATATCTTCCTTACTTTTGACTTTTTATAGTTCGTTTTACAGAGACAGTATTTCAGAAACTTACAAATGATTTAACAAACTGCATTGTATCCAAGGAAATGTCATTCCTCTATTTATGTTGATCGACTTTGGTATTTCGAAACGTTCGTAAACAAGTTGATATTTCTGAGGAGGGACAATGCAATTTCCTTAAATTGTGTGGAGTGAACAATCAAATTTCCTGTAATTCTGTGAAGTGACCAATGAAATTTCTTGTAATTCTGTGGAGTGACCAATGAAATTTCATGTAATTCTGTAGAGTGTCCAATGAAATTTCCTATAATTCTGTGGAGAGAGCAATTGAATTTCCTGTAATTCTGTGGAGGGAGCAGTGAAATTTCCTGTAATTCTGCAAACACGACCAGATAATGGTAGATTTATACTTTGCATCACACTTGAACATCAGTTTAATACGTACGCAATCCACTCCCGCCTTTCAAACAGACTTCGCCAAGGTTTAGCGACATAAAATATATTTTTTATCACGTTGCTAAGTCTTGACCAATCGCATGACTTTATGTCAGCCTTTTATGAGCGATGCATTAATCTTGGACCACAAATGTGGCACCCAGCATAATTAAAATTACATTCAAGATGAAATTTAACGAATAACAAATCTCTCTCTCTCTCTCTCTCTCTCTCTCTCTCTCCATTCAGTCTTTAATCCCGAAAGATG
This sequence comes from Sinohyriopsis cumingii, assembly GCA_028554795.2. NCBI lineage: Eukaryota > Metazoa > Mollusca > Bivalvia > Unionida > Unionidae > Sinohyriopsis > Sinohyriopsis cumingii. Next base: position 40,300,381 of record CM068824.1, read on the forward strand.
ACTACAGCATAAAACCCTACCTGCTTCAGTTGTTGTCTTAATTTATTTTCCTCAGCCACCAATATCCGATATTTCAGTTCCCAATATGGATCCTGCTTGTTTTTCAACGCATCTACACTCTTTGGCATAGTGTTACTTGATGACTTTTCTACGGGAACGACGTTCTGTTCAGCGATGTTCAGTTCTTCGGAATGGGATGCTCTAATTCTCGCGTGCCAATATTTCTGTTGACAGGATGAAAGAAGTGGGGAAAAAATAATCATTTTTATCAAAAGTAGTGTAAAATATTAAAATATCTGGTGGAAATAGGGCTTATGAATACAGATTGGTGAATCACTCCGCATGTTCAAATTTTAAAACAGAATTTTTTTGACGGTCAAGTTGTAATATTAGCTGCCAATATTGGAGGCCAAGCTTGCACTGAAGTAAATATGGACATTCTTCCTGTAGCCGTGTTCAGACTGCCATCAAAAATAGTTGCTTTCAACATGGATATGGTTTGTCGGAGACTGAGAATAACTGCGTCAAATCCCGACTGACAGATAAAACTTGAAATTCGATTGATCGTCGTCCAGTTACAAAGAACTACGGAGATAACTTTATTCGCTACGAGTCCATGCAGCCGGAAACTAATAAATAGGTGTGTGGTTTATCACGCCATGTTTGATAATGTTTAAAAATAAGATCGACCAACTTCAAACAGTGCAATTAATGAGTAGACCGTAATAAATAACTTTTCAATCCCGTTCGGTCGGTTTGCTCGGTTTTAAGATATTATCTATATTAATCTTAATTTTCCATAAAAAGTACATATAAATACATTAAAATGTCGGTATAAATTCTCATTTGTTTCCTTTTATGCCATAATGCGGTGGGGGCGCATTAATAAAATCAAGTAATTAACTAAGTAAATAAGCAAGTAAGTGAGTGGGTTAGTAAGTATACATGTGAGGAAGTGAGTGACTAAATGGGTGATTGAGAAAGCAAATGAGTGAGTTGATGACTACGTGAACGTGGAGGTTATGAGTATGTGAGTCTCTCAGTCGGTCAATGAATTATACTGAATATTCTTTGGCATAAAATCTTTCTTACCTCCTTTGCAACCTGGAGATGGGCTACAACTTGCCGATGAGTCTCCATGGTTGTGTTCATTTCCTTCACCAGCAGCTCCCACCTTTTCATCAGCACTGACGGGAATCTACAGATAAAATATCACTGGACATGCTAGCATTCAAATGATAGTATTCTTAGTTTTGGAATAACCGAGATACTCCGTGTGTATGTTTGCGCTGCACTACGGGATTTACCGCGATATTCATTGTGCACTTACTCACTGCAGTACGGGATTTGTGGAGATTGAATACTTATTCGAGATAAAAAATAAAAAAAAAAGGTTAGTTAATCTAACCATATTTTATTATTGCCCTCAAATTAGGTCGGTCAATAAGTATTCCCAAAAATATTGCCCAGCAGTCATATTGGAGAATTTAATCGATAACTGTAATCGTGACGCATTAGAGATGAAAAATAGGCAACTGGCGATGATGCAAGTTATTTCAAAATCAGAAAGATAATAAAAGTACTCAAAAATTATTACTTTCCATAGCTTGTTTCTGAAATACGTAAAATGTCAAAGAGAAAAATACGGCGTGTAATACTTTACTAAAGTTACATCGTCAAGACAAAATGGTCTAAGATGACGTAAGCATTGTGCTGGAACTGCATTTTTACACCTCAGTTTGAAACCTGCTTGTCAGATGCTAGTCTTACAGTAAACAAACAAAAAATATCAGTCAATGGTTACAAATTTTGAAAGCACTTGGTTGTGTGGTACTCGATAAAGGATTAAATTTATTCTGTCAGCCATGTTTCAAAGGCAGCCAGGAAACCAGACTGCATTAATTGCCTCATACCAAAAGCGTATATATGTGATCCAGTCTGGCTATATGTAATTTGTAATATTTTCTGCTTGAGAGGCAATCCAATCCTATCACTGATATTTTACGATATAAGGATCTTTCCTTAGCTCACAATTGGAAGTATGTTCTACGATAACAAGACAAAACTACGTTCAAAAAACCCTGTAAGTTAACAACTCGGCTCGATATGAAAAGCATGTCTCAGCTTCAAACTATATTACCGTACCAAATTCTCTTGCCCACTAAAATAACCTGCTCTGTTGCTGTTGTTCTTGTTTAATTTATTTGGGATTTTCGGGAGGGGTGGGGGTTGGACGTATTCATTTTATACAGATAAGCAATGAATATAACAAAAAGGATTATACCAGAGTATAGAAAATTATACTTCTGTAACAATTATTAAAGTGGCATTTCTTGTTTAGTGAGTCCATTTTTATTTATTTATTTATTTATTTAAATATAAATTACACGGACTAATGCACCTTTCGAAACGTACTTTAAAGTGGTTTTAACATTTTATTATTTACAGATTATATTAATTAATTTACATCGCCTCCTTTTCTTGGCTCTTGCATTGTCGAATTTCTCTTTGATCTTTTCCATCCTTTCTGCCGTCTGGCTTTAGTAAATCAAATGTCGTATCCTTGACTGCATCAAACAGTATCTGTGTGGCACTGGGCATTGCTAAACCAAATAAAAGTAAAATATATTCCGAAAATTTTAAAACACCCACCTATAGACATTTTGTTTTATTTAAATGTTTGGTTGTTGAGTGAGAAATAGATAAGTCATTTATTATTCTTAAATTAAATTCCTTACGATATTCAGTGAAACTTAATTCTTCGTGGACTTTAAATTGTAAGTAAAAGTTAAATTGCATATGTGATTCAGTGAAAATTAAGTCTGCATGGACTTATAATGGTAAGCAAAAGTTAAACTGCATATGATATTCAGCAAAAATAAAGTATTGCATGGTTTTAAAATTATAAGAAAGCAAAACTTTGACGGCTTGGTGCTTTACCTTCCGATATTATCATTTAGCTTCTTCGATTTACCTATGTAGCATGGAACCACAATTCTATCAAACAGATTTACAAGTAACTGTCCTTCCAAAATCGTCAGTGCAAAATAATATAATGCAGGAAATTTATAGTTTAGGAAACTACTAGACGGATATAATAATCAGTAAAGCATAAAAAAGCTAAGCTTAAGTTTTGATTTATATAATAGTAGCAAAAGGCCACACACAAGTTTGATACTTATAGTGTCGTGTGACAATTTTACATCCATACCTCTCTCTCTCTCTCTCTCTCTCTCTCTCTCTCTCTCTCGGCTATTGAGCTGTCTTAAATACAAACAGGAACATATGCAGATACAGACATGCAGACATGTCCTTAATTTTATTTAATATATAATGTACTAAAACAAAACCGTACAGCAAACCACAAACCTTGTTTATCATGCATCTTAACAAGTTTCATCAGAACTTTCGATGCAGCAGACGGGTTTTTGCCATTTGCCTCCATCGACAACCTAGCAGAGAGCCTTGTGAAAAGCTTGACATGCCGAAACCTTAAACAATGCATAAATAAATTAGTTATTGTTCACTATTTCTTTTCATTGTTAAGAAAATGGAATACGTAGATTAAGTCTGGTCTCAAAGTGCAATGAAACCACGTTTCTTCGCAACGAAATTTTCGTCTATGATGCGTATTGTCCGGAAATTGGAAGAAGTAATATTTGCTAAATAGTTTCCAGTCCTTTAGACGTATTAACAGTAAACAACGATCGATAAAATGAGTGTGCTTGGTGTGACGTTTAGCGTCCGATAGACGGTACCCGTTGCTAGCTAATATATAGGGAATATCACTAGGTACAATATATTTTCAGATAGGCATTGTATCTAATATAAACATGTATTTACCCGTATGCATTTTCCGTTACTAACATATAAAATTAATGATGACATCGCCGACAGCAGATCGACTTAACTGCCACTGTAAACAATGCCATCATGCTGTGTCTGTCTGTGTAGTCTACTCTCTTTTTGAGTGATCGGTACTATGTGGATATACGTCATTGCGTGAAAAGTTTGAGCCCGCATACTTCGTTTGTAGACAAAATATTCTCGTAGATGAATTTTCCTCTTTCATTTCATCGAATATTTAAGTATGCAAATAATGTATCTTACGATGTGACAGATTGTATCATCTGAAATAAAAATATATGTGTCTATCTTTTTTGAATATTACCTGTGTTTCTCATTCATTGGAAGATTGATAATATATCGGTATAAAGATGGAGGTTTTCGCTTAAAAACGTTACTATGATAGCTGATGTACACCATATTGTAAAGGTAAGATGTATATAGTGAAGTCAAACTGAGATCTTACGTTGTGTTATAAGACGACGCCCTATAGCCATATCAGATGGTAGAGGGAATTCATGAACGACTTGTTCGTCAATATTAGATATAAATGATTTTATATAAAAATATAGGACATTTTAAGAAGATAATTTAAATAAAAAAACGGTGGAGCCTTTGGGTCTAAAAATGGCCAGTTTTAGGCCAAAATGATAACATCCATAACTAATTTTGTGAAAATGGCCAGTTTTAGGCCAAAATGGTAACCTTCATAACGAATTTTGGCCCAATATATTAATCACTCATTCTAATTTACAATTTATTCTCAATGTAATTTTCTTGATAATGTTCAATTTTCATAAGAAATCAGCAGATATTTTGATTGAAATTAATAATTGTACTCAAAAAAAATATCCTCGTTTGAAGTAGAAGCTGTAGCTTATCAAGCTGCTGAATAGTACCCTCTTATATATTCCATTGCAGAATAGCAGGCCTACAGTCTGCACTACTGAATAGAAGTCCTACAGTCTGCGCTGTTGAATAGCAGTCCTACAGTCTGCACTGCTAAATAGCAGCAGTACTACAGTCTGCACAGCTGAACACCAGTCATACAGTCTGCACTGCTGTATAGTAGCCTCTTATATAGTCCATTGCAGAATAGCAGTCCTACAGTTTGCACTGCTGAATAGTAGCCTCTTATATATTCCATTGCAGAATAGCAGTCCTACAGTCTGCACTACTGAATAACAGTCCTACAGTCTGTATTGTTAAATAGCAGTCCTACAATATGCACTGCTGAATAGCAGTCCTACAGTCTGCACAGCTGAATAGTAGTCCTACAGTCTTCACAGCTGAACAGCAGTCCTACAGCCTGCACTGATGAATAACTGTTCTTACAGACTGCACGGCAGAATTGCAGTCTCTATAGTCTGCAACGCAGATTACTAGTCTTTACAGTCTGCGCTGCTGACAAAGTCATACAGTCTACACTGCTGAATAGCAGTCATATAGTCTGCATTGCTTAATAACAGTCTTACAGTCTGCACTGCTGAATAGCAGTCATATAGTCTGCATTGCTTAATAACAGTCTTACAGTCTGCACTGCTGGCTAGCAGTATCTACTGCATTACTGAATAACTGTTTTAATTTCGATTGACTCAGATAATCACATATTTTCATCTTATCGTATATAATAAGGAATATATTTATTTTCACTAACTGTAAGAAATAATGAATGTAATGTTCGAAAATTTATTTGGGTAGCTTTTATTGTTGTGAATTAACTCTGCTCTTGAGCTTTTTAGAGTCATGCTTGAACTTACGTGCAGCACTTAAATTTCCTGTACCGTTACTTGTGTAGTACAAATACTATTTTTCCACAATGCATTGCAAAACGTTTCATTATATTTCTGAGATTCACTGTGTGGTGTGATTTGTCCCTTTTTACCGGCCCCTGATTCTTTGTCTTCTGTCCATTTCGTCTTTGGTGTGCCCCCTCTGTTCCTACGCTCGCCAATGCCAGGTCGGTCCCTGCTACACCAGGTGGCTGACCACGTGAGTGTGCGCTCTCGTATCGCTCGGCCATCATACTTCTATCATCTAAGGTTGTGAACTCCCTCTTCGCTAAGAAAACGATTAAATCTGGACGGTATGTACTTAAAACGTGCCCCTTAAAAGACTAATCACGTATGCCTTGATACGTTAGCGACGTACCCGTTATTTTCGTCCCTTTATTGAAAAGTACGCTAGCATGAAATTGCGCGCGGAATTAGGTGGTTCCTTTCGACAGGTCTCTGAAGAGTAATCGGAAGGTTTCAGCTCATAGTAACATACTAGCGCTATCTTCGTTGACGTCTACCTGGGTCGGTACCACCTTATAAGATGTCCTTCGCGACTGCGTGTAAACAAAGCTGAAACGTTAATAGCTCACTGGTCACTGGTACCTGAGGTACCAGTGCAAACCTTTTGAACTGTGTCAGGAAGTTGTCGGTGATTGCGTCCGTGTCGTTGAACATGCACATGGTGATATGTTTTGGTCATCTATCTTCCGATCGTCTACTTCTGGGTCCCGTTCCTCGTATTTTCTAACATTTCGGCTAACTGGGTTACTTTGTAACCTACCTCGTCCCTCCCTATCAAGATAAATTTCCCAACTGCCTGTCAGTCACCGTTTTAGTCTAATTGTACCGTGTAACCCAGAACTAAGCCCTCTCAGCCTACATTTTTCCTTATTCCTATTCCTACTGCGTCACTCGAAAAAAGATCCTATACGTATTTACCTGCTTCTGGTACAGTTTTGCATATGGACATATTTAAGCAGCGTATCCCTTTTACACAACTATCAGCAAAATGGACAGTACACAGTCCGAATTTCTATCCCAAATTCAACGTAACACTTACTAAAAAAATTAAGGCGCAATTACAACCTCGGCATATACCCAACTATATCTTCTCTCAAGTGAACACAAAGATACCCCCCCCACTCCGAATTCCACACGTTCAGTATACGACCATGTTGCACAATAAAGGCTGAGGTCTGTGATTTAACCTCTTACAATGCTATTATCACAACATTAAAAGAAAATGACAAGAAACATTGCATGCAATGACAAGAAAAAAATGCATGCATTTAGCATATAAGATGCACAGACAATGATTCGACTCACTCGAATCGATATTGCTTAACCAACATACAGAATGTATCAGAGTTTGGTTAAATATATGTCCTATTCTATCTTTGCTCAGATTTTTTCACTCTGGTAAGTTGTATCGTTACCCAAGCGTCCCCTGTGGTCCTGTTTTCTTTATTCTGATGATGGTTATCGATGTATAGAAGATGACTGACCAACGTGTTATAGCAGGAATCGAGGGATTATTAAAATATGAAAATTTTGGATGGATAAATGGAGATCTGAGCAATCAATAGAAAAGAACAAAAAGAGCAACTGTAAAACAGAATAAAACAATTTTAGTAATTTGATAAATGAAATAACATTGCACAAGACCAGTTATAAGATGCACATCTACCTGAAAAATTAATTAGCTCAAAGTTATAAAAAGCAATTAGCAGTTGCGTTTACATAGATACGGCAAATTTCGTTCAGAAATCGAGTGAGTGTTTCGGAGTTTTATTGTCTGGCATGTCTTTCTAACCTGATCATTGGTTTCTGGTCACTCTTCAGAATCAACATACCTTGTCGTTTGGGGTCGACATGTACAGGAATAGTTTTGATCCCTCTGGCCTACTCATGCGCTACCGCCTTTAGTAGCCTCTCTCGGTCGTTCAATCTATTATACTTGTTGTTCACTCTTAGTTCAGTGGTTGTAACTATTTACCTGTATGCGTTGAAGTTCGCTATTTTTCCCTTTGAGCAGAGCAATCTGTTTACCTCCCCAGTTTCGTCTCGCACATAAATTCTCAACTACACATCCCTTGGACAAACATTTCGAGAGTTTTTCCTTCAACCGGAGTCAAGACCTTTCGCCTGGAGTAAAACTCAATTACCTGATTCTGCGACGTAAGATACGTTTAAAACACGAAGCTTCGCATGGGAAACACATCCACGCCATTAACTTACTCAGTAGAGACTCAGGTTTATCTAACGGCCATTATTAACATATACTTCACTAGGCTTGGAAAATGACGCATTTCCGCTTCCGTTAATATATCAATGTTTCAACTTATGACAAATTTTTCAACTAGTACGAACGTTGTTTCTGCAATATTTCATCCCTTGGCATTTTTGATAAACAAAATCCTATCTCCACCACTTAATCAGTTTTTTCTGACCTAGTTATCAAACGGAACCTCATTTAATATTAGTCAAGTCTCTGTCATATGCGCTCATAATACTTAAAATGCCACGCATATAACCCGCTGTAAAATCGCATAAATCAATTTAAAATGTTTATATGTTACATTAACATCTGGAAATTATACTCTGTTACACACTGTACAGTGAAGACACACTTCTTAGACGATGGTAGTTTAGGCTAAAATCAGAAATTACTTTTGTTCAGCATTAAGCAAATTAGGTTTGCAGAAATTATGTTAATATTATTCTTCCTTGGTCCCTGTCCTAGTTTTGTTTATTACACCGACCAAAGTTTGATAGTGTCGCTAATAAAAGTGTAATGGAAAAAAAATGAATAATTTCTGGTTAGCTTCCAACTTTGCAATCGAAATGTCTGAATAACACAGAATAGCTCGCTTGGAATAGCTCCAGAATGAATGTCGAAAACATAATCCAATCCTCCCAGGTCCACAACAAGTAAATGTGCAGTGAATGCGATATTGCTTTAAAGAACACGTTATGTCAACATGTTTCTTATCCCTAATATTTTCATATAAAACAAAGTTGAATCAATATAAATATTAAATTAAAAATGTCAAAAAGCACGAAATAAATAAAACAATTTATTTAATTAAATGAATAATTAATAATATAGGAATTATTTTAGTTCGTATATTTGCGGAGAATAGATCAACTATTACTGGCACGAAAAATCTCCGACGCATTAATCGCGATCATTTATATTGTAATTAAACCCAGAAACTAAGCAAAAACAAAATCTGTATACTTGCACTAATGTTTCCAATCAGCTTTTCTTTAGCTTTGATTTCAAACTGGTATGCATGGTTAATTTTCTGCTAGCAGTAAACTCAACAATTGTTATAGCGACTTTGTGCAAGCAGTGAAAAGACGATCACAAATGGCATAACAGATAACGTTATCTATCGTAAGTCGATGACGTGAACGGTTTGTGACGTTGCACAAACCTTTGACGATTTATCAAGGAGCCGCTCTTCCAATTTTATAAACTTCTAAAAAAGTGACAGGTGTAAGTTTAATGGTTTGCATTTGCAACATGCACAATGGAGAGAAAGTTGGCATTCCTCTGCTATTTTCATGTTTTATGGCTGAAATTTCCTAGGCTATTGTACTTGTATATATTGTACCTAATCTAAGCACACAGTTAACCAAAATGACTGATCCCATACGCTCGAAAAACTAGTATAAATTAGTCTAATGTACACTTTCTTGAGCAGTTATTAAAATAAAGAATTACTTTGGCCAGACTACACAATACTACCATTTAAAAATACAACGAATGAATTACCAAATATATAAAATGTAAAAAAGTTTATCACCTCCTTTATTTTTCCAATTAACTTCTAAAGTAGTGAATATGACCATGCGGAGCTAGCAGTTTTTTTTATAGATCTTAGGTAAAGCCAAACTATTTACTCTAACCTACGTTACATCCACAGTCATAAGCTAAACTATAGAGAACTGAAACTTCTTTTAAAAATACATAAAATATACAAGTTCTTTCTTAAATCGCCGGAATAACCAGCTACGAAAACTGGGGAAATTCCTTTTCTTTAAAAATATAACCCTGTGTTGAATACGAAACTGTAGATCGCCACCTAAGCAATCGAGTATCTTGTCGCTAATATCTTGATAAAGAATACATGTGTGAATAAATAAATGAATGAATAATACAAAAATAATTAGTTAATTAAGAGATTAATTAATTAATGATATATGAATTAATATCATTCATACAGTAATGTATAGCTTCATTATCGCTGGCAAAAAACAAAAAAACAAACAAAAATAGCCTACGCAAAAATGACGATTCTTTATATTTTATTAAACAAAGAAACTAACAAGCAAACATGAAATCTGTATACTTACACCACTGTTTCCATTCAGCTTTTCTTTAGCTTTGGTATCCAAATTGTATCCATAGCTAATTCCCTGCTTACAATAAACTAAAGAATTCTATAGTGATGTTTGTTCATACAATGAAAAGATGATCAGATATGGCATAATTGGTAGCAGTATTTATAGCAAATAGATGACGTGAACTGAATGTGATGATCTACAAAGACCTCTGACAATTTATCATGGGGGCGCTCTACGGATAATTTAAACTTTTGAGAGTGACAGGGGTAAGTTGAAGTTTTTGCGTTTGCTACATGCATAGTAGAGGGAAGGTTGTCATTACTGTTTTACTGTCATGTACTGTGGTTGAAATTTCTTTGGACATTGTACTTGTGGATATTACATCTAATCGAAGCACACAGCTAACTAAAATGACTTCCCCCTTGTGCTCGAAAAATCAGTCTGAATTAGTCTAAAGTACACTATCTTGAGCAGTTATTAAAACAGACAAACCATATTTTGCCAGACTACACAATACCAGCTTCTAAAAGAGCACTGAACGAATTACCAAATATAGAAAATGAAGTAAAGGATATCGGTTCTTTTTTTTTACAATTTACCCCTAAAATTTAGAAGTGAAAATGGCTAGAGGAGGTAACAGTTTTCTTTATATAGATGTACATCTGAGGAAAGGCCAAGCTATTTACTCTATAATCCACATTACACACATTAATCATTCATCAAAATAAAGGAAATTAAAAGTTGTTTTAGCGATCTCTAAGATACACAATGTCTCTTTTACATAGTCAGTTTAACTAGAGAAGACAACCGGGAAAATTCCTTTTCTTTAAAGCTTTAAAACTATGCAAAGTTAGAAACTGTAGAGCGCCGCCTAAGTCATCGAGTTTCTTATCCCGAGTATCGGATAATAAATAAATAAATAAATAAATAAATAAATAAATAAATAAATAAATAAAAAAATAAATAATAAATAATAAATAAATAAATAAATGTATGAATAAATAAATAAATATTTAAACAATTTAATTAATGAATTACCGGACTAATGAATTTATAATAAAGAAATTAATATATTTCATAGAGTACCAAAAAATAGCTCCACTAATACTGCCAGGAAACAAAATGAAAAATATATGACGCAGTAATCATGATTCTTCATATGTAATTAAACCAATAAACTAAATACGCAAAATCTGTATACTTACACCACTGTTTCCATACAGCTTTCCTTTAGCTTTGGTATCCAAATGGTATCCATAGCTAATTATCTGCTTACAATAATCTAAAGATTTGTATAGCGACTTAGTGCATGCAATGAACAGATGATGTTTGGCATAAATGGCAACGTTGTCTATGGCAAATCGATGACGTCAACTGTATGTGACGTGGTACAAACCTCTGACGATTTATGAAGGGGGCGCTCTAAAGTTGTTTTCAACTTCCGAGAGTGACAGGAGTAAGGTGACGTTTTTGCATTTGCAACATGCACATTGGAGAGAAGGTTGCCGTTCTTATTTGTTACTATCATGTACTGTGACTGACATTTCTTTGGATATTGTACCTAATCTAAACACACAGCTAACCAAAATGTCTGCTCCCTTGTACTCAAAAAATCAGTCGTAATTAGTCCAATGTACACTGTCTTAGGCAGTTATAGAAAACAGGGAAAACAATTTTTGCCAGGTAATACAATACTAGCTTCGGAAAGTCCAGTGAATGAATTACCAAATATAGTTAGCCTAGTGGTTATAGCGTTCGCCTTGGATACTGGAAATCGCGGGTACGAATCCCGGCTGAGTCCTACCAAAGACATAAAAATGCTACTAACAGCAGTCTCGCAAGGCGCTAAACATTAAGAGGTTAATGTTTTGACTGGTCATCCTGGTGTCATGATATCGTGAGTGGGTGCAACATCATGTGACATGTCTGTGCCATGATGCCCCAGTGCTAGATATCATTATAAACTACCACACTACATACATCGTAGCTTTATGACTGAAACATCCAAATAACAGACACACTCACACACACACCTAATGTATAAAATGTATAGAGGTTTATCTGCTCTATTTTTAAATTTCCCTCTAAAGTTAGGAAGTGAAAATGACCAAGAGGAGGCAGCAGTTTTTTTTAAATTATAGCAGCACATCCGAATTAAGGCCAAGCTATATACTCTAAAACCCATATTAAAGCCATTAATCATTCACCAAAATATGGTAAATGTAAAGTTCTTAAACAATACTTCAGATTTATAAAATGTCTTTTTAAAATAGTCAGTTTAACCAGTGAGAACAACCAGAAAAAAATTATTTTTCTTTAAAACTTTAACCCTATGCAAAGTTCGAAACTGTAGAGGGCCACCAAAATCATAGAGTTACTTACCCTCATCTTGATTTTAAAAATGAGTAAATGTTTGAATAAATAAAAAAATAAAAAAATAAAAAAATAAAGTAATAAATAAATAAATAAATAAATAAATTTAAAAAAATAAAATAAATAAATAAACAATTTCATGAATTAATTACCAGACGAACGATTTACTAATATGGGACTAAATATTATTCATACAGTAGCATATAATAGCTCCAATATTACTGGCAAGGAGAAAACAAATAACAAATCTCCCACGCATTAATCATGATTCTTTATATTGTAATTAAAACAAGAAACAAACCAAACAAACATGAAATCTATTCACTTACACTGTTTCCATACAGCTTGTCTTTAGCTTTGGTATCAACATTGTATCCATGTTTAATTCCCTGCTGACAATAAACTCAACATATTTTATAGCGACTGTTGGTCACGCGATCAAAAGACGATCATACAATGTCATAATAGCCAGTGCGAAAAACTTGTGGAAATTCTTTCTCGTTAAAAATAAAAACCTATGCAAAATGTAAGACTGTAGAGCGCCATATAAGTAGTTACATGTAAAGATTATATCACTTTTAGAAAAGCTCTTCTTGCTTTAAAGGTCTTAAAGAATTAGGCACATGCGTATCTTCGTGTTTTAAGTTGTAAGGATCCATTAGCCCAAGGAGTTCAGGTGCAAAGAATTATATATTTATACCAAAAGTTCAGAAAGAGTATTTTGCAAAAAAAGTGTTTTGCTCATGCCGGAACAATTTCATGAAATAGTTTGTAGCATGATATTAAACAATAACTTATGTTTCAGCTTGTAAGAAACCATACTTCTTTAGACACTTCAAATAAGCTTTCCTGATGTTTGACTGCATAACAACTGTAAATGGTAGCCTGATAAATCTATGAGATAACAATATGTTAACCTGGTATAAGTTTTATTTTGTTATCGTTGTTTTCTTGTATGTTGTAGATGTTAAACGTGTAGACGTTTGCTAAATAAACGTACATATGTTGTATATTTGTTTGAATTGCGGAGCTATAATGTAAATTAGCTATTAGCTAATAATGTCACCGTGGATAAATAAAGGATATTTTTTATTATTATTATTTTTATTACTATTATTATTATTATCATTATTATTGTTTTAATTGTAGTCATTCCAAACCCGGAGTATTGCTGAATATTAAGTGCTGATTTAAATGAAAAAAGTGCAAACATCCTCCTGCATTAGTAAATACAATTCATTGAATGTTATTTGACCCTTTAATGCACTCAACGTCTCCGTAATGCACTCAAAGAACCCTTAATGCACTCAACGACCCCTTAATCCACTCAAAGACCCCTTAATCCACTCAAAGACCCTTTAATGCACTCAACAACCCCATAATGCACTTAATTTACTTAATATTGATCACAGGAAATTAAGGTTAGTGAATTTGTAAATGCAATATTTACTTAGCAACTTTCCTAGCTTGGCGCTGCTGAATTTCCTGTTTTAATTTCTGTACAAGCGATTTAGCTATCTATAATTTACAAACGACGGACGAAATAAATCAAATTTATTATATTGCATAAAAATTTAATCGGAAATAGAATACGTTTTCAATGAAAACTGGAACAAATATATTTTTGGTTTATTGCATACTCGAAAATATTCACTTATAAGGAAAACACATTGTGACATTTGGAAATGCAACGCTAGCGTTAAAATGTTTTAATTTAGAATCAAAAGGGATTTCTAAAGGAAAAAACGATCTTTGTTTTAACCGGAGATGGATTTCTGAAAAATTACTAAATCGCGATAAGTTAGTCAGTCTGCAGCGAACAATCTATACTTAGACAGGCATACAACAAAGTATACGTCCTACCAATTAGTAATGTTTTTGTTTACATGTTCAGTCACAGTGTACAGTAAAAGCAGACGTGTATGTTCTATTAATTGGAGCAACGTTGTTCACATTGTAATAAAATTCCGTGATTTTTTTTGGGAGGGATACAAATGAAACGTAAGATTTAAGGTAAATGATGGTGAACAGTGAGAAATTGTTTACTACATAGCTTTCAAATTTAGCACTAAAATTTTCTTTGCAATCTTACCACCATTTGGCCACATAAATATTCCTGTTGTTGTTTTTTAAATTTATATTCGAGTTTCTTTTCTTGATTTTTTTTCAGTCATGGACCCATAATTCAAATTAGTTTTAGTCAAATCGGTGAAGGGCAATTTAAAAAATTAAATCATTCATGTTTTCAATTATATTTGTCTTAATTTTAAAAGTATTTGTAACACGAAGCGTTCTGGCGAGTTTAAGCAAAGGCGAGACAAGCTGCCCTTCAGATTTCTCCTTGTCTTGCGGTTAGAAAAGAAATGAAAAATAATTACTAGGTAGATATAGATGTATTATGCAAGAAATTAGACAAGTGTTTGCATTCGGTTTTTGTACTTAAATTTTTGTCATCTGAATCGAGATACCAAGCATTTTAGTTCAAGTCACGATTTCGTTTGTTAACACAAAGTTTAATTTACTGTATCGCCTTATCAAACATGGATGAATCAATACACGTAAAGACATTGTATCAAAAATATCTGTCCATATCAATCATGTGTAAATAAAGGTCCCTAGTAATAAATACGGAATTGCATAATTGCCAAGTAGTACTCTTTTAACACGTATAAGTGTAGCAGACAAAAGTAGTAAATTATGTGGACTTATCTGGTAATAAACATTACGCACGGGTTTTAGCAATGTCATTATCACATTTTAGCATTGTTTAAGCGTAACAAAAGATGAAAGAAAGCAACGAAAATGAATCCAAAGTACTTATATAATGTGCTTCCCTTTTTTTAAAAACAGAAATGCGAGCCAGTACATTTTAAGATAGTGATACATGAACTACTACAAAGAATATCTGACAATTGATCCTGTGTAGTGTGTTTCAAAATTAAACACGATGATGATTTTCTTCAGTGGGTAAGATCTTAAAACATTTGACATTAATTACCGTATTTAAATCCACTGCCGACCATGAAGAATTTAACATTAATTACCGTATTTTATTTACTCCCGACCATGAAGAATTTAACATTAATTACCGTATTGTATTTACTGCCGACCATTAAGAATTTAACATTAAATACCGTATTTGAATCTACTGCCGACCTTGACGAATTTAACATTCATTACCGTATTTGAATTTAACATTAATTACCGTATTTGAATCTACTTCCGACCTTTAGTATGTAAGATCTTGAAGAATTTAACATTAATTACCGTATTTGAATCTACTGCCCACCTTTGGGTACCATATTTAACGTTCATGTCGAGTTCTTACATGAATAGTTTGCCTCCCTTTTTATCAATTACTTGTCAAAACGCAATTACATCATTGCCAAAACGATCCCTAATCAGTATGGGAATAATTAAGTTGCCAGTTTCACAGATTCTTTTTGCATACACATAAAACACATTATGCTTACGTCAAAACTCTTCATTTGGCGCATTTTTTTCTCCCCTTTACTCGTTAATTCATGATTTCTTTCTTTCAGATTAATTCAGTTAATTTCTTTTTTCTCTTCTTGTGTACGTGCAACGTTATGTTAAATTGACTTTAACTGATGACGGCTCCGGTGGCCTAGTGGTTAGAGCATCCGCCTCGGATGCAGGAGGTCATGGGTTCGAACCGCAGCCTAGTCATACCAAATACATCAAAGAGGTTATTGCTATGACTTATCGCCCTGGTGTCAGCATAGTGCGACTGGATGGGACAGCATTCTACATTTCTGCGGCACGATGCCCCAGTGCTAAACACCACTATAATCTGCACACTGCAGACATCATAGTGATATGACTGCAAAATTGTCAAAGCTAAAAAACACAAATCACGCACACGCACACGCTCACGCACACTTTAACTGATCTTCTACTCTACTGTTTAGTCTGTAATTACGTTATACTTTTCTTAACATTATACAGCTGGAGCACCATGCAAGGATAATTGACATTCTGGTATAATTATTCAGTAAAGGTGAAAACGACAAATTCTCCATTGCTTGAAGCACAAATACAAGTTGTTGTCGCACGTTACTATTTTATCGCATATATCATTATCCTGAGACACGGGTTACAGATCACGGTTGCAAACTTTCCTGACACATAACTAAGAATAGCTCAGTAGATAGAAGAATGTTAAAGAAATGAATTCTTGTTAGCAGTTAAATTAAATGAATAGTAATCAAATAATACTGCACATTTCATTTTAGAGCAAATATTGTGAGACAAAGGGGAATATTGCATTTAGTTGTGTTATGACCTGAAATACAAAGTGATCATTTGCCGTATTATACCATACCACTGAGTTTGCAAATATATAAAATAAAATGTCCCAATGGTGAACATTACATCAGAAGAGTGAACATTATATCTCAATAGCATACATTATGTCCTAACTTTCGTAGCATGTCAATAATCAGTTCGGGAAAGGCTCTCCAGATAAAGAAATCGTGTATAAGAGAGACAGATAAAGAAATCGTGTATAAGAGAGACTGATAAAGAAATCGTGTAAAAGAGAGACTGATAAAGAAATCGTGTAAAAGAGAGACTGATAAAGAAATCGTTTGAAAGAGAGACTAATAATGAGGAATATATTCAGCCATTTGTGAAGTACGTTGACTACATTTCATGTGTGGATTTTTTGTGAGACAGAACTTTTAAGATCTCATTGGAAATTTATTTACCGAATCTGTAAAGTTAGATTTTTTGCCAGTTTACAAAAATCGGAGATTTTCCTCTTGAAAGCGCATGATAATAAATGACCGTTTGGTCCATGGATGAATGGTTATTTTATCTCAGGCTTGCAGAAATATAAACCGATTTAGCATCACAACACCGTTAAGAAGAAACCTACTTGCGGCCTATCAGCTGATGGGAGTAATTGAGTGACGTCATGTAACGTTCATGTAGCTTGTAATTAATTTTCAAGCTTGATGAATTCATGAATCCTGCAAACATACGAAATTTTATTCTTCTATATGAGCCATACTTTGCTCTTTAAGAGTGCTGAATATAGCTGCATAAATCGATGCCACTCTTTAGTTACCTGGATATTCCAATTGTTTATTTGTTCAGCCATAGATTGTAGTAACCTTCCTACCAAAGTGCACATTGAAGAACGGAAGTGGAAATAACATACGTGGCTGCCTTTATGTTTGATCTTACCATGCTTAAATGGAACACATTATATTGATGGGTGTATACTTTTATGTGATGATAGATCTATGGTCTTGTTATTTTCTAGAACGAGTACGACAGAAGTTCAAGTCCACGTAGTACTTGTCAATACGTGTCATTAGAGAACTTCATCCATAGGTTTGTGTGATCTGGTGAAAGTACATGACACTAATGACAAAACATTTGATTGATTTATTTTGTGACTTCTTTATTTTTGGATCTCATATACAGAAGATTTTCACTTTTTGCTACAAACATCTGTTGCAGTATTGATGTTTCTTTTTCATACACTGCCTTAAAATTCACAAACGTGTTCTCTGCTGCTCCTGTTCTATTTTCTTCGACTTCTCGCAATGCCTCCTCTATTTCCTATTTACCTTGCTCTTACTCTAAAGACCTGTAGTTATTTTGCCTCGCCCCTAAAAACGATTACACGCATCGTTCACCTGCAACTTACTTACTAGTACTTAGTATTAAATTAACACAGTTGATTTTCTATGGATTGGTAATACGTACCTTTAGCCAATATAAACTGGCTAGACTCGTTTAGTTGTGCCAATTTTAAGCGGTAAATTGCATTTTAAAAGTTCAAAGCATCAACTACTACCTTTACATTTCTTTATATATGCGTAGACTTGACAAAACTATTATCATTACGGGGGGTATTTGTCTATAATTAATGCCTGACGTTTCTTGTGTCTTCAGTTTTGGCGAACAACAAAATTCGAAAGAGGCATGAAACGGTGTGAAAGATTCACATTATGACTGAAGCTTTCATACTGGTTTCACTCCATAAGCCGTGGTTTCGAGCCTCGGCTAACGTGAATATAAGAGAAAGATTGTCGTCAGCAACTTCTCGTGGGATCAGTGGCTCTTCTCGGGTTCTTCCTCCAACATCTATACTGTATAGCCTATCATGTGCTGAAAAATGGCCATCAACCAACAAAACAACAAACACATATTCAGATATTGATGGTTTTTTTTAATTTAATTTTTTATTATTATTATTTTGAACTTATTTTACTTGGAACCGGAGACAACATTGAAGAAACGTCCATACCGCAATAACGAAGCTATTTTACAAAAACGCTCCCTGAAAACTATATTCTGACACCAGTATGTAAAAGGTACACAATATTGTATGTATATGTATGTTTGCAACTTAGCTTTAAATTCGCTTTCGAAATTGGCAAAATCAAAAGCATTCGACACATAACGTAGAAAGAAATGTTTTAAAATACTTTAAACAAGTTTACGTTACAGAGATGATTTAAAAACGTTTTCCTTTCCAGTTATTATTTCAAACGATGCTTCCTTCCTCGCCACAATCCTTAAGTAATTTAGTTTGTATTTAGTATCTTTAGATAAATTTGGATATGAAATTCATGAATAACTGTTGAATCTGATTCGTTTCAAATCTATTGAAAAACATGTATGCAGATTACAGTATAGTCTCTTTAGCTAAAAATCAGCGTTATTGTTTACTTATGAAAGAGGAAAGGCCATTATGAAGTAAGTGCTGAATAAAGCAGTTATTTAATGATAATTTTGTCAAGAATGTAAAGCTCTTAAGATATATTACACAATAAATTCTTAAAAGAATTTACTGATGCCTGGGTTTTAATATATTTCAGACTCTCTAATTCACTCCAAATTCCAAACGACCTTCATCAAACGCACTTTTTATTGTTCTAGGCTATAGTTTTACTGCATTTCTATGCACATAACAAGCACTTCCTATGGTACAGCAAACACATAACCAACTACACGAGGAGGATTAAATGCACATTGAAAGCAACATTAACCAAATTCTACAAATTACCAATTAAAGTTCTATTTTTACAGACGTACTGAATTAATAATTAATACATAATTGCTATAAGACATGTTTTAGAATCGATGCCCGAGATGACTGTAGTTTGAAATCAATTCACTTCGAGCCCTGTTTTTCTCATAATTAGAAAACCTTTTGATTTTTTGAGTAAAATGACAAATTGGATATAATTTTAAAATTCATTCCACCCCATCCAGACCAAACTTATTTCTTCCACCTCTAGTGCCTTTGAACTGAGTAAATATGCGCAGTATACATGTTTAATTAAGGTATTTTATTTATTATTGTCGTAGTATTCTAGTTAAAAAGCGCACAGGATGTCTTCTTCTGCATGTGGTGACCCTGACTCTAGCAGGTTTGTTTGAGGTTGAATTTAGAATTTTGATGCATCAAAAGCAAAACCAAAACCGTTGTAACGACTATGTTTGACAGACGCATTGGTACTTCATGACTTTTTCCTATGTTAATTTATTATAAGTAACTGCTTCATATAATGGCTTGAATGAGAAGTTGGACTTTCTTGGAAATATAAAAAGACAAGTAGTCTTCACCGTATACTCCTCTCATTCTACACACATTAAAATGTTCATGTTTTTTCTTGTTTTCTTTGTTCTTTTTATTCCTTTAACCTTCTTTTCTTCCTGTCCTATACACCTAAATGTTGATATATTTACTTGAGGTGATCTGCTAATATTTACATTTTCAATGCATTTACATCTGAAATCCAACAACATCTGTGCAACTGAAACCATATAGAAATATGAGTACCGGTACTTCATACGCCAGCCTGGAATTTAGTACTACTCTGTGGAGGCACAATCATCGCGTGTTTATTTCTTGAGATTATTGACCACTGGTCAAAGCATGCGGTCTTGACTAAACTTGATGCGCAGAAACCATCGCTTTTTATTAGACATATTATGACCTCGACCTCTGACCTTTAGACTCCAGATTCTATAGGATGCTTTATTATTACCCGAAGTGCAAGCAATCCATGAAGCACGGTAAATAAACTTATAATAGAAGACGTTATTCTACAAACCCCATTCTTTCTTTGAGCCAAAATGACCTTGACATTTGACCTTTTTAACCCAAGACATATAGGTCTCTGCCTTGTATTACGACTCCATGGACTTAAAATAAGTAATAGAAAAGAGCGAAAAGCAACAAGCTTTACAAAATTAGCAAATATTTTATTTTCCTAGAATACAAAGTGAAAATGTTGAAAAAGGGACTTACGGTACTGCGAATTAAATCCCAAATAATTATAGAGCTAAAAATACAAGTCCTAATAATTAAAGTTCTCAATAAACTTCAGCAGAAACTCAGATTTAATGTCTGACAATATACATTCACAAAAGGTCAGGACATGGGTAGGGGCACACAATAAAACACGTTTAAGAGTGTTCTTTAATATGTAAGAAAATACGTAGGTTCAAAAAAGGCAACTAACATCAAGTATATGATCCTAACAGAGGACAATCAAACGTACTGATTAAACTATTCAAGCATTGTAGTGATGCATACAAAATGTAAAGTCTTTTCAAAAGATCTTCTGATAAAAAGCTTTTGTTTAAAAAAATCAACTCGACTATAAGCAATGCTTGTATTTATCGTCTACATCAAATTGTTGCTTCTATATTTAGGCATACTGATTTTATTTGAGGTCTTCATGTTATTAAAAGGTTCATAGTTACCTCTTTATACCTTGTCATGAAGTCATAATTATGAATGGATACAGTGGCATTCTTGCGAAAATATTATCCGTTTCGAGTGTCATCTTTTGAGTATCATCGTAAGTTCGGGAGACGAACACGCGATGCGTACCTTTGGTTTACTTAGGGTGTGTATTTGCGATTGTGTAAATATATATGATTTGGCTAAAACTGCTTGGCATATATTGTGATTATCTTGGCTCATCTGCATTCGAAACTTGAATAAGTTCGTTTCGGTCATTACCAAGATAGCTACACACCCCGAACAACAAAATAAACTTGAAACAAGTTTCTAGTGACGGCGCCAACGTATACATAGCTTTTGTCACGATTTTTTTATATCAATTACCTTGACATTTTTAAGTTTAATAAAAATTGCATTATGCGATTTGAAAATAGTGTAGTGTTATGGTATATTTTTAGGAAGGTGTAATGTGTGTGTATGTTCGTGAGCGTGTGTGTGTGTCTTTGTGTGTGTCTGTGTGTCAACGGGAAGTATTAATTAAATGACATGGAAAATGTGTGAACAAATCGTAAATTTTAAAGAAATTAAAGTAAGAACCAGTTTACGTTCTTGTAAAAGAAAATTGTAACTAAAATACGCAGTATTTTCTTGGTAGAATATAATTGATCTATGTCTTTATCATTCCTCTTATATATGACTATATCTTACCTGGACTGGATTTTGTAGAAGGAGAATTTCAGGCACCTCCATGAACATACTCCTCTGACAAATTTCATTTTATACCATGACTTCAAATATTAACCATTGATGGATAATAGCTGTGTCAGGGATGACCATTGATGGATGATAGCTGTGTCAGGGATGACCATTGATGGATGACAGCTGTGTCAGGGATGACCATTAGCAATTGTTCTAAGATTTTAAATAGTCCATCTACACTGATGGAATCTAAGAAATTACATTTAATGTCTAAATATATTAAGATTCTGCAGTTCAAATTAAAGAACTATTAATATCCAGATAAAGGAATATTAGTATGCATACAAAGGAATACGGGATACAATATGCATATAAAGAACTATTAGTATGCATACAAAATAATATTAGTATACTAGTATGCATATAAAGGACTATTAGTATACCTAGAAAGGGTTATTAGTATGCATACACAGGACTATCAGTATGCATATATAGGACAATTAATATGCATACAAATGACTATTAGTATGCGCATAAATCTATAGAGCAAAAGAGTAAACTTGGCACATATAAAATCTTATTTATACAGTGTTTAGTGTGATTGCTGTCAAGATTCAGATCTTAAGTTTTTAACCTGTTCGAAAATGTATATCTGTTTACAAAATAGAATAAAATTAGAGTTGTAAACTTTATTAAATTTAAAAGCTTGAAAATTCCACTGCAGCATGTATAGGTAAATAGAATCATTTCCAGTAGTGCTAATGTTAAGCCTCAAACAAAGTGCATATTTTTTGCACTACACATAACTAGAAATGCATACCAATCCTACTTTGACCACTAAATAGTAGACAATGAGTGAGCAACAGGTGCATTTCTAGTTAACAGTAATGGTGTAAAGTTTAGTTTGAGCACATGTGTAATCTATACATTATGAGCAATATATTTTAGAATTCGTAATAACATTTAACTGAACTTAAATTAAAATACTTAAAAGAATTATTGTAAAAAGGTTCTCTTTGTAGCCTGGTCAACATCAGTTCCATGATTTGGTTCACTCAAGTGTCTTTCGAAAAATGGGTCTAGACTTCACAGACTAAGAGTGTCAAGTCTTTTTGAAATTTATTAAAACCACGCTGATGCTTTTCGATCTAAAGGACTTTTATCTCACGGTATGACCGCTAAGACCATTGTTTTACTGTAAGGCGCCATGGTAACACGGGTTCACAAATAATGGACTCTTAAGACTCTTAAGACTTGTCAAGATTAGGCTTTCGAAATATCCAAAGGATAACGTTTCATTGTTTCATTCCAATGTAAACTTTCATCTCAATGATGGGCTGAACAACCCGTTATTAGATAATAGGAAATCACGAATGCATCGCGTATCCAGCTGTTAAATTAGTCCTGGCATTCATTTAAAATCTAAGTTGGCAGCGTAATATCAACAAAATAATATCTGCTTGTGCAATTTTATCAACCGTAAGTTGTGCTGATATCGGTTGTTATCTTAAGTTGCAAACGAACATTACCTTTTGATGTATCATACTATGGGCGATAAATCTGCAATACAAGATTACGTTACTTATTTATTACTGCCAATGAGTTATGTCAGTGATAGGATATTGAGTCAGAATTTTGAGGACATATACGTTTTGTAAATCAGTCATTTGTCAAGAGAAAGAAGCATGCTTTTATCTTATCTTGAAATGTGTCTCACGGCATTTTATGGTACGACGTTATTATGGTTGGGGGTGAAAACCAGAATATGGTAAATAATAGTCACTTAAACTGACCAGATTTACGCTTTCATCAATCTGCTTCATCTTGTTTCTTAGACGTGCTGTATAAACTACGCATGCACGGCGTAAATTTGTGTCTATTATTGCTGCCTGGATAATATCCTGATAGTTCTATATGACAATTTTCATATAATAATTTTCTAATTTTATCGAAGTATTTATAAGGACACAATTACAATGTATTAACATTCTGTGAGTAGTGTTATATTTGAGATAAAATGTATTATTTATGATATTCGTTTTAGTTGGTATAGACTATTGATGTCTTCATACAGATTTTAAATCAGCCCCTTAGATTTAATTTTTTAAATAATATTTACTAAATATATATTTCAATAAATACATTTAAGTTTTTAAATTATCATTACTTCATACTTTAATTAGGTGCTTTAATGCTAGATGATATAAATGTTCAGCGAAATAACACTAGACTGATTCCGTGCAAACTTATGTATGCTCGTTAACGCTGTTAAAAAAAATAGTCGAGATATTTCGTTTAAATATTTTTTTTCAAAAATATTTTTCACACGAATCCGATTTGTTCTCTTTGAAGGATGTTCGTCAATGTTCACGAGAAAGGAACATTATGCTTTTACAGAGCTTGTTAATTTTAGAATCATATGAACCGTTTAAAAAAAGTTTCTTTTTCAGCCTCGTTCAATGGAATAGCCACAATGTTATGTCATTATATTTTCTCAATTTACTATTTTAATTATAGCAGGCAGCTTTGAATTTGCTGAAAACGACCTCTTCCTCAGTCTCAAGCCACACACTTTTCCTAATATCGGAACGTCGCTCAACCTTTCTCGTCAAATATAGAAATAATCGCAGATGTGATTGCAGGAAAATATATACCTGTGTTAGGTTTTGGTTACACTGGTCAACAGTGAAATCATTACTGACTTGAAAAGGCCCTAATCTGTAGTATTTTGGTGTGCCGAACACGAATATAACCGTGAAAAATTTGTATTGGCTCTAGTTTTGAAGATATTCATATACCTCATTTTCTATGTTTCACTGTGTAAATTTCTCCAGTAGGACTGCAGCAACATCCGGAATAATGATGTAACATTGCATAATACCATCATGCTCACATCATCCACAGTTGATTGCATCATTTTCTGATGCAATGCAATACTAATGCCATGCGGCTGCTGAAGTAAGTTGACGTCAGCAGTGTACTATACATGTGTAGGCCTATTATACTAATGCCAGGCGGCTGCTGAAGCTGACGTAAGCAGTGTACTATATAAAGCCCAATCAGATAGGTTCAGCATTTAAAATATTTTAGACGTTGTGCGAGACAGTTCAAGCTACTGTTACATAAAACTTATTATTTTATCCATTTACGTACAATAAAGAACAGTAATGCCTCGAAAGTGTGTTAATACCGCGGACAATTTTTGCTATATTTGTGGGGAAGTGACATTTGCCAACCAGAAGAAAAGTATCAATTCTCAAGTGAAGAAGGCATATCATCTTTACTTCGGATGCAAGGTTGGTGACCAAGACAAGCCTTGGGCTCCGCATATATGCTGTGCTACATGTACAACACAGCTTTCACAGTGGTTGAATTGCAAAAGGTCATCAATGCCGTTTGCAGTCCCAGTGGTGTGGAGAGAGCCAAGCAACCACCTAAATGACTGTTACTTCTGCTTGGTTCCTCCTCTTTCCGGCGGAATAACGAAGCGAAAGAAGTCGAGAATAGTCTACCCAAACATTCCGTCTGCATTGAGACCAGTTCCACATGGTGAGGGACTTCCTATTCCAGAACCTCCAGCAGAATATTCTCTTGATTCATCTGACGAAGACAAAGGTGAGTCGACCTGTTCTTCTCCTGGTCCATCAGCATGCAGTGATCCAGATTTTCACTGTGGTGCATCATCAACCCCACACAGAATAACACAGGAAGAACTAAATGACCTGATTCGTGATTTGGACTTATCAAAGAACAAGGCAGAATTGCTAGGATCAAGACTCCAACAATGGAATCTTCTAGAAGAAGATGTCACAATTACTGCATATCGAAAGCGCCACCAGCAATTGGAGCCTTTCTTCAGAAAGGAAAGTAATCTGATATTCTGTTCCGATATTGAGGGCCTCATGAATGCTTTAAAAATCACTCATGACCCACAAGAATGGAGACTATTTGTGGACTCTTCGAAACTGAGTCTCAAGGCTGTGCTTTTGCACAATGGAAACATTCTTCCATCTATTCCAGTAGCGTATGCTGTCCACATGAAAGAGACATACGATAACTTAAGGCAGCTACTGAATTCCATTGAGTATAACAAGTACAGCTGGCACCTCTGTGGTGATTTGAAGGTAGTTGCCCTTTTAATGGGACTGCAGCAAGGATATACAAAATACATGTGTTTCTTATGCGAGTGGGATAGCCGAGCAAGGGAAATGCACTACATGAGGAAGGAATGGACTCACAGGCAGAATGTAGCCATTGGAGAGAAGAATATCCAACACCCAGCTCTGGTTGAGGCTCAGAAAATCTTGCTACCACCCCTTCACATCAAACTAGGTTTGATGAAGAACTTCGTGAAAGCCATTTACCGGACTTTGCCAGCATTCCGATACCTGCATGAAAAATTCCCTCGACTCAGCGAAGCAAAGATTAAAGAGGGAGTTTTTGTGGGTCCTCAGATTCGACAGCTTTTCAAAGATGACCGGTTCAACAACTTGCTGGAAGGTGACGCGAAACAAGCATGGAATGCTTTTCGCCTAGTTTCTACAAACTTCCTCGGAAATGTTAGGGCAGAAAACTATAAGGAACTAGTAGAAGACATGTTGATGAAGTATAAGAAACTTGGCTGCAATATGTCTCTAAAGATTCACTTCCTTCATTCCCATTTGGATTTCTTTCCTAGCAACTGTGGTATTGTTAGTGATGAACACGGCGAACGTTTTCATCAAGATATCGCAACAATGGAACAAAGATACCAGGGAAAATGGTCCACTACAATGCTGGCTGACTACTGCTGGACACTCCTCAGAGATGCTCCCGAACAGCTGTACAAGAGACAGGCGAAGAAATCTAAGATGTAGTCAATGACTTGATTTTTTATAGGTAGGCTATTACAGTTGACCTTTTACTATTGGAATGCATTTCGGTATGTAAACATTAATTTCTTGCAGATTACAAAAAAACTAGAGCCAATTTTGCAATTTGACTGTCATATTCGTGTTCAGCACATAAAAATTGATAAGAATTGACTAATTTTATTTCAGTAACATGACTTTTGTAAAAATTTGTTGTCCAGTGTTATTCGACTCCGGAGGAATGGACCAAATATGTTGCAATATGGTCGACAATGTTACCATTGTGACTTTATCTCCTTCCGCCACTATACAGTACCATGCGAAGAAATGTAGTTCCAAGTTCAGGCCAAGATTTTTAATCGTAATTTATATCGTTACCTCAATAATTTTGTTACTGCATAAGAGTTAAAAGCACATAAAAGTTACCCTTCAATTACTAATCGTGGTGCCATAAACTAACATTTACCTGTTGCATACACTACTTCTAACGTATGCCCATTTGTTGTACATAACGCTATTAAAAGGTCCTAATAGCTGAATAAAGATGGCTTTTCAGTTTTAGATTAAACGAAAATCAAGCAAACCAGAGAAGAATAAGCCAAGGTAGAGTCCATGACAGCATTTCAATATAGGCAAACATGAATGCAATCCATTTAGTGTTCGTGATACTTATACAGCCAAAAATAGTTCAAGCTAATAAATACTGAATTGTGTAATACACTTGAAGTAAGACTATTTATGTTTTCTTTCTTGCTATGCTTGCATAAATAGGTTTGATAACATTTGATTTTTTTAATGAAAGACTATTTATATATTTATATTACAAAGAATAATGCAAAAGTATTCTTTTGACTGGCCTTGGCGCTTTCAACCCTTATTTATATATAAACTTTGCATTTTTCTGCATGTGAGACAGGAATTATTTCAGGTGTGGAAATCTCGCCTTATTGGCTTCAGCTCTGAAGGAACAACGTATCCAAAGAGACATAAAATGGAATAACATACTAATAACGTGGGTTTAAAATAAAAAACTAAGGTTTCAAGTAGTCTGCCTAAGATTTGAGGGTAGAGCAAAAAAAGTGAAAACTATTGCAGTAGCAGAATGCAAAACTCAGATTAACCCTTTTGCTGTTTAGTTGAAAAGACTAGCGTCGCGTTCAAGAATCGGTGACTAGACTGCGTTGAACTGTTTATGCATGTCCTGTCGTTGCTGCTATGCACCAAGACTTGTTGCGGAATAACATTAAATACCTGAAGATAACAAAACAAACCTCTTCACTCCTCGCTATGTGGATCACAAGTCAGAATCATATTCAGGTATCAAGTATCCAAAGTTTATATCAGTGTGGCCCTGTGGGCGCATTTGCTCAAATTAAATTAAATAGTAATCGTTGTTCTAAAAGTTAATACTAAAATAGTTTAACACAAAACTATTCACTTTTGTTTGGCGAATGCCGGGCTGCGGACCTGGCAGGACAACTTGGACGAAATTCCGGGGACCCACAACTGTCAGGAGTCCACCGCAATGAGAAGAGTTTTTGTTGTAATTCATAGTGGCCTACTTGAGAATTTTTCCTAGGTCCCACAAATCCTGTTGACTGCTTTGCACATTAACTGTCCTGAAAACATTTCCAGACGAAAGTAATTGATCGTTGTGGACTTTTACAATGATGGACAGGTACTAAAATAGGTCAATAAAAGAGACCTTCGGGTCTACAATAAGAATAAATGTGTAGAACGAATTTGTTTTGAACACGCGCAGCTGTCATTGTGACATCACAGCATGAGCCATTCCCTTCTTTTTGTTCTGGATCACACCTTTAGGTTCACCTCGTCCAAAATTGTCAACGTAATTTAATATTGATTTTGTAGTATGTACTTCTCTGCGCGTGTAAATCATGACGTTTCAAAGGAATATAGAAATATGAGGATCCATATAAAGTGAATAATTTCCACTTAAATTCGAAACAATTACACCATCTACTGAATGCCTATATGACCGGTATGACTTTATTTATAGTAGCTATCTATTTTCTCGTCTGCTAGTATCAATGTTATAGCATTAACAGGCCTTTTCGGCTCCCCTGAAAAATTCAATATATATTGAACTTTCTCTGCAGTGTTTAGCTCAAACGACATAAAATGTTACATTTGTTAAATGCTGATATATATCTCGTATGTTCTCGTTTCAAGTGAGTTTTTTTAATGCATCACTTAGAGGCCCACAACCCACTAACGCATATGTTTTTAGCTGTGCACAATGTATGGGTTTTCATGATTGTTTACCTAAATGTAAGGATCAAATCACACACGCGCACACACACACATACACACACACACACGGGATTTACAACGTTTTACAAATTGTATAAATGTCAGCTTGCTTGGTGTAAGGTGACTGGAAAATTGATCTTGCCCTTAGAAACTTGGAGCTTGCCCTAATTATATCCCATCATGAGTCAAACAATAAGATAAAACATGGTATATTTTAAGGCAAATGCATTATATTCATTAAAACTTTTGCTTCTTTTGCATCTCTGTTGGCACCTTCAAAATACATTACCGTAATTAAAATTATACAAAACTGATGATGTAAATATACATGTAGATATATATGCTGATAAGAAAAATATTGAAAGCAGATACATGTACATGTATGAAGATAGATAAAGTGTTAGGTAGAAAATATTTTGGGAATAGCTACATTATTGAGAGAGAGAGAAATAAAGGAGGGAGAGAGACAATTAAATCAAGACCGATTTATTTATACTCACAACTCAAGGATATACTCACAGCTCAAGGGTCTACTCACAACTCAAGGATAGACTCACGCACAACTCAATGATATACTCACAACTAAAGGACTGGTGAACACTCACTTGACAATGCTCATGCTGTCACCTTCGAATTGGCAACATGCATCAAGCTATTTAAGAATCCGACTTTTGGGAATTATTTGAGAACTCTTAATTTTGTCCATGTAATTGTTTGTCAAGCGGTAAGCTTCGAGTCTTCTGTAATTATCATGTAAACAACATATCATATACGCCGCCTATGAGTGCTCTTTCTAATATTAGGTGATTCTCCGGGCAGATAGTCTTTCGAGACGACTGCCTTTTATTTCCACAAACACGCCTGTCAAAGAAATATCTCAATTTATATTCATTACAATTAGCACCTACTTGCCATAACAATTGCGACATGCATTAAAAAGCCATAGTTTAGAGTCAGCAAACTGACAAACTACCCGAGGCTAACTTAGGAACGGCAAGTCAGCTAGTCCATGATAGGCATACATATCACAATTACAATGAAGAAGAATATACCACAAATAAACACTAAATAAAGGTACAGATATATGTATCGTGGCGAGATGGCAAGTATAAAACTTGCAGAATGTAAAGCATTAGGAACTGTACGTGAATCTTGGTCGGTAAATTAGCTCAAACAATGGTTTGTATTCTATCCTGACCACGGACGTTAAACACAATTTCTTGTACTTTGTATAGTTTCAGTCTTATTTATCTTGCCCACGAGCATGTGCCTTGCAAATCTGAGCTTGCCTGAACCAAAACTGAGCTTGAGCCGGAAGTCGGGTAAGTTGATTTGTAAATTCCTGCACAAACACGCATCCCGTCAACTAAGCTGTTTTCAGTTCGTTTGTCTCTACAAGAGCAGAAGATTTATTATTCGTCGTAGGTGTAATGTGATTTTTGTTGTATTGTCTTTCTATCATACGTAAATGGTCATGGTGTACCATGCTCTCTCGTGATATTGTCGAAGGTGTTTCTCGATACGCCTATATTTACAAACTCTATCAATGCTGCTATCCTTTTCGACCTTCAAAATATCTTCGACACTAATTAAAAATTTATAGTTTTTTGATGATTTCCTTCATATTACTAAATTGACAAATATTATAGCAACACGTACCCCTGACAACCGATGCTTCTGGCACATGTTGCTTTTTTATATTTAACTGATTAAAATATTTGATTGTGGTTTAAAAAGGGTTTGATTAAAAAATAACATAGGAAAATATGTCATATGTCATCATAGAGGTGTAAGTTATTTTTATTCTCACCATGTACATGCCTTTCTTGATCTCAACAGGCTAATTTCTCAGTATTTTTTCTACTTGGTAAATACGCAATCCATATACATCTCAAAGTGTAAATGTTTTATAACGCGCTTCTTTTAACCTTTATAAACCTATCTATGTGATATCGCAGTTATCAAACGGATGCATTCCAGAGTTGTAGCAGCTTTTTCAGACTATATAATTGGCTTCAGCAACATCTTAAACATCATTTACTGTCATTATTAGAATCCGGCTATTTACTTATTAGAATCCGGCTATTTACTTATTAATAGATTGATACTTCATAAAATAATTGGCATGGACCCTATGACTATAATGCTTGTTTGGGAGATTATGAAATTGCATAGAAAAACCCGTTTTACATTTTTCTTCTTTTTCACGGCTGGATACCATGCAAAATAATCAGTTATCGTTATTTATTCAATAAATACATGTACAAATACTTTGATCTTCTGAGTGATACGATGCTTCAAAATTCAAAAGTAATTTTAGGTCATGAATGTGCTGCTCCTCAGAGCGATAAGGCGGTGTCCTTGCACACGTCATTTTTGAGCACCATAACGATATAGGAGCAACAATGTCATACTCGATAAAAATGGGTTGTAAGTGAGTATTTTGACACGAATTGGAGGCTTGTAATATCCAGTCAAAGAAGAACCTTTCCCAGTTTTACCGTATCTGCATACTACAACAACTCATCACTGCCCTTTTCTCACACCTTTTTACAAAAGCATGTTGCTTAGGCATGTGGATTTCTTCTCGTGGCAAGCCCAACATTCCATTGTGCCTCGTTTCACTCAAAACTTCTTTTTAACCATTATAAATTAAATATTTATTATGCAAGAATTTGTTTTCGGACACATAATGTTTTGTATTTTTTCCATAACCTTTAAGAGGTGTGATTTTACCTCCGATAGAACATCTTTTCCTCGGAGATGTTATTCTTTCAGAATACCTCACCTACATCGACGAGTACATTAGATAATGTTTTGCTCCCTACCATCGACGCTATTGCAGAACAACAAAAACCCGAATGTACAAAATAATTTCTAGACCAACTTGTATTTTGTATTTGTCAAATTCCGTGTATGCGGTTTGAGAAAATCACTGGTAAAATTATGACTTTAGAATGCGAATACTTGATTCTAGGATGTGAACATAACAGTGTGACAGTTAGCGATTCTGTATCAATTGTTCACTGGATTATGTTCTTTTTAATTAGTGATTAGTAATTGAGTCATTCATATTTTGTATTGTTCTGTGTAGAGTGGAATCAATGAAAATCTGTTACAACAGCTTTCAAAGTCATAGCCATTTTTTAAAATTACAGAACACGTTTGAAACTTTGGAAGACAAAATACTCAATAGTAGCATGAATGGTACATTGATATATTGTTATAAATGCTTAAGCTGTGGCTTATTTGTGGCAATGTCACACAGTGCTACACCTACAATCTAAAAGTACAAAGGTGAAAAATGCCCAACAGCATGTCTCGTACATATGTAAAACACTCGTCTTAATAATGGAATGTTCTTTTGAGGTCTTGACTGAAGAATATATGTCATAGATCAAAATTTAAATCGAGTCTTCGGTTCTTGCTGGAGAATGTTTACTGTCACGTGAATTCAAAGAAAGGAAACACGACTTTAAATGGTATATTATTCTGACACGCAGGATTATCGTAGCAAGTGCTCATTTTCTAATTTAATCAACTGCCCAATGGCGATTCCATTAGCTGTCATGGTTGACAACAGCATAGAATATATATATGAAAACAAAACAGCATTGGTTTCAGAAAATTCGTCCTCAGCAGCATTTCTGTCACTGAATGCACAGACACATAATATTCAGCAATGTATAGACACATAATATTAAATAATGCACAAACGTAATATTCAATAATGCACAGACATACTATTCAATATTGCACAGACGTAATATTCAGTAATGCACAGACACATTATATTCAGCAATGCACATACACATACTATTCAGTAATGCACAGACATTTAATATTCAATAATATACAGACAAGTAATATTCAGTAATGCTCAGACGTAATATTCAGTAATGTACATACATAATAATCAATAATATACATACACAATATTCAATAATGCACATGCATATTATTCATTAATGTACAGACAAAATATTCAGTAATGCACATACATAATATTCAGTAATGTACAGACATAATATTCAGTAATGTACAGACATAATATTCAGCAATGTACCGACATAATATTCAGTAATGTATAGACACATAATATTAAATAAGAAGATTTATAATCAGGATACATGGTACATGATTTGTCTTGGCCAACTCAATTCTAGTGGCAAACCAAACTTTATTTTCGCCTTTTGAATTTTAAGTATTGTATTTGTGCAATATACGTGTGTGCCGATAGAGTTGAGGCAGTCTTAATATTTCTGGACCTTCTAATTGCACAATTATGTATCAAACGCCTGATTATGTTACAATTTCATAACCAGCCTGCTGTATTTAGACATTCCCTGCATTTGATAGACTAAATAACAGCCTTCAAGATACAATCAATTCACCAAGAATTAAATTAAATTTCCGACATAAACAAAGATAGAAGGAAAAGAACCATAACTTTTTAGGAGTGACTCTGTCATATTTTTTGCGGGGCGAAACGTACAGAGCAGTTATCTGTGGCCTTCTAGTGTAGGTTGATTCCCTTGGCGTCACCTTTCTCGACCGCAGGGAGCTGTATGCACTCGGCCGTACTCATTAATAACAGAGTTTTGATAAATTAGAAGTCGTATATTTTAAAGCTTAGATAAGTGTTTAGATACATATATTATCTTTTTGGAAACAAAAACAACTTATCAGGATACTTCAAGTCTCAAGCATATGATTTAAAAAATAAGAATAGGGCCAAAACAGTCTATCATGACATGCTCTAAAAACTAATGCATAATGGGAAATTATGTATTCCATGCAAACCACTTCATGTCAAGTGTTTAAAGCAATGTGTCACCAGATCAGAGTATACGCTGACGCTCTTACATTCTCTCGTATTTCATGTACAGTATCGTAAAAATTTGAATAAGAGAGGGCGTAGGTTCACGGGAGGATTAAATATTAAAATTAAGTACGGTGGTAAACCTTTTAAAGGGTTATAACGCGCTTAACGAGAAATTTTGTATTTTCTTCGGCGAACCAAAGTTGTTCATAGGTTTGTCCATAATGGGGCCATCCGAGGAAAAGAGTAAAAGCAAGTCACGCCTCAGTTTCAGAGGATTAGGCCACCATGATTTTATGAATAACAAAATCAAACACCATTATTTTACGGGTGATCTGCTGCTAATGTTGTGTGTAGAAGTGTTCTGTGAAATAGGAAGAAAACACTAGTGTTTGTAAGCTGCTTTCCGTACTTTTACTGAAAATAATAGTGACTTAACATTTTTCAAATGAATTTATGAAAATAGCAATGACAAACGTTGACAACAGCAATTAGATTCAACGAGTTTGACAATAGATTAGATTCTAGTCATACTACATGGCTGCCTTGATATATATCAAGCCATTGTAGGAATCTTTTGTGTGTGCAAAAGCATTTCAGAAACCAGTCAGCTTAGACATTTGGAACTGTTAAAGCAAAGTATCAGTTATGAAATATTTTGTTTTGTTGTTTCTTTTCTTGTGTTTATACTTCAAACATGAAGTAATGGAATAGAAAAAGCTGATATAGCATTCCTCATATTGCTGTGTATCCTAGTCGTTTAAATATAGTTTTTGTGTTACTTACAAAAAACAAAAAAATCATTTGTCGAAGTGCTCAAGTGTACAAATAAACCAAGTACGATTTATTGGTTGATTGCAGAGATAATATACTTGCAATAAAAATGGCATATTCTGGGGTTGGTCGGATTTAATTTCGGATTTATAGTGGCCACGCCTATTATATTTCTTTTATAATTATAGTGCGTTAACAAGTCAATCATTTTACATTGTTGAGAAACTCAGATCATAGGGTGCGTTTGAAGTACGATAAATTAGTGCAAAGGCACTGTTAAACTAAAAATCCTCAATCGCGTCATCAATAATAAGTGTGGGCGTATGACAAACTTGTGCTCACTCGTTACTCGGATACTACAGAACTAGTGTTTACAAGACCGTTGCTGTTTATTTTTTGCCATGGCGTTTGTTCTGATTTCCAATGCGATCATGGATTGTAAATAAATTAATCAGCCATTATGCTTTAAAATACTAGCTTTTTGTAGCTAAAACCAATTTTCGAACGATGCCGTTGTCAAGCATAGCCAGGAAGTCGTTCTGTGTTCTTGTAATTAGCTACAACATGCAGCAAACGTTTACCGACAATAAGTTAGAATCAAAATAATCATTTATCAGCACAGCTGTCAGTATTGCTTTGATAAGGACAATATATACTTACTATTTATCTCTCTGGATATTTTCTATTCAGATATCTAAATTTCAAACACCAAGAAGTTCAACAAACATTAATTTTATACATTCTTTATTGATGCGCCCATCCTTTAGAAAACCTTCCCAGTGGAACACCAGTGTTTGTCAGTTTTTAAAGTAGCTGTTTTGTTTTTTCCTCTTCAGTGTACTGCTAAATTCATCATCGTCATCATCATCGTCAACATCATCATTATCATCATCATCGCAAAAGTATTAATAATAATAATAATAATAATAATAATAATAATAATGATAATATCAATCAATCAATAATAATAACTATTAACATAATTATTTTATTATTGTTAGGTATACTAGGCTTAATGATATAATCACTGCTCCGGTGGCCTAGTGGTTAGAACGTCCGCCTCGGATGCGGGAGGTCGTGGGTTCGATCCTAGGCCTAGTAATACCAAAGACTTCTAAAAATGATACTAACAGCTGCCTCACTTGGCGCTCAGCATTAAGAGGTTAGTGTTAGGACTGGTCGGACCGGTGTCAGGATAATGTGACTGGGTGGAACATCATGCTACATATCTGCGGCTTGATGCCCCAGTGCTAGACATCACTATAAACTACCACGCTGCAGACATCGTAGCGATATGACTGAAAAAAGGTTTAAATCTACGATAACAATATATTAAAAAACACACTCCTTAAAACACACTCCTTTATGTAAGGCTGCTTTCGGTTGAACAAGATGTCAATAGCGTTAGTTAATCTTTAGTTTCGCGAAGAAAAGATATATTTATATTATTTTGTTAATCAGGTTAGGAGTTAATTCCATATTTCTTTACACTATACTTACTGTGTAATAAAATTAAAAAAATAACAGTTACTATCAACAATTACACCGATACTATACTGACATATGACGACAAAATACTGGCTTTTAATGATAATCATGACAAGTTCTGAAACAATTATCTTTATTACTGGAAATTAATAAGTCAAGCTAATTGCAAATGAATAATTTAATATTTTGGAACTTCGTGTCAAATTGTAATTATGAAATACAAGGTTTTAAAATTATTGACACATATTTGGCTAATGTCCACTACTAGCCTTATCGGTATGTGTTTTTGTGTCTGAATCAAACTTCAAACTCATAATATATTCATACACCAATATCTATTTCATACGTTCCTACAAAACAGACTAGCGTACGACTATTTTTAAAATCTGTCGTTAATCTTTTATGTCACTCTGAAGCAATGATTTAAAAAATTAATTGCCTAATTTAGTGTCAGTGTCATAGCGGCCGCATCAAAGACCTGTCTGTGCCTTGCGTGACGAAGTCGCCATGTGTGTGAAATTGATTAGTCCCTATCGTTTTCAGCGGCAGTCAGCTATGAGTTAGATTCTAGAACTTCAGGTATGTTCTTTAAGTACAGCGTGCCCTTTGTGTGACTAATGAAACTGTTAGAGTTTGTAAAAGTAAAAGGTAATGATATAAAATACGGTTTGCAAGTAAAGTACAATTTCACAGAATAAAATGTACAAATAAGTGGATGGCCGTTAGAAATTTCGAAGTGTTTTGCCGTGTATTCATATTCCAAAACAAGCGTTTGAATGGTGCGTTACTGGCACGGGCAATGTTGGATAATGGTTGGTCTGTACACAATAGTAACTGAGAGTAATTACCGTACACGCATTTTGGAATTGCTGAAGGATTAGACCAAGCTTCACCACTGATGTGTATATTTGTAAAATACACTAGATATTAGGGTTGCTTTCTTCTTTCTTTGGACATTAATATAATTCGAAAACAAAAAGGTCGGACAGAATAAATACTCTTATGTCACTTGTTTAGGCTTGAATAGAATCCAAAAATAATCCTAGAATTATCCAAGATTTTTTTTTTTTGAAGTTCTAATAACAAAATGTTCTACTGATTTTACGTTCGAATCCCAACGAAGAATCAAAGATGGAAGACGATGACGTATGCTGCAATCTGT
The DNA here is from genome assembly GCA_028554795.2 of Sinohyriopsis cumingii. Lineage (NCBI taxonomy): Eukaryota > Metazoa > Mollusca > Bivalvia > Unionida > Unionidae > Sinohyriopsis > Sinohyriopsis cumingii. The sequence continues at coordinate 40,337,537 of CM068824.1, forward strand.
AGCGTTGAAGTCTAGAGTTCCTTGTAAAATGAAGAATTATCACTCCGGTTTCTGATAGCTGAATACATTTTTATTAAAAACTGTGCTTGTTATATAATATTACACAAGCACACGTATTTACCTGAACAATAACAGAATTAATCCTTTTGAATTCAATTAATTTGAAATAACTCCAAACCAAGTAATTTGAAATAACTCCAAACAGTACAACACACAACGAACAGTTTAACGGCACAACTTCTACTGATTAATTCTCCAAAACATGGGTTATATGGGCTTTCTAAAACGTAAACATGAGACACGCGATCATTTTCTAGAAGTTTATAGACGCAAATACTTGTTACAGATCACGTTTACCCAGTGTGACCCTGACGAAAACCAATCATTTTCACTCTAAGAAAAAAAAAAAGTAAAAAAATTGTTTATATCTCAAAGACAAGGACCCATCATGACTATGGAAACAACCAATCATTTTAAAATAAAATAGAACATGTTTACGAAGGTTGCTACAAATTCTGAAATAAGGTCAGGATTTAGATCAACACCTGGTGTTTATAAACTAACAGTCAAGGTCAAACTATTTTCTAAAAATGTATCATCTCTAGTGAAAACATTTACATTACAATATCATGTAATGAAAAATATAAAAAAATAAAAACTGACAAACAAATAAATTGAAATAAATATATATTAAATCATATATAATTAAATCAAATATACATAACAATACTAAATAAAATAGTTTAACCTGCCTTTGAAACTTTGATATATATTATTTAATTTTTTCTCTCTTTACATTATATTTATTGCATTTTTATGAGAATTTTTATCTCATTGTGAATGAAGTCTTAAGCCATACAGTAAACATTTTCTCTTCCTAAAATGAATAGAGATGAACTCAACTGTTGTATGCAATATTCACAAGAAAAGCTACAGAAAAGTCATTTCCTTTGAGGAAAGTATCAATCAGCTAATTGGACCCTTTAAAAACTATTTTATTCAAAGATGTTTAAATGAAGTAAGTGCCAGTCAAATGAATAACGTAAGAACAATATTTAAAAAATTCTTTTCTTCGACCTTTTCGAATTATTTCTGAAAACATGTTAATCGATGTTTTACTCATTCCTCCACCATGAGCTATTCGAGCTATGCTTATGTATGGTCATTCTGAACACCCTCCTCTGTTTCCGATAAATGACGAATATACCGAAATCTCATAAAGATGACGTGGGACAGTTCATTGAACAAACAATATTTGAAGATACCACCGCTCTGGCTTATCACATATTGTTTACTAGCACGTGTTAGAATAAATCGTTTGCGTAAAGATGTACACAATGTATGCAGATGACTCTCGTCCAAAGAAATGGAACAGAGACAAGATAAAACGATGCTGATGCTAGTGTGACATTCATTGGTGTTTATTACCTGTGTTTATAGCATATACATTTTTCTGACATCTTTAAACGCAACAGAAGTAGTGTTGTCCGTTGTATATACATTTAAGGTATTTCAATGATTTATAGTTTTTAAAAAATTCTATCTATCTATCTATCTATCTATCTATCTATCTATCTATCTATCTATCTATCTATCTATCTATCTAGATTTGTATCACGGACTCATACATTTTGATCCGAGCTAAGTTGGAGATGAAGACATATTCTAAAATGAGAGGAATTATTTATTTTTTGAGTTATTTTAACGAGCGTTATTGATGGTCAAGATAATTGCATCAGTTAATACCACCAATCCCTTACGCAAAACACAATTAACAGATAAAAATACAAACAAAGGCTAGCAAAGTTGACCATCTACATCTGCAAAACGTACAACGTGTTTTGTACAGCTCGAGGGTTTTGAGATTCATATAGCCACCATGAAACGTCAGGGTCTACCCAGACATTTCGAATATTTGGTTGCCCTCTAGAGATATGTTTACATGTAAACGTTGGGAATATACATAAGAATCACCTACAGGAATTTTAAAGATTGTCTCAAATTCCGTCCTGTGTATCAGTAAAACACAGTGTAACCTATTTCTTAATTTTGAACACGAAGATCTACTTATTTGTTCAAGATGTCTTGTGGCCATGGGGACAGGTTTTGTCAATCTCAGAGACTCGTCAGTGATTGTGCTTCTAGAGTTTAACAAACATTTTTATTGAATGTGTACCGTATCTGAAAATTAAACTGAGGATACATATTTTCATTTTCGGCAGGCAAAATAAACTGAAGAAGACACGTCCAAGGCAGATTTTTTTATTGTGTCTGTACAACAATAAAAAGTCGGTAGGAGAAAACAAATTTAAACCTACTTATCGAAACAGTGTTATATGCCTACAGATGGATTTGTTTCATGCGAAAACACTTCAGCGTGTTTTCAATGCAATTTATCAAGATTTTTGGTCAGCAACTGACAGATTTATAACCTCTGCCATTTGATTGTATGTTTGTTGAAATTTAAACCGGAGTTAACAGAAGTATTTAAAAATGTATTTCGCGTGAAACGTTCTACCGTAAATCATAAAAGCCAGCTTTCAATTGACGTTAAGGCAATCAAATCGTTACAAGAGAACGTTGTGAAGTAATTTCAGTGCGACATGGTGAGGTATAAAACACGTGGTAAACATTTGACCATAAATCTATTAATAATTAGGACAATGTATTAAGTTGTGGTGCAGGTATTAGAAAAAGTTATCAAGATGTCGAGCTAGCACCACCCCACCCCACTCATCACCTACACACCGAAACAATAGCATATAAAATATGACTGACGAGTGCATGGACAAGCTTGTTTAAATAAAATAATTCAACAGGCGGTGCGACAGGAAGACTTAACTCCATATTACTATTGTTGGAATAATGAACAAAGTTAATACTATTTAGTTCTTCCTCCTTCTTCTCATCCCTCCCTATGTCTTTATCTTCTCGCTATTGTAATCACTTACGTTAGAAGATTTTCCAGACGATTGTTATTTCTTCACCTGTAAATATATTGGAAGTTTTGCTCAGTCCATTATTATTATCATATGAGGAAGCCAACCAGAAAGAGGTCTTTTTTTCTCGTGTTTTTAAATATTATTCTTGTTTATCCCTTACACTTTTCGTGTTCAAATACCCCCACCTTTTGTTCTAGGGTTGTTTCTAACGCTGTAATAATAAATCATGGTTAAACAAAATATTAATCATGAAATGTGTCATGCTGCAGGACGCAGTATTATCAGTTTTAGTTTATTTCCTTATCCATCGAGTCATTGGAATTCAGAAAGTATTCTCTACTGTTACTTATCCAACATATAGTACATTTTTCGTTTGTGATTAATATTTATGGGGATGCGGACGTTTTCTCTGTACAGATTAACCATGAATAGAAGTTGAACTAACCTGATTAATTTGCTACATGTAAGGAAGCGGCTTCAATAAATCTCTTAATCTTGCTCATTGTTGCATGTCGTGTTACCATTTGTCACAAGAATTCAGTAGTTCTTAATGACTTACAGATATGTCCATCTTGTCTTTACGCTTTAAAAAAATGTGAGGTATTGAGAAATTCTGAAAACTTAATCGGAACGTGGTGTGGAAAGCACCGGACGACGCAAATAGGTTTTGACAGACGCGCAGGAGAAATAGCTAGTAAGCTTTTTAGAATACAACGAGATATCGAAAGATCCTAAAGTACAAATGTGTTTGTCTTTAAGCAAGTTCATCAAGGTAGTTATTCTGATGCTCGTTTGAGAATTGGGTAATTTAACTTGAGAATTGGGTAATTTAACTTTCCCATTTTAAACAGAGAGATGGCAGAGACGTATGTTGACGTCGGCCTCATTATACTTTATGTATATGGTCTGGTTTACTCTTTGAGGAATTTTACACCTATGGTGTCATAAAATGCGAAGAAAGGTTGATTGATTGATTGATTGATTGATTGACCGATCGATCGATTGATTCAGTGAGTGATAGATGACTTCGCTTACTTGTTTGATTGATTGATTGACTCAGATTAAGGTACCTACCAAACAGACTTTGAAATTAAAAAAGGTGCAATCTCAGACATCGATATAGTCCATGCAGCTGACATCCACTGCCTTTACAAAGCAGTAGTTTTTTGACTATAAGGTTTTCTGCGTCTTAGAGCAAAAAGAGATTTTTACATGAACTCATTTTTTTTTCTTTGGTGGTATCTAGAATCAGTTGAGATAACATATCGAAAACTGCTATCATTTTTCAGTTGAGAAAGGAGAACAATCCAAGGTTCTGGTTAAATTTATTATGAAAACGTCAAAAATATGGTCTTCCTTATCAAATAACAGGAATGTTGTTTCATTTTAATGTGGACCATAGCCAAAGGTGGTAGGTACACTAATCCTAAATCATTCGTGTAAGTACGTCAGTTTACACATAAATGGGTACCAATGAGCTATATACAAGCTCTTGACTTTTAAGTATGGCATTATGCTTTTAAAACGCGGCTAAACGGCTTGTAAATTGACTTAATGCACCCATAATAAATTCCAATCGCAAAACATGGAATTAGTCAGTTGTATGAAGTTATAAAGACAAAAATTCGAGGCAATCATGTGAAAGCTTACCAGTCAAAGCGTCTTTTCGTATAAAATCCATAACAAATCCTTGTTGTTGTTTATGTTCTAGCGATTTTTGTTCAATTTAAATGCCCCGATCATCATAACCATAGATTATATTTTTTAAAAGGAGCTCACTTGGCTAGTGTCGCGTTTTGCTTAGCCCCATTTCGCAAGTCGTGTATAAACTAAGGCATTATTACAAGCAGTGGTTGATGTCCAAACATTGCTGCAGGCTAGAGTTAATCTCTTACGCAAGGGTACCGTGACTAGAGAGAAGATCCGGCATTTTGAATCGGCACAGGCGTTAGATAGCGCGACTTCCCACCTATGTGTTACAGCTTTGTCCTAATATCAGAGAAACCCGCGAGAGGGAAACGGGGCGTGTTCTAAATCCGTCCTCAGGTGGAAAGACAGCGAGAAGGACATTGTCTGCTACGTTTGATTGGATCGAATCAAGCGATATCCAATCAGAATTGAGATAGAGGGTGTGGTAACAATTTCGATCAGAATTATAACTTCTAACTAGTATGCGAGAATTTAGTCTCGCCTAGGAAGATTGTTGAGCAAAATCGGTTTACTTTGAGGAAGATACTCGCAATTTGGCAGTAAAACTTAGAGAGGAGATTTTATGGAAAGTCAAAGCTTCGTAAAGTTCAGTAAGTTGTTTCCTAGATTTTTGAAGAATATTACGGCAATGTAATTTTTAATTATGTGTAGTATGTATGTGTAGTATGTATACTTAATTACTATGATCGTTTATTACGTAGAATTACCTTTGTAGTGTTCGTTGTAGTGTAGTGTAATTGAGTATTATTTTAGAGAATTATGTAGATAGTTAGCTTGTGGTCAGAATTAATTGTGTGATTCGCTATTAAGTTACTTTGCAGTAAACTAGTGAATTTATTCCTGGGATATGTTAGACTTTATATATGCCTGAATTGTGAATTTGGAAAATGGTTAAGTGTGTAAAATTAGTTAATATGGATATATGGATTTAACAGAGCATGGACATTTGAATATTTGTGTACTTCGTATAAGTTGCAATGTAAAGAAATGCGTCTGATTGATGTGATATTGTTTAGTATAATGGGATTAGGAATATGTACTGATATGACGCAATTTATTGATGTATGTCTGAGAAGTAATTGATACCGTGTTTTTATTACGACGTTGTTTTACCATACAAGGACGTATGAGTATTTCGATGTGAATGAATGCATGACCGAAAAAATGTAATACCCGTTATCTGATGATAGGCTGGAATAGTGTGAGTGAGAGGTCTTAGGAAAATATTATACCGTCCTTGTGCTTTCACAGGAAGCTTTTTGGGGGACAGAACTTCAGGTTCAGTTAATTCCCGAGTCTCTAAAATGGAAGATGGAAGTGAGAAAAGCAGAACAATCGGAATCAACGGTATAGAGTCAAGGAGGAGGAAAAGAAGTCGAGGAGGAGAAAGTGGAAAAGGAGGAGAAGTATAAAGACGTCGAGGAGTAGAAGGAATAGGAGGAATAGGAGAAAAGAATACACAGATGAGTAGAATACAAGGACAGGTGGAAAGCTATCTCACACTACTAATCAAATGATGCAATAGGCTATCACAGGGTCTAGTGGAAGGAGAGTACGTGGGAAATGTTAATCATTTGACTATTGAATCATCATTAAATCGTTATTCGTTGAATTTCACTTTTTTGTATATTCAATCATGTTACCGTTGGCATTGCTGACTGGGGGCTCGGAGTTATGCATATATCTTTCACTGATTTAACTTCCAATCAAAATAGAGCCTGGGTGGGAGTTCTATAATAATTTAAATAAAATATTGGAAGCACCCTACATAAAATACATAATAAATAATATACTTGCAAGACATTAAAATACATTTATACAAAACAATCATTTTACATCTTCATGTTTGTATTGTAAATGAGTTCATCCAGGTTAGAATTCAATGTGGGTATGTGGATATATTGAATAACTAATTGCCAAGTGGTATATATCGAAATTGCTACTATAATGGAGACAAAAACGCTAGGTCAAAATCTGTGATTATTTTCAATCTGATGTTATTCATTTAATTATAAGTTTGACTAAACTAGTTAAAGTTACATTCGAAATTTTCTTTACATGCATTAGCGCTCTACCTTTTATAGCCCCAACAGTGTTTCATGAAGGGTAAGGTCAAGGCCGCAAGTCAATCCCAACTGCGATATTGAGTCTGGATAAACATTGCACGCAATCCACTAGACAATCCGATCAGAAAGGTGTGGTATTAATCAAGGAACTAAAGGAGTCAAGAGCAGCGTAGGTTACTGTGATATGGGCCATTGGAAGAAACACCGACATCAAAAGAAAATCTTAAGCTTATTGACACACGTGTAATACTAAATTGAAGGCTGCTGTAATAATGTGGAGTGTGGCTTGGTTAACGTTTTCTAGGAGACGATCGAGCACGGAGGTAATGCTCGGATCGACCAAATAATAACATAAAATATGAAATTAATGGATGGAATGACAGGGATCTGAGTAACGATATTGAATAAAACAAAACGAGCACCATATGTAAAATATAACAATTTAATCGATTACATAAACAAAATGAAATCGAACAAGATATTTGAACGATACTCTTTGTCATAGAAATATAATTACCATATTTATGCAAAATGCAGTTAGCGATGATATCACACCGATAAAACAAATTTCATCATATTAACGAGTGAATGATCGAACTCAAATCGCCGACATGTTAGCAACCTGTCTGCTACGAGCCCTTTCAAAATCACCGTTGGTGAAATTTCAGCGTTTCTCTCTCTCTCTCTCTCTCTCTCTCTCTCGTTAAAATCCAAATCACTCTCTCCCTCTCTCTTGTTAAAATCCAACTCTCTCTCTCTCTCTCTCTCTCGTTAAAATACAAATCTCTCTCTCTATCTCTCATTAAAATCAAAATCTCTCTCTCTCTCTCTCTCTCTCTCTCTGTCTCTCTCGATGTCCTGTTGATTTCACATAATGATTGTTTTACAATGGTATAAATTTACAACAAAATTATCATACAGAATATTCAGTTTTCGAACAATGACAGACTTCATAGATTGTGGTATTTCTCAAGTATAGTCACTATTATCATACATATAGATTAGCCCCTCTCTCTCTCTCTCTCTCTCGATGTCCTGATGATTTCACATGCTGACTGTTTTAAAATGGTATCAATTTACAACAATATTATCATACAGCATATTGTATTTTCGAAAAATGACAGACTTCATAAATTATAGAATTTCTCAAGTATGGTAACTATTATCAGACAGATAGATTAGCAACTGTCTCTCATTGTCTGCAGATATTTTAGTTTCTCTCTGCCTCTCTCTCTCTCTCTCTCTCTCTCTCTCACACACACACACACACGCACATAAAGAAGATAAAGAATTGATGAATAGATGCAAATTTAGTTTCTGCTCAATCCTTTTCAAATAGCAAATTATATAGATTTTATTTTTCCTTCGCACACAAGAGACAGAATGAGTATTCTGCTCACTTAAGGGTCAATAAATTGGGATTGTATTTACTGCGACTCATTTGTCTGATATTATTTTTCTTTTATTAATATTTCCTAGGACGAAAGAAAACAGTGACCAGTTATTGTCTTCTTTGGGTTGAATATTATACACTCGTTCAAAGTAACAATTGAAGAAAACACATTTTTCTGAGAATTTTTCAATTTTATTCAATTTGTATTACCACGCCGGTGTTATTGCATAGAATAGAACTAAATGTTTTTTTTTTAAAACCAAATAATGTGTGTTTTAACGAGGATGTAAGGTCTTTCCATCAACACAACCACAGAAAACTGACAGTTAGTTGTACAGGGCCTGTTCGAGTAGGTGCTAAAGTCAGTATTTTAAGAATATCTTCGTCCGCTCTTGTGCACGAGAATGTTTATGTAAGAGAATCAAATCCAAAATTTCGATCTTTACAAAAGACACATTAGTTTTGGACAGAAGTTGTTACAAGTGATAAATCAGCGCAGAAAACTTAAATTATGTTAAATTACTGATTTAGTCAATTTATCCGATTCATCAGAGTCGGACACTGAATAGAACCGTACTGCTTATGAGCGACAGTACTGCTCAAACTCAGCAATTCTGGACTGTTCTCCTTCATTATTCTATCAGGAAAAAGTCACCAAATGTTTACGATATGTGCCAGGTAAAGACATGCGAGGCATCTGACACAATTCCAAATGCTTCAGAAGACACGACGATGAGAATTTGCTAAGAAAAATCAGAGTACTGAGACAGTTATAGATCGGAAATTAATAATTTAATGCAAAAGATCAGATACAAGTCATGGACGTTTTCTGAAGTAGATATGCTGCATGATGACGACACCCTGGACAATGCTCCTACTCGAAAAAGACAGACAAAATGGTTGAAAACATAAAGACGAAACTTCAGTGGTCTTTCATGACACAGCACAGGAGGCCAGTTAATAGTACTAGTTTACTAAGAGAGGAACCTCGCATATTTCACAGACATAGAAGCACCACGAGACTGCCACGTCGCACGCTAGAATCACGAAACATAATGACAAAGCATATTGTAGTGTCCGGACAAATTAGAAAAGTCTTGAGTATTAAAGACAAATAGCATGAAACGTAGTGAGGGGCGCTAAGAGTACTTCCCCATACACATTGAGACATTCTGAAAACTAGAAATGGTTCTGAACCCTTATTTATTGAAGAAAACTGTACTTGTAGAAACAGAAGGGATACTGCAGCCGGTTCTTGAGAGTTAAGACCAAGGAAAGTTGTCAATCTCTAGAGAAGTCAGTCGAAAATACTATTAAAGTCTCCAAAGACGACAATAATAATAATAATAATGATATCAGCAAAAAGAATTTTTTCGCATTCAGAAAAGGGAAGCGGTTAAATTATTGTATCGTGTTACGAAACTATGCTGCAAAAATTATTATACCACATACAACAATGTGGATTCGGTAGTGAAGTCTGTTTGATGGATCCCGTTTGTAAAAAACAAATATAGTTAATTTAGTTAAACTGTGAAATCGTAATCAGGATTTGCCATTTTTTAAATTCAGACATTTGGTAAAACATATAAATTATTGCGCATATGTTATTTCAGTTGACGTTTTTACCTAGTCTATTGCTTTCTCAGAGTCTCAGAGAGACGGGGGGTGGCGGCTTAAGCATGATATATTGACTGAAAGAAGAGCTTATGACGGTCAAATCAAAGGTCAGTTACTGACGTTAGTAGTTAAGTGGGATACATTAGCGTCATTGGGAATTAGTATTACAGAGACCCCTGGGACAGATTAGCGTCAAGGGAAATTTAACATGGAGAAAAATCGTGGGTCAGATTAGCGTCAAGGGAAATTAACATGGAGAAAAATCGTGGGACGGTTTAGCGTCAAAGGAATTTAAACAGGGTGGGACTTTATAGCGTCAAGGGAAATTGAACATGGGATTTTTTTTTTTTTTAAATTTTTTTTTTTTAAAAAAAGGGGTAGGCAATGGAAAGGCTATCTCTTTTCGAGAAATATGGCTGGCCCTGAAAAGGGCCTTTGGGTTTATGTTAATGTATTCATTAACATAAAGGGCACCGCATTGGTCTTCTTCTTGTCCTTAGACTACGTCTCACTGTTGGTCCGTAAATCAGCACTCTTTTCAGGCATCCTTGTCTTTCTACGTAGATCCTACGTATCCACAGACTGGTGTTTGTCCTGTGGACAACGGTCCACTTGGATCGGACATACATGGGTATGTCCGTCCGGAACATCATGGAAGACACAAGCGTAGAAGATTGCACATCGGTCCACATCTTGAAGCGACGAGAACAAGTGAATCAATGCACTGAACTGCGCTTATTTATAGGTAGAGGCAGGATTGAAACGGATTGAGTTCATTCACCAATCCAAACACGCGTTACAAAATTCAGTCAGCCCGCATCCAATCCGAAGAGAGTAGTCTGTGACGTCAGTTGGTCTATATAGATTCGCTAGCGCTTGTGTGCAGTCAATCTATGCGACAGTGATTCAACATGACGGAAACTCAGAAAACGATCCATTGGGGTGCACCAGCAGGGGAGACTGCCCAAGGGAACCCGGACTTACTTTCAGAAGAGGTACATTGGGATTTTGTGGATTTTCTTACCTCGCAAGAATTTGTTCCGGAACCTTCGTTACCTTCTTCATTACCGCAAGTGGAGAATTTTAGACAGAGACAGAAAGAAGAATTGGAGAAATTTATGCAACGACAAAAGGAAGCGGAACAAGCTTTTCTCCTACAGCAACAGCAACAGCAACAAGAAGAGGTAAGAAAAAAACAACAGCAACAACAGCAAGAAGAAGTAGCAGCAAAGAAACAAGAGGGTGAAAATCAAACGGCTACGGTACTGTTGGACATTTTAGCGGAGTTAAGAAGTCTGAAACAAATGTATCAGACTTCTTTATCACGACCGAAGAGAATACGACCTTCCCGAGCTAAACACGCCAACCCTGTGACTAAGCCTGTCGTACCACCCTTAGTGATTTCAACCCAATCATCAGAAGTAGGAGTTGGCTGTGACAAAGGCTTAAGGCAGTTAAAGTTGATTGGTTAAACTCACCCCTATACCAAAATAAAAAGGCCCTTTTCAGGGCCACCCACATTTCTCGAAAAGAAATACAATTTCAATTTGCCAATAACTCAAAAATAAACCCCACCCATTTTACCCTTATAGTACGTGTCTGTGTATGAGTGCTTGAGTTTAGCTTCTTATTTTAAAATCAAAACTCAAAGACACTTACCTTATATCATTCATGTATTCTTTTATCCATTTTTTACAATCCAATTCACAATTCACCACAGAACACTTTAATTAAAAGTTCATTGACTTCTTCTTTCTCCTTGTTTAGTCTCTCTGTTTTTTGAATTTCTTCACCGTTTTTTCCTCATTTTCTTCCCTTCTTCTTTTCTTCTCCTGTTTCTTTGCCTCTTTTAAATGGAATTGTCTTCTTTCTTCCTCTTCTTCCTCTGAAGAATCCCTCTCTTCTTCCGAAGAATTCCTCTCTTCTTCTGAAGAATCCTTCTTTTCTTCTGACTCCTCTTGTTTCTTTTTTGGGTAATCTGGAGACCAATGTCCTTTTTCTTTACAATAATAACAGGTATCTTGACTTTTGTCTTTTTTAGCCCCTGTTTTTTTTCTTTTTTGACGGTCTGGACACTCTGAAGACCAATGCCCTTTCTTCTGACAGATATAACAAGTATCTTGACTTTTATCTCGAAAGGAAGGAGAGTAGTCCGTAGGCTGGTCTGAAGAGAATTTTCTAATGACCCCTCGCAAAGCTCTGACGAAACGTTCCATCTGGGTAGTCTCTTCCATCGTTGTGCTCGGCTTGAGAGTGAAATGAATAGTGAAAGGACAAGACACACACCCTTTTTATATACGCTGGTTTGCCAAGACTATAAATTAGTCTATGGTGTTTAAACTTGAGTCATTTGACGTTTTGCACTCAAGATGAAACGATCCCATTCATTCGAGAAGAAAGAAGAAGAAGAAGAAAGTAAGAGGCAGAAACGTGATCTATCGCCTCGTACCAGGGCTGAAATCTTGGCACAAATTCATGCCAGTGATTTTGAAGAGGACATGAGTGAACCAGAATTTGAAACCTCTAAACCAAGTTCACCACCCTTAGTCAACCCTGAAAAATACTATTCCATTCGAGAGACGGAAAAGCGCTCCTCTAGAAAATTTAGAACCACGGCTTACACCTACACGGTGAAGTTTAAAGATTTCAAGGCCGACGTACCCTTGGAGAAAGCAGAAGGGTTTATCACTGAGATGTGGGATTCTTTGCTCACCGCACTCAAGCGACAATGTCAACCCAAAGAAGACGATCGCTTGACACTATCCATAGATCACGACGGTTTGAAATCCCCTGTTTGGATCGAGTTTAGCAGACCTGCAGAACTAACCCCTTCCAAAATCATGGACAAGATTCAACACGTACAACAATCTAATGACCAGTTTGACATCACCGATGGTAAAGCCACACTGAAAATGGCCCACGTCTCTCTTCCTCAAGGGACAGGACGCAAAAAGATGTTATTGGTGGACGACCTTCGCAACACCAAAAAGAGTCTCGTCCGAATTAACAACCCTCAAGACCAAATGTGTTTAGCCCGTGCCATCGTGGTGGGACGAACCTATGCCAACAAGAACGACACGGTAGAATGGGAAAGAACCTGGAAAACTATTCAACAATCCGACCGAGCCAAACAACGAAATGAAGCAGAACTCCTGTTGCAACAAGCCGGACTGTCCAAAGACACACCCTGTGGCATTCCTGAGATGCAAAAATTGCAAGATACCCTAGCTCCACGCTACACCTTGAAAGTGCACCCTCAAGAAATGCGTGGAACTCTGTTGTTTCGAGGCCAAGATTTTAAGGACGGAAAATACATTCATGTCTATCATCACGATGATCATTTCGATACCATTACCAGTATCACTGGATTCCTTGGATACGGTTATTATTGTGAGAAATGTGACTATGGTTATAACAATCGAGAGCAACACAAGCATTGTGGAATGAAATGCCCAGGATGTTTGGCCTCTCCACCCTGTCTGAGCGAAGAACCAGTGCCTTGTTCGACTTGTTTGCGCACGTTTGTCAGTCCTACCTGTTACCAACAACATTTGAAAACACAAGGTTCACAGAAGAAATGTGCTTGTCAACTCCTGAGATTGTGCCCTACGTGTGGACAAGGCATACTTACCAACAATGCCAAGGCACACGTATGTCGAGGAAAGAAAAAATGTCACATTTGTCACCACATCGTGGACTTGGAACACGAATGTTACGTGCAAAAATACCACCCCCCACCAGAGAAAGAGGACGGTCACAAGAAGAAAGGCAATTTCATCTTTTTCGATTTCGAATGCATGCAAGAGACTGGCATTCACATCCCTAATTTCTGCGTGGCTCATCGAGCGTGCGAGAAGTGCATTCAAGAACCTATCTTCAGTCATTGCCCTCACTGCAGCAAGATTCCTGGAGGACGTGAAAAGATCTTTCGGGGACCAAACACGTTAGCCGATTTTGCCCAATGGGTCTTAGACCCCATCGACAAGACGTGGAACCAAGAGGACATCGAACGTTACGGAGATTGTCATCGTCATGCCACAGTGATGGCTCACAACTTCTCCGGATACGATGGACAGTTTCTTCTCAGATACTATACGGAACATGGCACCGAACGTCCTAAAGTGATTTTGAATGGAGCCAAAATCATTTTCATGCAAGTGGGACAAGTACAGTTTAAAGATTCGATGAGCTATTTGGCCATGCCTTTGAGCCGAATGCCTAAAACGTTTGGAATGACAGAAATGGCTAAAGGGTACTTTCCACACTTTTTCAATACGGAAGCCAATCAACACGCCGTTCTACCCCATTTGCCTGAGGCTCACTATTACGACCCCTACAACATGCGTACCGAACAACGAGAAGCTTTCTACGCTTGGTACCAGGCTCACGCCTCTGACCCTTTCGACTTTCAGGAAGAAATGTTAAAGTATTGTCGTTCCGACGTGGACATTTTACGACGTTGCTGTGGAAAATTTCGAGAACTGTTCATGGAACACGGAGGGGTCGATCCTTTGAAAGAAGCTTGCACCATTGCCAAAGCGTGTTCCTTAGTGTACCGCCAACGATTCATGCCTGAAAACACCGTGGCTGTCATCAGTCCTCAAACAACCCACTATGTCAAACGTCAATACTCGGTCAAAGCCCTACGTTGGTTACATTACTTGTGCGACAAGGAAGACAAGTGGATTCAGCATGCCCGCAACGGAGGAGGCGAAAAGACCATCGGAACGTATTCGGTCGATGGCTGGGACTTAGAAAACCCCAAGATCGTGTACGAGTTTAACGGTTGCTTATTTCACGGATGTCCCGTCTGCTACCCTGACCGTGACACTAAAAATCAGTTTTTACAACGGACCATGGAAGACCTGTACCAGGACACTTGTCAGCGACGCCTAAAGTTAGAACAGCAAGGATACCAAGTGGTGGAAATGTGGGAACACGAGTACGATCACCGTATGAAAACCGATCCCGAGTTTAAACGCCTCGTGGAAAGTTACCAGTTCATGGACCCGCTGAACCCGAGGGATAGTTTGTACGGAGGAAGGACCAATGCCACCTTTTTGCTGTACCAAGCCGACGAAGAGAAAGGAGAAGAAATCAAATACTTGGACGTGTGTTCGCTGTATCCCTACGTGTGCAAATATTGTCGCTTTCCTGTAGGGCACACGCAATTGCTGACGGAACACATCGACCTGAAAAACATTCGACAATACGAAGGCTTGATCAAGTGCAAAGTTTTGCCTCCCACGAACCTATACCATCCCGTCTTACCTCACCATTGTCAAGGCAAACTGATGTTTCCCTTGTGCCGTACTTGTGCCGAAACGTGCAACCAGGACCAACCTTGCCATCACAGCCAGGAAGAACGTGCCTTGACGGGAACCTGGGTCAGCGTGGAATTGTTCAAAGCTCTGGACATGGGATACCAACTGTTAGAAGTGTACGAAATTTGCCACTTTCCCAAGACACAACAGTACCACAAGGGTGACCCTACTCAGAAAGGCATTTTCGCCGACTACGTGGATGCCTTTTTGAAACTGAAACAAGAAGCCAGCGGCTATCCTTCCTGGTGTCACACTCACGAAGACCAAATACAATTCAAAGAGAAATACTACGAACAAGAAGGCATCTCTTTAGACCACATCGAAAAAAACGAAGGCAGGCGATCGTTTGCCAAAGTGATGTTAAATTGCTTGTGGGGTAAAATGGCACAACGACCGTGTTTACCCAAGACGGAATATTTGACAGAACCTTCCCGCTACTTCCAGATGATTCACGACAAAACCAAATACATGAAACACGTGGACGTCGTTCGAGAGGATTTGATCTTGGTCAATTACGAAGAAGATCTGGACTTTGTACAAGACGACCCTTTTGGAAATGTCATCATTGCGGCTTACGTGACAGCTCATGCTCGCTTAAAATTGTACGAAGCTTTAGAACTGTTAGAAGAACGCGCCCTGTACTTTGACACGGACAGTTGCATTTACATCCATCACCCGATTCAACATCACCCTGACATCGAAGGAGACCGTTTAGGAGCCTGGACAGACGAGCATCCCGACGACAAGATTCTAAGTTTCGTCAGTGGTGGTCCCAAAAATTACGGCTACGAATACCGGGACAAACAAGGAGAAGTGCACACGACGTGCAAAGTGAAAGGATTGACTCTGAATCATCGTACCAGTCGAGTGGTCAACTTTGGGGTATTGAAAGAAGCCTTGCAATCGGGAGAGGATGGAAACTTTAAAGTGACCACTTATCAACCGAACAAGATTGTACGTTTACCCACTCACCACATCGTCAGTCGGCCCCTGGAAAAAATCTATCAAATCGTGTACCAGAAGCGAGTGAGACTTCCCAATCACTTTACGTTGCCGTACGGTCACATCGATATTGGTCAGCATATAAAAAGGGACAACGTCCAAGACCAATAGTTCATTGTTCATTGAAGTAACTTACCATGTCGTTGACGAAGAAGAAACCAGATTGGTTAGGAGTCAAATGTTGGACATCACCGAGACCAGGGTTTTGAGGCTTGGACACAAGAGGTGGCCCAGTATCCACGAGAGTTATTCAAGGAAAAAAGTTACTTTTCAACCTGTGTTAGTGACGGTGCCAGAAGAACCCGTCACCCAGGACAGGACTGTAGTGGACAGGCCTGAAAGACCCTTTCGGGAGGACACTTGTGTGACCTTACCCCTACTATAGAACTGGTTAGAACTTTACCCAAAACATGTGGTTGTTGTACAGACACTTGGTTTTTATTCCACGTTCATGTGCCTTTTATTCTTGGACTTAAGCCTTTGGCTTTTATGTATTTTTGTCTTTCGTATTCATGTTTGAAACATTCAATAAACGTGTTCTGAAAAAGTATATAAACTCTTGTCTTGTTTGTTTTTTCGTGTCACAAGTGACATTCCTCACACCATGGCTACCTCTACTGTCTCTGCTCCCTCTTCCTCTACTGTCAAAGTCATCGACGAACACTTAGATCGTGCCAGTTGGGAGGCTTTGTATCTTCGCCATCCCTTTAACATGCTCATTGCTGGACCTAGAGGTTCTGGCAAAACCGAATTCGTCAAACGTTTGATCGAACATAAACATCATTTGATCGATTGGCCCCCTCAACGGATCGTGTGGTGTTACAAAGAGTGGCAATCGGCGTACAGCCTCTTGCGAGAAAGTCAAGGCGATTCCATCGTGTTTGTGGAAGGCATTCCTAAAGAAGACGACGGCATCGTCTCTGACTCCCGTCAAACCCATTTGGTCATTTTCGACATGTTAGGAGAAGACGAAGAAGAAATTAAACTGTGGTTCACGCGCAAAGGGCATCACCGTAATGCCAGTGTCGTTTACATCACCCAAAATTTGTTTCAACAAAGTAAAGCCCATCGCACCATCAGTCTCAATGCGCATTACGTGGTCTTGTTTAAAAGCCCTCGAGATAAATCGCAAGTGCAAGTCTTAGCCAAACAGTTAGGAACGCCTTGGCTGACTCAGGCGTACGACGATGCCACTCAAACGCCACACGCCTATTTACTCGTCGATTTGAAACCTACGACTCCCGAGGTTTTGCGATTTCGTACCCACTTGTTTCACCACTGGTGCCAAGACGGAGGGCCTGTCCTGTACACGTCTCCGTCCTCGACTTCATTTCACTCCCCATGAAAAAAAATCTATAAAAACCTCAGACCCTTTTTCGTCTGTCTCACACAGTGTGAACATGACGTCCCTTCAGTCGCATCTTCCCGTCAAATTGATTCGTGCCTTGTATGGCATCAGTCGAGAAAAAGATCCACAAACACGAGCTCGTGTCTTAGAAGCTAGTCTCAAAGAAGTCTTACGATGGTTCACGGTGACGGCACGTCAATTACTCCAAGGAATCATTCAGATTCCTCATCAAACCAAACGCTTTTTCGATCGAAACAAAGTCGCTTTGGTCCAACTGGCCGATCCCCGCATCGACACTCAAACCAAAAAACAAATCATTTTGAAACCTGGAGGGAGCGGTACTCTAGGAGGGGTCATCATTCGCTCACTCTTAAGATGGGATCCTAATGCCCCCAAAGTTATACCCAAGACAAAAGTCCAACGAAGCCCCAAGAAGAAAAAGACCAGGTCCCCAAGGAGAACTTCTCCAGTGGCAGGACCCTCCTCTGACCAGACACCACCACCACCCCGGAAAAAGAAAAGAAGCCCCCAGGAAAAGAAAAGTCCACAGACAACTAGTCGCAAGAGAGGCACTTCGGCCAGGACGCAACCTTACACTCGCAAACCACGACCTGCCACGGCGGTGACTGCGTCTCCGGCAGCTTCACGTTTGTCCACTTCTCCGTTAATGACACCCAGAACTGAAGAGTACTAGGAGACGTTGATCACACCAAGAACTTCTCCGTTGATGACCCCCAAAAGAACTTCCCCAGTGGCAGGACCTTCCAATTTAGTGGCAGTGGCTGCTGCTCACAAAGTACCTTCTCCCAAAATCAAAGTTCAAGAAAGATCGGGCATGTTACAAAGTTTACTGGATTTGTCCAAGCAAGAACTGGCTCGATTTAGTCCGTTACGTACCCCTGCACGACGTGTCATGCCTGTCCTCAAACTAATACGACGTAAAGACAATCAGTGGCGACGCGTTCCAGTATAAAAAAGGCCTGTGACCAAGTCGGGTATCAGTGTTTTTTGGTGCTCCTGAAGACTCAAAGATGTCACCCTCCAGAAAACCCCAAGGAAAGAAAAGGAAAGGACTGCCACCACGTTTAGCCAAACATGGGGACATGTTATCTGTTCTGTCCAAAGCTTCTCCACCCCTACGAAAAAAACTCATTCAAACAGCCTCCAAAGAGGTCATCGATACCGTGTGCGAATGTTGTTTGAACGTTTTGAAAGGCACGATCCCTTTGTCCAAACACCAGAAACAATGCTTAGGCAAACATCGTCACGTTCTTCGCCAAATGGTTCAAAAGAAAATTCCCATTCGTCAAAAAAAGAAGATGTTAGTGCAACGTGGAGGTATTTTACCTCTCTTGTTAGGCCCCATACTTAAAGGAGTCTTGGGAACCATGTTGGGAGGACTGGTGGGAGCAAGAGAAAAAGGCCTCGGAAGTTCCAAGATCTCAGAATCGACCCCTGACAACCCCATGGAAGGACGAAAACTAGCTTTAGTGCCTTACAAACGATGGATGGAATACCATCGGTGGCAAGAA
Source organism: Sinohyriopsis cumingii (assembly GCA_028554795.2). Lineage (NCBI taxonomy): Eukaryota > Metazoa > Mollusca > Bivalvia > Unionida > Unionidae > Sinohyriopsis > Sinohyriopsis cumingii. Next base: position 40,356,471 of record CM068824.1, read on the forward strand.
CAACACACCCCGCATTTACCTCCCAATCCCAATTTGAGCGAGATGTCCCAGTTACAACACGAATTGCAGTCCTTGATGGATCGCCAAGATTTGTCCGAAACAGAAAAATCGCAAAAGTACGGTCAACTCTTGCAACGACTGCAACTATTTCACCAGAAAGCTTTAGACGAAACAGCTCTACCCACTCTGAAAGATTTTAAGACCTTGATGAAAAGTCCAGCACCATCACCAGTACCAGTACCAGTACCAGTACCACCAGTACCCGTGACCAAGACAGAAAAAGGAGAAGAAGAGGAAGGGTTTCAAACTCCACCAGAAAAAGTACGCAAGTTAACAACACCACCTACCTCCAGAATTGGATGGATTAAAAAGATGATGGCCACCCCTTCTTCCTCACAAGAGAAAAAGAAAGTGAAGACAGAAGTGAAGACAGAAGTGAAACAAGAACCGATATCCCCCGCTCAGACATCCTTCTCCTCTTCGACACCTATTGCTGGCCGCACACGCAAAGCATTGCAATCCAAGAAAATACCCCAAGAGAAAAAGAGTAGCATCCTCCAAGAGTGGGTGTCTTATTAACACAAAAAATAAAAATGGAAAAAGTCTTAGCCAGCATTTACTACGATCCCTCCCATCCTGCAGGTTACGCAGGAGTTCAAAAATTGTATCGTGCTGCCAAAACGCGACTGAAAAGTCTCCGTTTACCTCAAGTGCAACGATGGTTACAAGAACAAGCTACCTACACTTTACACAAACCCATTCGACGCAAGTTTGCCAGAAGTCGCACCCGAGTGGAAGGCATCGATCATCAATGGCAAGCCGATTTAGCCGATGTCTCTCATTTAGCCAGCTACAATCGTGGCTACAAATATTTGTTTTGTGTCATCGATGTCTTTTCCAAATTTGCTTGGGTCGTACCCTTGACTTCCAAATCGAGCAGCGAGTTAGTGCGAGCCCTGCAACGGGTGTTGAAACAAAGCGGTCGTCACCTTCTTCGATGGCAAACGGACAAAGGCACCGAATTTCTGAACCAAGCTTTCCAAAAAGAATTAAAGAAACGTGACATTCATTTTTTTACCACCGAGAATCCCGAAACCAAAGCCAGCATCGTGGAACGTTTTCAACGCACTTTGAAAGAACGCATGTGGAAATATTTTACGCATCACCACACTCTGAAGTACATCGACATCTTACCGCACCTGGTGCAAGCGTACAACCAATCTTACCATCGAAGTATCGGACGTGCCCCGCAAGACGTGACTCCCGACAACGAAGTGCTGGTGTTTGAGCGTCTGTTTGGTACGTCCCCGACGAGGGCTGTCCCCAAGAAAAGTGGAGAGTTGGCCGTAGGAGATTGGGTGCGCATTGGCAAAACCAAACGCACTTTCGACAAAGGTTACTTACCTAACTGGACGACCGAATTGTTTCGCGTCACTGGACGAGTGCATGGTCGTCATCCTGCCGTCTATAAATTGGAAGACATGAACGGAGAAGTGCTCAAAGGAACGTTTTATTTGCCCGAGTTACAACGTGTCACCAAAAAATAAGACGACGTGTACGACATCGAAAGCATTCTCGAACGCAGAACCCGTAAAGTGGGCAAACGACGTGTCAAAGAAGTCAAAGTACGTTGGAAAGGATATCCACCCAGTTTTGATTCTTGGATCGACGCTTCGCAAGTCATCGACTATAAAAAGAAGTGACCATCATGCCCTTTCACACAGCAGACGCAGCTACGTCGACCACTCCTCCTTCACCTAGTTCTTCTGTGCAAGATTTACAAAAACAACCCTTGTGGGTGTGGTGTGGAGAACGTGTGCCTAAAACGCAAATCGTCTTTTTCTGCCAAATCTTCGTGGTGTATTGTGTCATCGGGGCAGCCATCGCCAATTTGAGTTTGCAACAAGGAGACAAACAATTGTGGACCATTTTATTGAGCAGTTGCATCGGTTACCTGTTTCCTAATCCCTCCCTGAAATTCACCTCGAACGGGAACCCCGGGAACCTTGTGTCCAGTGCCAGTGCCAGTCACCACTTCAATCACAACCAGAACCCCATTTTGGGCGGAGACACGCCTCTGACGTCCACTATCCCCTCGGACAGCCACAGAACTCTGGAATTATGAGTCACCAAAACCAATTTTACTTAACTTTACCCAGTGACAGTTCCATGGAGGTGTTTCCCAAGAACACGTTGTGCTGTTACACGGCCAAATTACCTCAAGCCATCCCCTTAGATCACGAAGCCCATTGGGAAGTGGCTTTAGTAGAAATGATTCACCCGACCCAAGTCCTCAATGTCCTTCCCAATCAAAATTTTTTTGATGTGGAAGTTCATGACGAACAATTGCAACAGTGGATGGATAGCAATGTCAAATATGACAAGAAAACCCGTACACAAAAGTACACCACCTATCACTTGTTCATTCCCCCAGGCTATTATTTTAGTGGTCAACATTTGGTCAGCACCATAACCTCCAGGTTTAATGTCGTGTTTCTGAAAGCTTTGGAACATGTCAACAAAAGTGTCACCATGGAGTACCACAAAGCAGCTCGTCGCTTCTTGATGAAATTTGAACGAAGTAAAATCCTGTCCATTTTATTTTGTCCTGAATTGTTTGACATGTTGGGCGGAGACATGGACATGAGAAAGACCATGCTCAAGAAAAATGAATTACCCATCGTTTACGACAACGAGTCTTTTAGCAAGTTATTTCGTGCCCCGGTAGAACTGAACCAAGGACTGAATTTGATGTTTGTGTATTCCGATGTGGTGGAGTACAACGTGGTGGGACACACCTCCGTACCGTTACTGCGTGTCATTCCTTTCAAAGTGGATTCTGCCACGGACGCTGACGAGGAAGGTTGAAACACTTACCACGTCCACCGCGAATTTGTACATCCTCACTATTTGCCTGTCAGTAAGTCGTATTTGGACACGGTCAACATTGCTATAAAAGGAGATCTGGGACAAAATATTCCATTCACCAAAGGAAAAGTCACGGTGAAACTCCATTTTCGAAAACGGTTCTCTCACGACTCGTAAGTAAGTCATGTATCCAGTGTACCGAGGGGTTGCTCGACAGCGAGGACACGGTTTAGGAGACATGTTAAAATCGGTCTTTCGTTCGGTGGCCCCGGTGTTGAAACCGATGGTGACACGCGGATTGCACGCCTTGAAAGATGCGGCACTGACGCAAGGCAAAGAATTTCTCCAAAATGTCATCATCGACAAACAAAACCCTAAAGAAGCCTTCATGAGGGCAGGCAAAAATGTCTTGCTGCAAACGGGCAAAGACATTTTAGGCCAACGAGAAACACCTATAAATGCCCTGCACGCTACCGAGTCAGGCATTCAGCAAGGACAAGGCAGAAAGAGACGACGAAGTAAACACCCTTTCACCAGACTTCAAGCGAGAAAGGCCAAGAAAAGAAGAACCGTTCGAGACTTAGACGTTTTCGATTATTGAGAAAAAAGAGACAAAAAAATGATGCACCGAGAATCTTGCGCTTGTTCCAAGACGGAACTGGATCTGTTTGCCATGCCCCCCACGATGATGACGATGCAAGAATCCCAGTGGGTGGAATTTCACCCCGTCTCCTCAATGACCGATTCCGCTCCCATCGAGTTTGAAATCAAAGGACAGCCCGAAGATTACATCGATCTGAATAGCAGTTACTTGTACCTGAAAGTCAAAATTCTAGATAAGACTGGAGGTGCTATAGACGATGAAGCAGTAGCTCCCGTCAACAATTTCATGCATTCCTTGTTCAGTGGAGTGGACTTGTACTTGAATAACAAACTGGTCAGTAGCAGCATGGATACTTACCCTTATCGTGCCTACCTGGAAAATCTCTTGACGTACGGAATAGATGCCAAGAACACTCATCTCAATGCCTGTGTGGTATGGGAAGCTGACGAACCTACCAAGTTTGAAATATTGGAAACTGATGAAAAGAAAGTCAACAATGATGGATTTCTAGAACGAAGAAAGAGAATCACGGGAGCCGGCACAAGTTTAGAACTGATGGATCGTTTGCATTTGGACATGTGGTTGCAAGAAAAGTATTTGCTGAACGGGGTGGATGTCCGCCTGAGACTGAATCGTAGCAGTGCCGCTTTCCATTTGATGGCTGATAGTGACGGTTACAAAACCAAAATCCTAGAAGCCAGACTCTACGTACGCCGTGTGGAAGTGTTACCTAAAGTGGGAAACGACATCAGTCAGACGTTGAGCAGAACGACTGCCAAGTATCCCATACGACGCGTGGAAGTGAAAACCTTCACCATTCCCAAGGGACAGCGATCCATGATCGAAGATCATCTGTTCCAAGGACAGTTACCCAAACGTTTGATCGTTGGTATCGTCGAGAATACAGCCTTCAACGGAGCTGCCGAAAAAAATCCTTTCTACTTTCAACACTTTGGCGTGTCAAAAATCGAAGTCAGTCGCGATGGCAAGACCTTGTGTACCCGACCTTTCGAACCTGACTTTACCAAGAAGAATTACTTGAGATCGTACTTGTCCCTGTACGAAGCCACCGGACAGTTAGGAACCAATACCAGTCACGGTATTACGTACGAGGATTATGCAGGAGGCTACGCTTTGTGGGCTTTCGATTTCACTCCAGACCAAGGCCGCGACGAGGGACATTTCCACCCTATAAAATCCGGCCAGATTCGTGTGGAAATTCAGTTTAAAGACCGAGACCCTGATGAAACGGTGAACGTCATCCTGTATGCAGAATTCGATAATACCATAGAAATCAACAGTTTGAGAGAAGTCATCCTAGATTACTAGAAACCATGGAAGACTGTTATCCCTCTTTACCTAGTGGAGAAACTTTTAGTGTTGCATTGTTGTTAAAAAATGTTAGAGTTGTTGTTTAGTGTTAAGTGATTTTTGAATAAAAAATGTTGTGTTTTGAAAAAATTGTTTGATGTTATATTGTTGGATTATTGTTAAAAATGTTAGAGTTGTTGTTTAGTGTTAAATGATTTCTGAATAAAAATTGTTGTGTTTTGAAAAAAATGCCTTTGTCTTTTGTTTAGCTATAAGAATGTTGGATTGATGCTCTTTCATTTCTTACTATCCCTCTCATGACACTCACTAAACGTTGCGACTCAAAAACCGTGTGGGGGATGTTTTCCTTCACGTCCGCGCTTTAACTTTAAGAACCGGGTTGTTTCCAGTCTAACCATCCATTGTCGACTCATCCTTCTAAGAAGATGTGCTCCAAACTAGCTAAACTCAACGAAGCCTACGTGAATTTGCATAGGGTCAGACACAGTCTGATACCGAAGCCAGAAGAAATAGAGAATGTGAGAATGTTAAAAATCACTGAAGACCTGATAGAAGAGCTCTTCAGAGAAGAAATGAACAGGGAAAAAGAAGAATGGACAGAGAAGTACAGACTTCAGAGACAGCAGCAACAACAACAACAAGAGCAGCAGCAGCAGCAACCTGAACCTGACAGAGGCTTTGTCGATTGCCGTATCGACACCAAAGAGTTCTTCTTTTCTTTCCGAAGAAGCAGACCTATCGCCAGAAAGTCTATCCTCAGAGGACATCGCATTCTTAGAAACTAAAAAAAGAATGCCATAGCAAACAAAAAAACAGCCCTTTTCAGGGCTACCCCAATACTCTAGAAAAGAAATAACGATCGATTTGCCAATGTGTGTAGGTAGAGTAGTGTGAAAATAAACACTAACTCTTTTTTAAAAAATGTGAGGGTATGTGTTTGTGTGTTAGTAAGTGCTTAAGTAAGTTGGTATGAATAGTAGATTAAAATCATGTTTTTTTTGGTGTTTGAGGTGTATATTTGGAGTTAGATTGGATTGCTTTGCGTATGTGGATAGTCTAATGAAGTGATTTATAAAAAATTTTAAAATAGTGATGGGTAGCATAAAAAAGTGAGTGAGTGTTTCTTTTAGGTCCGCGCGTTGTTGTTTTTGGTCATGATGTAGGTAACATCAATTTTATGTTTTTTTAGGGGGATGTTTTCCTTCACGTCCGCGCTTTCACTATAAATTGAAACTCGCTGGGCAGTCTAGCTACCCTTGTTGATTGATCAACACCAAAAATGAACACGAGACTGTCTAAACTGTTGGAACTTCATGTGCATCTGGAATATGCCAGGCGCCTGTTGAATGAACTGGCCGCGGAAGCCATTGTGGAGGAGGGAAGGATAAGAGAGGAGGAGGAAAGAAGAAAAAAAGAAGAGGAGGAGAGAAGATATAAAGAAGAAGAGGAAAGAAGATACAAAGAGGAGGAGAGAAGAAACAAAGAAGAGGAGGAGGAGAAGGAAAAGAAGAGAAGAAGAATAAATTTCAGAATCCCAGAGAGCGAAAATTGGGATTCTGAAGCGACATATCCTGCCTCTGCTCTCTCCCCCAAAAAAGTAAAAAGTAACTGGGGGATAAGATGTGTATGTGGCGCCAGGCCTGGAAGGTGCCACCATTAACCAGGTGTCCATGAAGTTCCAAAAAAACAGCCCTTTTCAGGGCTACCCAATACTCTAGAAAAGAAATAACCATCAATTTGCCAATGTGTAGGTAGAGTAGTGTGAATATAAACACTAACTCTTTTTTAAGATAGTGTGAGGGTATGTGTTTGTGTGTTTATGTTTGTGTGTTTGTGTTTGTACCCGCTCACGTACGATTGTGTGGATAGTAGATTATGGATTTGTTTATTGTTTCTTAGCGTATGTGTTTGTGTTTGTGTGTTTGTGTTTGTACCCGCTCACGTACGATTGTGTGAATAGTAGATTATGGATTTGTTTATTGTTCTTAGCTTATGTGAAGAGTATAGTTTGGGTTTTGTAAGCGCTCACGTAAGATTGTGTGGATAGTAGATTATGGATTTTGTTTATTGTTTCTTAGCGTATGTGGAGAGTATAGTTTGGGTTTTTATTATATGAAATGAGAAAGTATAGTTTGGGTTTTATTATATGAAATGAAAAAGTAGGGGGATGTTTTCCTTCACGTTCGCGCGTTGTTTGGTCATGATCTAGGTAAGATCAATTTTACGTTTTAGGGGGATGTTTTCCTTCACGTACGCGCTTTAAGTATAAGAACCCACAGTATTCGTCGTTCAAACCATTCTGCAAAGAATAAAAAAAGAAGATGGCTTCTAACCAAATGGACAAAATACAAACATTACAAGACGTTTTAGACAACTTAGGAATGATGGAGCAGATGTTAATAAGACTGGTTGAAGACCATTATTCCTATAGTCCCCATCGTGTAAAGATGGAAATTAATAACTTAAAAAAGGTAAAGGACAAGATTAGTGGTGTCATGAAAGAGATAAAGGAGGAGAAGGAGGATGAAGAGGAAAGAATAAGAATAAGCAAATGGAACGAAAAGATTGAAAAAGAAGAAGAAAATGAGAAGAGGAAGAAAGAAGAGGAGGAAGAGAAGAAGAAGAAAGAAGAGCAGGAGAAAAAGAAAGAGAAGAAGAGAAAGAGTGTTGGAGATAAAATAAGAACTTGGTGGAGAAAAAGAAGAAATTAGAAGCAGAAGAAGAAGAAAACTCAAAGGCCCTTTTCAGGGCCAGCCATATTTCTCGAAAAGAGATAGCCTTTCCATTGCCTACCCCTTTTTTTAAAAAAAAAAAATTTAAAAAAAAAAAAAATCCCATGTTCAATTTCCCTTGACGCTATAAAGTCCCACCCTGTTTAAATTCCTTTGACGCTAAACCGTCCCACGATTTTTCTCCATGTTAATTTCCCTTGACGCTAATCTGACCCACGATTTTTCTCCATGTTAAATTTCCCTTGACGCTAATCTGTCCCAGGGGTCTCTGTAATGCTAATTCCCATTGACGCTAATGTATCCCACTTAACTACTGACGTTCTTGAGAATTGTTGACCATTCGAATTGTAGTCAAGCGGATGAGTGCCAATGTACTGCAACTCGACTGATGATTATCATTTATTTCGCAAGCTACAGGTGGACAACAGAATTATGCACTCGAAAGTCACTCGTGTGCAGCAAGAGGTTTCATGAGTCCGTCGTTATAGACCGACCTGGCTGTTGTGCCGAGGCCCATTTCGTGGATGGATTAAAACCGATTAAATCAATACTTTCCGTGTCAATATCCCACTGGCATTATTTACACTTACTTTGCCGTACAACTTTTTCCCAGGCGAAATCCATGATTATTCAATTACATTGGATTTCTTTTCCTTCTCTTCAATTTAGATATCTTTTTGTTTCTTTTCTTCCCGAATCTTCATCTTGTGGCTCATATTTCGGTACTCGAGTGTTTAAAAAATATCAACTGTTAGTAGTATCATGCCCAATGCGAAATAGACATAAATCTGTTTTATTTGCACAGATTGTTTGTATATTGGCAATAACATCGTATTCATGATAGACAAAATAAATTTATTTTCAGAATTTTCTCACGTGAGATATAGTTTCAAGTCAATGCGTAACGATAATGAACTAATATTAATGCATGTAATTGCATAACTTGTTGTTAAAAAAGAATTAATTAATACTCAGATTAAAAACTAAATAAGAACCATGTTTAAAGAAGGGTGGAAGAATATTTAGAGACTTGGAATATTCAAGTTCGATCATCTCGAAATAGACCAAAAGTGATAATACAATATTTGATTAACTGCATGGTAAGTGTTAAGGCGATATTTTTGTCTAGTTTATATTTCAGCTTTAAAAGCCGTTGTGTCGTGATTATTTGAACACTGAATAATACCATGCGAGGAGTTCTGATCTTGTTAAAAACAAGTTTTATAATTTAATCTGTAATTTTAGTGTATAAATATGCGACGCAAGTAATGCAAACAATGTTAAGTATTATTCAACTTGTGTACAAGGATTTAAATCTGAGTGCATGACTTTCTATCTTTCGCACGCCTCTCTCTATCTCTCTCTCTCTCTCTCTCTCTCTCTCTCTCTCTCTCTCTCTCTGCAGCTGTGTTGACTTCCTTGATCGTCATTTTTACATCCTACTCATCTTTCTCATGTCCATTCTCCTCTTCTTTATTCCGTACGCCTCCCTTTCGTCTTCTAGGGTAGTTGTTTTGCAATTGTGTGTTGTCATCATCCCTGTAGGTAACCCATATTCATATTCCGATAAGTCTTATCGCAATATTTATTTTGCAAAACGTTTCCTGCAATGTTGCACGTGCTGCTCATTTGTTGAGATAAATCAACGAACGGTCTAGAAGACGCATTATCCAATAATTGGCTTTGAATTTTCTATGTATAAATCTGCTCCTCTTCGTAGTTTTCCTAATTTTAATTTCTAGCCCAGAGTTTATTCTAATAAACCTTCAAGAGTGTCCGTGAAGTATTATCACACAGAGGGAACTGATATCATCAAGTGGTTAAGTATACGTATGTTGATGTACTGGTCCACGTTCAATAACGGAAGCAATCTGGACTATTACCAACTCAAGGTTTGATGCAAGAACTAACAGCGGAAAATTTGAATAATGTACAAACCTCATATCGGACATATTGAATTCTCGCACAGTTTAATAATTACACTGGTCAACAGTGAAATCATTACTGACTTGAAAAGGCCCTAATCTGTAGTATTTTGGTGTGCCGAACACGAATATAACCGTGAAAAATTTGTATTGGCTCTCGTTTTGAAGATATTCATATACCTCATTTTCTATGTTTCACTGTGTAAATTTCTCCAGTAGGACTGCAGCAACATCCGGAATAATGATGTAACATTGCATAATACCATCATGCTCACATCATCCACAGTTGATTGCATCATTTTCTGATGCAATGCAATACTAATGCCATGCGGCTGCTGAAGTAAGTTGACGTCAGCAGTGTACTATACATGTGTAGGCCTATTATACTAATGCCAGGCGGCTGCTGAAGCTGACGTAAGCAGTGTACTATATAAAGCCCAATCAGATAGGTTCAGCATTTAAAATATTTTAGACGTTGTGCGAGACAGTTCAAGCTACTGTTACATAAAACTTATTATTTTATCCATTTACGTACAATAAAGAACAGTAATGCCTCGAAAGTGTGTTAATACCGCGGACAATTTTTGCTATATTTGTGGGGAAGCGACATTTGCCAACCAGAAGAAAAGTACCAATTCTCAAGTGAAGAAGGCATATCATCTTTACTTCGGATGCAAGGTTGGTGACCAAGACAAGCCTTGGGCTCCGCATATATGCTGTGCTACATGTACAACACAGCTTTCACAGTGGTTGAATTGCAAAAGGTCATCAATGCCGTTTGCAGTCCCAATGGTGTGGAGAGAGCCAAGCAACCACCTAAATGACTGTTACTTCTGCTTGGTTCCTCCTCTTTCCGGCGGAATAACGAAGCGAAAGAAGTCGAGAATAGTCTACCCAAACATTCCGTCTGCATTGAGACCAGTTCCACATGGTGAGGGACTTCCTATTCCAGAACCTCCAGCAGAATATTCTCTTGATTCATCTGACGAAGACAAAGGTGAGTCGACCTGTTCTTCTCCTGGTCCATCAGCATGCAGTGATCCAGATTTTCACTGTGGTGCATCATCAACCCCACACAGAATAACACAGGAAGAACTAAATGACCTGATTCGTGATTTGGACTTATCAAAGAACAAGGCAGAATTGCTAGGATCAAGACTCCGACAATGGAATCTTCTAGAAGAAGATGTCACAATTACTGCATATCGAAAGCGCCACCAGCAAAATTGGAGCCTTTCTTCAGAAAGGAAAGTAATCTGATATTCTGTTCCGATATTGAGGGCCTCATGAATGCTTTAAAAATCACTCATGACCCACAAGAATGGAGACTATTTGTGGACTCTTCGAAACTGAGTCTCAAGGCTGTGCTTTTGCACAATGGAAACATTCTTCCATCTATTCCAGTAGCGTATGCTGTCCACATGAAAGAGACATACGATAACTTAAGGCAGCTACTGAATTCCATTGAGTATAACAAGTACAGCTGGCACCTCTGTGGTGATTTGAAGGTAGTTGCCCTTTTAATGGGACTGCAGCAAGGATATACAAAATACATGTGTTTCTTATGCGAGTGGGATAGCCGAGCAAGGGAAATGCACTACATGAGGAAGGAATGGACTCACAGGCAGAATGTAGCCATTGGAGAGAAGAATATCCAACACCCAGCTCTGGCTGAGGCTCAGAAAATCTTGCTACCACCCCTTCACATCAAACTAGGTTTGATGAAGAACTTCGTGAAAGCCATTGACCGGACTTTGCCAGCATTCCGATACCTGCATGAAAAATTCCCTCGACTCAGCGAAGCAAAGATTAAAGAGGGAGTTTTTGTGGGTCCTCAGATTCGAGAGCTTTTCAAAGATGACCGGTTCAACAACTTGCTGGAAGGTGACGCAAAACAAGCATGGAATGCTTTTCGCCTAGTTTCTACAAACTTCCTCGGAAATGTTAGGGCAGAAAACTATAAGGAACTAGTAGAAGACATGTTGATGAAGTATAAGAAACTTGGCTGCAATATGTCTCTAAAGATTCACTTCCTTCATTCCCATTTGGATTTCTTTCCTAGCAACTGTGGTATTGTTAGTGATGAACACGGCGAACGTTTTCATCAAGATATCGCAACAATGGAACAAAGATACCAGGGAAAATGGTCCACTACAATGCTGGCTGACTACTGCTGGACACTCCTCAGAGATGCTCTCGTACAAGAGACAGGCGAAGAAATCTAAGATGTAGTCAATGACTTGATTTTTTATAGGTAGGCTATTACAGTTGACCTTTTACTATTGGAATGCATTTCGTTATGTAAACATTAATTTCTTGCAGATTACAAAAAAACTAGAGCCAATTTTGCAATTTGACTGTCATATTCGTGTTCAGCACATAAAAATTGATAAGAATTGACTAATTTTATTTCAGTAACATGACTTTTGTAAAAATTTGTTGTCCAGTGTAGAACTCCAAACATTTGCTTAAAACAATAATGATTTTGCTATTCAAACTTCCCAAAGGCATTCATTTTCGATTGCCAACGAAGTTCAAATCTGGCTTACAACCCATTACATGTCAAAGGAGAGACTGAAATGTTATGCTATATTTTGAGATGAACATGTATCCAAAGTTATTGATAGTAATTGCATTAACTTTTCACATACGACTTCTTTGTCCCAATCATAAATGCCTTCATATCTACAAAATATGTTTTGAGTTACCATAATTGATATTGATGCAGTTAGTAGTGAAAGTCAATGTTTTATTAATTTTGCGTCTTTTTTTTTAAATCGAGTAATTTCTAAAGCATTCAAACAAAGCTTTATGCTGCAAATCATAATAATATGAATTATTATACAAGAAATATGGGACAAATTAGCGGATCAATAAATGAACTGTTTTAAAGGTTATGTTACTTGGTCATATCCTTGCCTGAAAGCTTGTCTGCCGGCTTGCCTGTTTTTAATTTGTTATTCATTTCATGAATTTTTCAACGATTTTTAAGAAATAGTTCGCTACATTCTATATTACAATATAGGAGGATGATTTTCTTTCCCACGTTAATACCTTGTTAACAGAATAATTGATATTTTAACGAATGGCGAAGCGACAAGTTAAAATATATCATGTTTTGTGCCATGATATGAAATATATCCCGTACTTACACAGGAAAAGAAAATGGTTTTTTATATATATATTATTATACGTCAAACCTAATCCTGAGTCAAAGTTTATAGTTCCTCACAACGTCGCGAATGATATCAAAGTCCGTAGCTCAGTGAATTTTCAGGTTTACATTACAGTAAATGTGCGTATTTCTGCATCCAGTGATCTTTTCACAATAATTATTCGTTCTTCTTTCTATCTAAATAATTTCTACTGAAATAAAACTATGTGATAAAAGAATCCCAAATGGGTAAAGATGTAATATTGAATTTATGAAACGAGTTGAATACTTTCCAGCTGGGCCTTATTCAACGAGTTTCATAAATTTAATATTAAATCATTACCCATTTGGGATTCTTTTATCATTCAATATTAAATCGTTACCCATTTCAGATCATTATATATATGTATATATATGCGTGTGTGATTAGGATTTTTAACGTAGCTGTTAACAATTTTTCAGTCATATCGCTACGATGTCTGCAGTGTGGCAGTTTAAAGTGAAGTCTCCGCAGACACGTAGCATGATGTCCCACCCAGTCGGGGTTCGAACCCACGACCTCCCGCTTCCGAGGCGGACGCTGGCAGGATCGAAGAGATGCATGAGTCTCAGTAGAGACTGATGGTTTATTAAGGAATGATCAGCTTGTCTATTCGGCTACCTTTGGTCATTATGCAGTTTACTCCATGGAGAATTTTTTGTTAGTTGTACGTGTTGTACGTGTACTTATGGAAGACGATATATTTCGTTCACCAAGTCTTTTTATTTGTATCGAAATACATATTTTAGTGCGCATCAGGCAAATCAAAGCATAAGTAGGCATTAGGTAGAAATGTAAAATAGTTTATCATTCTTAAAAACAATTTGATGGATATACTTCACTCAAATTAATATTCACAAAACAGTTAAATATTTTCGGAGTCACATATTTCCACTGAATCCTATATTGAAGTATTTATATCGCATAGTGACTTAGCATTAAGTCAACTTATTACAGAATTTAGTATAATCGTTAGCATGATAATGAAAGCTATGCTTTAGGACAATAACTAATGATCTCTGCCATAATTTGCCCGCATGGCATCAGCTTCAATGTTTAAGATTTGCCTTCATATGTTAATTTTGCAAAAACTATAAAGTAAACCAATTCAAGAGAAAAATAAATCAGCACTGGTATAGTGACCTTGTCTATTCTAGATAGAGACACTGGCATAGTGACCTTGTCTATTCTAGATAGAGACACTGGCATAGTGACCTTGTCTATTCTAGATAGAGACACTGGCATAGTGACCATGTCTATTCTAGATAGAGACACTGGCATAGTGACCTTGTCTATTCTAGATAGAGACACTGGCATAGTGACCTTGTCTATTCTAGATAGAGACACTGGCATAGTTACCTTGTCTATTTTAGATAGAGACATTCAAATTTAAAATTATGATCACCATGATGCTGCCACAAAAGTTTAAACGGTCACCGGAATATGTTTCTTGTGTGTTCAGCTCATACAAAGGTTATGGCAAGATCAGGATTTCTTCAGTGCATATAAAATTTAGGTTCCATTTTCCATACTTTGCAAACGTTTTCAAGGACTGGTTCATTTTTAATGTAATAAGTACTTGCCAGATGCTTCTTGATATCATGCGACTATGCGTGTGGAAGTTTTGTTAAAACTAGTGCATGCATACAAAGACGGCATGCACTAAGGAGGGTATCTAAACAAAGACAGCTCTATTCGTCAGAACGAGAACGTCATTCTCTTGATATTTAAACTCACAACACTTACTTACATGATGGATCCACGGTCATCTATTGTTTTGTTAACTCAAGATCATGTTGTCGTTTGTAAAGACTTACTGGATTTTCACTAGTCCTGGTGATGACCTCATTTTCACATTGGATATGAAATCAATATCGAGTCACAAACTTAACCACGCAACCAATGTCTCTCCTACTAGGTTTGGTACACTGTGACTAATTGACGTGATTCTTACAGTAGGGATGGTAAATTATCTTGCGAGCAAATGTCCATAGGCATCATTGCATATATTGGTTTATATGCTTCTCAGCGGCCATTGAAAGTGTGTTGAAATATGAAACTGGATTGAACTGGCATGTCACATTATGACGATAATATGGCAGAGGGGTTCATACAACATTTTAAACAAGTAATTGTGACGAGCAGTTGAAAAGTGGAGGCTATGTTTTAGAGTTAGCTTCCAAGTTTATGCTAAAATTTAAAATGAAAATCCCTTTAGTTGGTATTCATGTAATGTCCAAAATAAAGATAATGCTATAAATTTAACGAGAAACAGATGCGAATATCATTCGCATTGCTATGCGGAACGAGCTTTAGAAATTCAGCATACCACCATATTCCACCCCCTCCACCATTTTCGTAAATTCACATCACGTTCAACGCCATTTATATGCTGATCCTATAAATATATGTGACTTAATAGAGCGTTAGGATTGGGATGGCCTTTTTGTTGCAGTAAACTCCTTTTTTTTTGTATTTGTAAACAATTTGACCCTATCTGACCACAAAGAAAGTCCGATTCAGCAATGCCACGGCATTAAGGGGAAATAAATGTACAGGTGATTCAATATGGTTTTAGGCGAAAAGGTGAAGAAAATTTCTATAAACGTTGAACATTTCTGATTTTATTTGCCTTTGTCTCAGTTGGACAATCACGTGTAACATCGCGTAATCAGTTATAATTAGAAACGAGATATGATAGCCTTTCGAATATCTCTTAACTTACACGAAGAGAACAAAAGGAACGAAAGCAAACTGAAAAAAAATCGTGTACCTTAAAGGTGTTGAAATAGTTTGAAATTAAACCAAGCACGTGTTCCAAGTTCCAACTGTATTATTCGTCTTATTGGGGAACCGCAGTAATACAGCTGTTAGAGCTTTGGACTCGTAATCCAAGGTTGCGGTTTCGATACCTGCCCAATCCATTCCCCGTCGGTCGCCTAACTGTGTCCTTGGGTACGACAATTAGATCCCATTACCTCTTCAACATACAGCGAATAATGCATTAAAAGTGCCGTTAAAAGTAACAAACAAACCCAACATTAATTGTATTACGTTAACAAGCTCTTATTCCCTTTGAACAGCGAATTCGAGCACTAGTTTTTGCAAGTCATGATTTATTTTGTTAAAGAAAAGTTCACGTTATTGTATGACCTTATCAGAAGTAAACGACCGTGTCACATGTATACAACGTAGGTGACCTTATTATATGCAAATAATGTTATACATCCATTACACATTGCAACAAAACAGAATTGAAAATATCCGCCGTTTATATAGATTTACCTCTAAAAAATGTCAGTTATAACACATGTGGAATTAATTATTGCATTAAACATTAATTATATAGCATGATATTAACCCAATTTTTAACTTTTAACGTAAACATCAAAGAAGTCAGCGAAATGAAACCCATTGTATTAATATGTAACACTTCTTTATTGCAGTCTTTTATTACCACAAGGAATTTATGGTGAATAGTCCACAGAGGAAAGATCAATCGATAAGCCTATCGATACAGTGTTCGACACTTGACCTAGCTGGGGAAATCATACCCTAGAGAACTACCATATGATCTACTTACACTAAAAACTACTGCCCGTCATTTCGCGGCAGCTTATAACAGCAATACCAAAGAATTCGGTTACAAAGATCTTAACACCTTGTTGCACCCGCAATTTTCAAACAAAAATTGTCCTGAATTTTGATTATTTCTTAAAACAAACAATTGTGCACAAGCACCCATCGGTTCTTCATTAATGGCTGTGTCAATGTGGACAGCTTGGAGCACAAAATCCAAACTGATTAAAGCTGAAAGGAAATGTCTACTTAGCCGATAGTTCTGCTAGCACAACTATGTACATATAAAATATAGTAACACATAAATCATATATACTATGTAAAATATTCCAAATTATTGATCAGTGGTGGAGGAGGGCGTCCAAAGAACTATTGGTAGATATGAATCATGACCTTTACGTTGATAGTTTAGAAGGGAGAGGAATATCGGGGCTTCATTGCATCCCAAAACCAATTTCAAACATAGGTGATGAGCTTGCTTTTTATATCTTATAAATATCTTTAACAACTGTCTTATCCTCAGATCTACCCAGATCTTCCAGTTTGTCTTGTTATAGTTAAGAGTAATCTGAGCTTTGCGAATCAAAAGAAAGTACTGATTTCATTAAGTGATATTGAGGTTTCGAAAACGATATTTTCTTTCCCAATGCTGCTAAATGCACTGTGTGTAGTGACCACTTGCCCGCGGATTCTGAATTATAGAATCTACTAAACTGAACAGGATGTCCCTGTACACATGCTGGTCAAGTTAAAGTTAAGATTTTTTCTCCTACTCTTTTAAGTCCGTATGTTTGCTGCAAATTCTGATCGGAGTTTGCAAATGGTTTCCATGAAAATAAGTTTATGTGAGTTTTTGCTCGACTTTGAAATGTTTATGAAAGTGGGACCATACGATTGTGCTTTTCTTTAACTGGACATGTAACACTAGAAGTGGCCTTGGGTCGGGACGCAAATCATAGTGGCATTTGGGCAGTGAGAGCACCTGCTCCACATTTTGTTAGCTGATCGTCAAGTTAATTAAAACAGGCTGTGTAACGCTGCATGTGCTTTGCTAACCTTTCCGTTTGTTTGTTTTGGTTGTTTGTTGCAGAGCCACAATCAACTCAGTGGAACTCACCTCAGCTTATTTACACAATATCTTGCCTGTTCGATGATGTGGGTCCCACAATGCATTCACATTTGCTTGATACTGTCCTGCCTATCAGACGATATGGTTAAATTGTGACAATTACTGTTGACCTTAACTTCAACACTAAATGTCATATTGTTTCAGATGAAACATTTTTGGTTATCAATGGGGTTTGTCAGTTTATCAGCTTCTTTGCACGGATAATGCAACTGATTTGGCCCTTTGGCTGTCCGTGCTATTGTTTCGATTTTAGTGCACGTGTTGCCGCATACGTCTGTTTGTTCGTAGTTTTGTATCTTATGACATGTTACCAGATGATTAGTATCTTTTGCATTCTACCTATCTACTTACATATCCATCAATCCGCCCATCCACGTTTTTATTTGTTTATCTGTATAGGAGACAGTGTCTATAATTTTATTAATTAGTATGGTGACATGCAGAAAAATAGTTTGCAATGTTTCTAAATATTCTGATTTACTACAATATTCACATATTTTATATGTATTCCAGATATGGGTAAAAGTGATAATAAAATTCAAAATTGTTCTTTAAAGATGGTCATGTAAGTCTGAAATCTTAGCTAAGTTTGTCAAGGGCAATAACTGGGGACATTATGGATTTACGTGCGGAGAATCCACCTTCTTCGCAAACAGACACAAGCACACACACAGACAGACAAAAACACAAAAGTCGAAATATGAAAATAGGACAGACAATCTATAATTAACTTCAGATTTATACCGATTTTGACTGTCAGTGTGTAATTAGCAGGCATGCCCTAATAGGATATTAACACCTAACAGCGATGTATACTTAAGAAGCTAGTCGACATATCCTTCTGGACTAGAATCATATATACATATAAATGCTTTGTTCTTGAAAAGCGTTGCATCAGGGCATCAAGTCAATGTACCTCTTATGTTACCTGGATATTTCAAGTGTTTATATGGTGCTGTCACGGATTGTCATAACGTTTCTAGCAGGAAAGGAGCTAAGATCGGAAGTGAAACTTATACACGTGACTGACGGGGTATTGATATTACAACCCTCAAATGGAATGTTTTTGGCTGATTGCTGACGTTTGTGTGGTGGAAGTTCTATGGTCTTGTAATTTTCTAACGCGAGTGGGATAGAAGCTCGTTGTTATTTTGTTATTATCAGCACATGTCATTTGAGAACTTGGCCTAATAGTTTTAGTAACCGGAAGAACTACTTATTTGTGACTAATTATGAGAGAGGAAAACAAAATGTTTTGATCACATCTGTTTAGAATATTTTATTTAATAGTTCAAGAACACACACAACGGGACACACACACACACACACACACACACACACACACACACACACACATATATATATATATATATATATATATATATATATATATATATATATATATATATATATATATATATATATATATATATATATATATATATATATATATATGCTGACAACGAATATTGCAAAAACTAGATTTTAATTAGCCTAAGCACTTTCGACTAACATGGAATCATTGTCGAAAGGCAGTTATAAACTAAAGACAAACAGGAGAAATAATAAACGTAAAAGAAACCGTTGAGTTTACAAAACTTTACATGATTACACGGTTGTGTTAAATTGAAGCATTTTTTGAAAATTTGAGATGTGCTAGTTTATTTGAACGCAGATTTATAAAAGATATGTGTTGACTCAAAATTATTTCTAAAAGTACAAAATTGAAAGAAATGTATGTACAGCCTGTATCACAACTGCACATTCGGAAACGTAAACAGTAAGCAAATAGATATGATTGATACTTTAAAAGGTAATCAGCATAGAATAAAAGTTGTATTGCATGAAAATATCTTTACTCCACAATTGATCTTATTTTGTCGTGTTAACATCCTCCCCCAGATGATATAATGAGAATAACATCTCTCGTGCAAACAAGAAATGTAACCTATATAACATCTCGTGTAAACAACGAATTGTAAAGTATATAACATCCCGTCTAAACAACGAAATGTAACGTATATAACATCTCGTGTAACAAACAAATTGCAGCTGATTTTGTATCTCATTTCAAATCATTTGAAAAACAGATTGTTACAAGTCACGACGCTAATAGTTAACTTAAAATCCACGTTACTGTTTACCTGAAAGAAAGGTACATCAAATGAGACCGTGAAGAATGAATTGGATAGAGGAACCATTTAATGACATTTAAGTGAAGAATGTATAACTTTTAAAATAGGCTGAATTCTTTCGTGTAGTATGCATTAGTTAAAGGTTACAACACTTAATTAACCCGGTTTTCACATTTAAGGTAATCAGAAGATCAAAGAAACCAGAGAATAGAAAGCTCAAGTATTTTCTTTACTGGCTTTTAATTTTATCTTTTATAAGTAATAACAACAAAACAACTAAATTAAAGTGTGTAAAATTTAAACAAATCATTACAAATCGTAATGATCATGATACAGTATAGAGACCTTTTTTATGAAAATTGTATCTCTTGCAATGTGTTATGCGTGTAGCAATACAATCAGCAGGTGCGTGTTTTATAACGTTTATGTACGCAAGATATTGAGACTCTAAACAAGATTTGGTTTAAAAAATATACTTTAAAAAGGTATTTATATCAGTTGCACACACACACACACACACACACACACACACACACACACACACATATATATATATATATATATATATATATATATATATATATATATATATATATATATATATATATATATATATGTGTGTGTGTGTGTGTGTGTGTGTGTGCGTGTGTGTGTGTGTGTGTGTGTGTCAACATTCTATGCTTTCAGAAATAAATAATAATTAGAAAAATCTACGTTAGCTGATAAGATATATGGAAATATTCCAATTTGAAAATTGCAATGTTTCCACTTGAGTCCTGGAACATGCCCTTATGTCTTGTAAGCCCCACGCACAACAAAATAAAATAGTGTATGTACTCTCACATACTCTACGTATATACTCTCATATACAGAACGATTGCATGCTCATGCTTCAGAGTTTTTGAACATTAGATATGCGTTTTAACTATCATCATAAACACTCATTATGTAATAATCTAACACAAATTATATCAAATGCCAAAACAGTAGAATCTTTTATTTTCACTGCTGTTATTGAACTTGTACTATCCCAGTAACACTGGAGTGTGAAAGACGTCAAACGCATTATATCAACCTATATATAACATAATAGTATTTACTAATCGAAACTTACAACAAGACTGAATTTTTTTCATTAAATAACCAGCAGATAATATTGCTGCTAGCGTGAAAATTCGTAATCTATTTATGCCATTGGAATCACATTTTGTATTCAAAGGTGTGTCTACCTACCTCCAAATCCTGTTCTATTTGTATTCATCACAGGTTTTAAAAAAAAATATAAAAATAATAACATGGTCTGTACATAACGTTTATGTTCAGCCTCATAATACTATGTGTTTGTTTTTATTTTGTATATAAGAATCTAAACTATTTATTGTGATCAAATTACAAGCCATCATTCAATCGACTTATGAGCTTATATTCAGTCTTTTACTTCATTATGTAACCTAATTTTAACATACAGTTCATGACGTCCACATTATCGGAAAGAAAATGTACTGTGAATAATCACGTGCTTGTTAAACCTTTTGAAATGCTCCTGAAGTTGAAACATTAGACCATTACTTTGTTATTTTCTTTCTTTTTATAACTAATTTTTGAGTTTACAACATGCTTAAAAGTCTGTCAGTAGATGTAATTGACAGCATATATAATCACGAGACCTAAGAAAATATAGCAGCAATATTATCTACTGAATATTAAATACAATAATTCAGTCTTATTGTACGTTTCCATTAGTAAATACTATCATGTTATATATGTTGATATATACTGCGTTTGACATCTTTCATACTCCAGTGTTACTGGGATAGTACAGGTTCAATAACAGCACTGAAAATAAAAGATTCTACTGTTTTGGCATTTGATATAATTTGTGTTAGATTATTACATAATGAGTGTTTATGATGATAGTTAAAACGCATATCTAATGTTCAAAAACTCTGAAGCATGAGCATGCATGCAATCGTTCTGTATATGAGAGTACGTACATTCTTTTATTTTGTTGTGCGTGGGGCTTGGGCATCTTTCAGGACTCATGTGGAAACATTGCAATTTTCAAATTGGAATATTTCCATATATCTTATCAGCTAACGTAGATTTTTCTAATTATTATTTATTTCTGAAGGCACAGAATGTTGACCTGCTTGGGTTTTCTTTGCTTTACGTGACTACTATGTTATTACTATAGATAACTAAAATAAATTGTGCAATAATTTAGGACCGTGACTCTTTATAATCTCAAATAAGGCGTCAGATTAGTTTAGTTTTCATTAGCACTTTTCTTTGTACTGGTGACTTCAGTGAACACTGTTGGGGGGCGGGTAGTTTCATAAAAGAACAGACAGCATACAGAGGGTAACGTCTTTAAACTAAAGAGTTTACTGATTCTTGGTTTACTTAGAATACTTCTGATTATTTATTTTCTTTATCTGAACTCAGATGTGAACTTGGCAAGTTTGCGGTCTAGTTGGGTGACAGACGCTATATCCAAAAATTCCGATAGCCCCTTAATTTTGGGTTGCAATCAAGACTATCACTTCCCCGATTTATCCATCATGTTTTAGCATGGCAATGATTCTAATGAGAATTACAATCGCTAAATACAATTTCTATCATTGTATTTAATACAATGATTCGCTCTAAAACTTCTACCAAATATGGTAGAGTGTAAAATGTATAAATGTCACTGAATATCTGATACAAACAGGTCATGTGAGTACATTAAATTACTATAATACAAACAAGTCATGTGAGTACAGTAAATTACTGTAATACAAACAGGTCATGTGAGAACAGTAAATTACTGTGGGAACTGTTTAAATTTGGTAATACTTATTGTTGTCTGGATTTTGTTGTTATATTTTTCATGTCACCTAATCATGGATGACATACGTGCACAGTGTACTCATAGGATATGTTCCTTCTTACAGAGGGACACTGGGATAGAGAGAAGAGTAAGAAACAGAGGAAGAAGACGAATATAAATTAGGCCTGAATATTGAAATATATCATATCAAAATGAAGCTATCATTTCTATATGATAAAAGAAAGATATTCTCGAGTGTATAATACAACATTCTCTGTCTAAATACATATCCTCCCTTCTCCGTATTAATGTCCCAACTTTCTTCTTCGTCTTATATATATATATATATATATATATATATATATATATATATATATATATATATATATATATATATATATATATATATGCATGGATAGAGAGAGAGAGAGAGATAGACCAGTTGTAGTCACTTTTGTAGTCATTTATGTCGCCTTCCAAGGTAGACCAGCTATTATTAATGCATCATTTAGTTTGAAAAACTTTTACAAGAGTTCTAAAACCTATAATTCATATCTTAATGTAATTCAGCAAGCAGATGAAGTACAAGCAATCGAGTGTACTTCCGTGCGATTGACTGACTTTTATTTCTTTCGAATTTAAAATTTGCCAAATTTACCATACAATTGATATTGTAGAACTTCTAAACATCAGGAAGTCATTGTGCATGTCTTTATAAAGTATGAAAGATGATCCAGGAAAGCATTAGCAATAATTGCTTTTGTCTGTTATCGACCTTCAATAACGGAAGTAGTTTCGAAAATGTGCCATTTCTTGGCGCGTGTTCGAAACATTTCATTCATACACTATAACAACAGTCAATTTCTGAGTAATTTACGAGTAAAGCAGAACATTTCCGGTGTTTATTTAGACAAAGATCGGACAAGGTTCGGGTAGGTTCGGACTGGCAATAAATATTAGGATGACATTAAATCCGAAATGAATACCTCGCAGTTAAGTTTGAAAAGTATGTTATAGTCGTTTTGATATTTTCAGACCTATACCACATTTTAACGCTATAAAAAATACAATAAATTAAATAAAGCAGGAAAGGTAGATCGAGTGGAATAAATGGGTATTCACCATTATTCTCCTTTACCTTTGTTTGTTTCTATCATTTTCAATATTTCAAGTATTTAGACGATTTTTTTAAGATTAGTTAAGTTCTTTATAAACTTAGTATGTAGCATTAAGAACCTGGTGTTTCTGTCCTTCTGATATCAAATAAAAAATCTCTTGACATTATGTGGTGCGAGCCAGCCTACGCGTTATGTGTAAAATCCAAACCCAGTTATTAGACGGGAGGCAATTTGCTTTAAAGGAATGAAACAATACTCTGCTTTCGATCACATTTTCATCCAAAGTCTAAGTAACATTTCCTTTTGACCAGACAGACATTGAATATGTTTCATGCAGAAAAAGTTAGCAGGTGAATTAATGCCTATACCCATCATGATTCACGATATTCCAGGAAATAACGTCCCCTCCATTCCTTAGTCATACTTTCAATGTCGCCATGGAAAAGACAAAGAAAAGTGTAACTGAATTGCAGAGTTGCAAGATTAGTTTTTACATCTTGTTTATCAGATACTATTTTACTCAGTAAACAATTTTATAGTGTAATGCAATAATGGGATGAAAACTACTCTCAAACAGAGTGATGCTTTCTATGTCTCTCTCTCTTTTTCAAACGTCCTAAAGTTTTATTTCAAACGTCATCAGCAGAAAAAAAAGTTATTTTGATGTTTGCATAAAGAACATGGAAAAATGTAAATTTAGTTCTATTCCGACATTTTCAAGATGAAGTCAAGTGGCAGCATTGATGAAAATAAAGAAATCTTTATGATTTCGAGTGTGACATTTTTTGTGTTCAAATATGCTGAGAATTAAACAATAACTTTAACGCAAAGATTGAACATTCTTGAAAACAATTCATGAACCCAATAAAACAATAAGGTGTTAATATACTACATAAGAACAATCAATACCACCATCAAATTGTACTTAAAGATCCGCATTATGCAGGTGAAATATGAAATATATTTTGCGGATTGCTGTAAGTCCTTCGGGTTCGAAGATGACCATGACATCGCTAAATGGTTCGGTTTCTTTGAGTACGTGAGTGGCTTGCCTTTCCAATTCGTGCTCTGAACTGTTGTTCCATACTTAGCAAATGCCTATTTTGTTTGTTTTGAACAAGAGAAGACATGCTGCAGTTCTAAGATTTCCGCTGCCCGCATTTCTACACTGCATCTACAGTTTGTCTCCGTCCAAAGTCTGTAGCTCCAATATGGACAAAATCCTGCATATCCTGTTTTCTCAATATTGATTGTGATACCGAAATCGTTGCATGTCTGACTAAGATTTGGCATCCAGGGAACAGTCGTCAGCAAATAGGAGATCACGAACAGTTATTTCCTTTAAATTTCCATTCCCCTGTAGTCTCCTCAGCTTGAAGTGGTAACTGTCAGTCAGGTATCTAATGTCGATCACAATGTCATAGTCATGTTAGGAATCAGTACGCTTGGCAGAGAACATCATACTAAAGAGGAGGGTTGAGGCCAAAACACAGTCGTGCCTGACTCCAGTTATGACTGGGAATGGTTCAGATGATTCGCTCTCGTCCACGACACGAGCGAGCATGCCATCATCGATTTGCCGAACCACCATGATAAAACTCTGTCATGATCTTCCAAAGTACTCAACTGCAGAATGTGTCAATCGCTTTCGTCAGTGTCGATGAATGTCGAGTATTGACCTCCACTGCATGCTGTTTTACCATTTCACAGCAATTTAATTGCTTTCAGTTTCAGTCAGCTTTGTAGGATCTGCAAGTAACTGACTGATTTCCACTTGGGGAAGTCAATCAATTGCCTCCTCGCTGATAGATGACTGTTGATACGAGAAGCCGTTGAAGTGTTCTGCCTATCATTGAAATATATTTTCTTTGAATTGAGCAGCGTGGCGCTATCAGTACTTGGCATTGTAGATTCTCCTGATGAATATGGCCAGTAGATTGTCTTCAAAGCATCATAGAAATTCTTTGTGTCATTCCTGTTGGCGTAGGAAAAATCTTATCTGACTTACTTACACTGCCTTATTGCTGAGCCTTGAATCTTACATTGTCTTATTGCTGAGACATGAGTCTTACACTGCATTATTGCTGAGCATTGAGTCATACACTGCCTTATTGCTGAGCCTTGAGTCTTACACTGCCTTATTGCTGAGCCATGAGTCTTGCAACTCTCAGAGTTTGTATTAGACAGTCCTGTTGATGTTATTGAAGGCTGCCTTCTTATATGATGTAGTGCTGTGTTCTAAACAGCTACTGTAGCACGTGTTTCTCACTCAGAAGTAGCTGTATAGCAGCATCGTTCTTATCAAACAAAACTTGATGTGGTGTTACCGAAGGTTTTGGATGCAGTTAAATACAGAGAGGCTCTGAAGGATATCCTGTTTCCCTCGACATTTTCGCAGTTTGTGGTGAGTGTATCCAGTTGGCTGCACAGTTTTTCAACTAATCCTTGTCTCACGTTCTTTTGTTTCAATTTGGAAAATTTAGACAGCTTGGCACAATTTGGCTTGTGGTATCTGCTAGAAGGAATCCGGATACTGAGCTTGGAGAAAATGAACCTGTGGTGCGTACATCATTTTGAACTTCTCATTGCCTTCGTCACTTGAACATCATGCCTGTATTTTCTTCTGACGATGACGTTGTCATTAAGATGCCAGTGGTTGGAGCGTTGGTTCATCCAATACATCTTGTAGCGAATTTGCAGGTGGAAGACTGTATTGATGATTAGGAGGTGGTGTTCAGAGCAGTTCCTGGGTACGACACTTGGCCATGTCTGGTAATATGTGCCAACTCTAGCACTGAGGTAACCAAGGATGATGATTGTGTCTGTCTTTTTTAGATCTGCAATAAGACAGTCTTATGTTTTATTAGGAGTTGTTGTTGGTCTCATTTGGGTTGGTCATGGTGGGTACATAGACGCTGATGATAGTTGCGAGTCTTTCTCTGAACAGTACGAATCTCAGTTGCATTAGACTTTCACGCAGTTTGGGAGCTTTGTGAGTCTGCTAACTAGCTGTGATTTGATGGCAAACCTAACAACAGCTCCACGTTGTCTACCTTTACCTCGGCCGCTACAGAAGAAGGTGTAGTCAGCTCCTACTTCAGTGAGTTGTCCTTCCTCGGCTATGCGAGTTGCACTCAAAGCTGCTATTTAGATGTTGAATATAGCCATTTCTCTATCAATTAATGATATTCGTCTCTCCGGTCTGTATGTTGATGTACTGTCCTTTAGCGTGACTACGTTCCATGCATCGATGTTGAGTTGCTTTACTTTTGTCTTCTTGCGAGGTGTTCTACCGCCAAGGTGGGATTCCAGCCAGCTGCGGTATGCTGACTAGTGTTAAAGTGAAGCACCTTTCATAGTTCCTTCCGCATGCTACGGATATGAGCAATATGGCCCTAAAAGGGGTTGTTCAGTCACCGAGGGAGCTCCATTCTGTTTCTGTCCAGTGAAAAACGAACCAATGCCATGAAACGCCTGTGTGCAGGTCTACAGTTACAGCTCCCTATGTAATCACACGCGCTTCTTTGCTTTTCGCTCATCTTTACAGAATTTGAAGGAATCCGGTCAGAAGGAGTATAACGTCATTTCCCACCCACGAGACAGAGAAATCTAGCTGTTTTGCTAACCTTACTTTTCTTATATCAGTCTAGTCATCTCAAACCAGTCGTCTTAGTCAAGGTGTCCACGCGCTCAGAACTACTTTTAAAAAACGTAACCCTTGTTGTCTTCTGCTGTGCCTAACGTAGTTGTTCTAAAATCAAACAACAGCAACAACAAATATATAACAAAAACATAGTAACTTAAGGTTAATCCATCTTTGAGAACACGCCATACAAAAACATTTCGAGAGAGCCAAAGACACACGCATACGATGTCGAGCTTTTTGATGTTATGATAGTTCATTCCTCACAGCATTGTCAATTTTATCCTATGTGCAGGCCTAGCTCAGTTCATTATCAGGCCAGCGTCATTAAAACTAGCTAAAGCTACCTAACTAGTTTAAAATACTTCGTGTGAAACTAATTATATAATGTTAGCTACATTTAATGACGCTGACCTGAAACCTGACTGTGCTACAGATAGGATAAAATTTTCAATGCTATGTGAAATGAACTATGACAGAAACCATTGATCCATGCACATAAACTATAGACCTATATACTTCACAGCCTCCCAACTCTCTTAACAACTACGGAAAACATTATAACAGCCAGAAATTTGTTATGTCAAACACGCTTTATTCTAATTTTATTAAGCATCTCCAGAGTGCCCCAGTTGAATCAAAAATATACCTACAATATTTAATGACAAATAATGCACTTACCAGTCAAAAGGAATCATTTATCCGTCAACACATTAATCCATAAGCAAATTTCACTTTAGCACTTGCCATATTTCCAAGACAGACAAAATAAGTTTTCAAAGAATCCTTGAACATGAAAATTTAGCACATGGTTATCCGCTGGGGTTCGTGTTTGGAGGGTCTTTTATACACGGGGGTAATTTTACAATCAATATTAAAGACAACACAAGTATGTCACAAACAGTTTCACCTCCTCCAAAGAAAAGGAGAGTTATATACAATAGTGACACAGATCACTAATTACCCGTGAATAACCCAAGCACGGACACTCATGATGCATGTAACTTTTCGTTATAATAAAGAAGTGTGAGCCCAGTATCGTTTCATTATTTTTACAATATAATTTTCTAAATTGGAACTGATGAAATTGAAACATTTGCTTGTAAAAAATATTAGCATATAACATCCATATATTAAATGTGATCATACCTCAATACTATGCAACGTTTTATGTTGCTATTGTTTTGGCTCACGCATAAAAACTGTGTACTTCGGATGACATGGTCACGTCACAGTCCTCATTAACATATTGTATTAATGCACCGCATGCAAACATTTGCGCTTGAACTATATTGCACAAGTGAGAAGTTCTTTTTTACTGTAAAGGAAATTATTGGGTGAAAGAAAAAGAATCTACGTTGGGGTTTGCACCGAGACAAGTAAATCCCCGTCGCGGGGTTACATTATATGTCTCCCCCCTCGGCGAGCCTCGAGCGAAGACAAATAATGTAACCCCTTGACTGGGATTTCCTTGTCTTGGTGCAAACCCCAACATAGATTCTATTAGACTTACGCGTGAGTTGGACCAAAGAGAGAGAAAGTTGCATAGTGTCGTCCACACTCTATCATCCAGGTCAGTCTCAGTCGAGTGACATGACAGTCTCGAGACGTCTGGAGGCAGGTCCGGATGCAGTGGATGACCATTAGTTCCTGCTGCACCTAAGCTATCCACGCAGCTCTTGCCATCTGCTTTCACAATCGGGCGATGATCATATGTACTCTGCCGCCTGACACACCAGAAAAGACTTTTCCAAAGGGAACCAGGTGTAGCTGTCCACAATGTGTCAACTCAAAGGAACACTCTGATATACGTTAGTGAGCATTTAATTTATATCTTTCAAACATTTCCTTAAGTCATTTGAACCAATAACCCGAGCAGTCATTAAATGACAATATTCATTTTTCTTTGACCATAACAGAAATGACAAAATATTCATCATTTATGCTTAACAAATACGACCTTGAAAGTTGGAGAGTCGAATTGTTTAATTGCATATCAGTTGCTGCATCTAATGCATCTAATGCACTACACGATTTGTTCCGCCTAACGAAAAGAAACATTTGAATACGATATCTTTGACAAAACGCTACGAACATTGGATATTATTAGATAGCAATAGCATGCTGTTAGACACAAGCAGAGTGTTAAAAAGTTACAATATTCGAAGTATGGTCGTATCAGAGTATGTACGTGGCTCAGTCAATTTTATGCCCACGTCTTACGGTTCAAGTGCAATACAATTCCTGCTGCCTGGTACATATGGCGAGACAGGCCGGATCAGGTCAAGTGTTTGTTTAGGGAGGTGGTTGGTTCCAAAGTTTATAAAGGGCCCTGGATTTCTAAGAAATGGTATCAAAACAAAAGTCTATGTGTCTATTTACTCAAAATGTGCATCATACCAAATAAATAAACATGCGCAAAAATAATACGATGGTCAAATTGAAAATGACAAGTGACTACGTTTCTGTGTGTGTATGTTTTCTTTAGCTGGGGGGATGGAAACAATGGACCCCTCCGGCCTGGCTACAAACACAAAGCGACAGAAAGATAGATCTGCAACAATTACAACATTTTACGAATAAATAACGGAGTAGGAATCAGAGAGAAGAACAGGAAGGCGAAGATTATGTTAACGGAACGACTTTGGTCTTTGCTCGGTGGGAATCACGTTCAGTGTTTACATTTTTCACTGTGGTTTTGTTTATACTTTCCCGTAGCCACTTTTCAAATGACATGAAAAATGATAAAATTGTTTTCTTATGAGTTAGCTTTTACTATTGTGTTCATTATCGAAAGAAGTGCGTGTTCAGTAAGAACAATGAAAGGGGCACCGTATTGGGATTGTATACTTGTATAATATATCTGGAATTTTATGGAAAGCATCCTGAGTGTATTTACAAGAGTTTAATAAACGGAGAACATGTGTTTACATTTTAATACACACCAATATTTCGGCATTTTCGCTCGGTAGGTAAGTACTCCATATTTTAAATTAGTTTACAGTTGAAATGTGAATTAGATACTGACTAATGAAATGATGAAACTTGAAACAAGTGAAATTGTAAAAAAATAAAAATGTAACAGGTAGAAATGTAGCAAGTAAAAATAGGGAAATGCTTCTCAAACATAAAATAAATAAAATATATTAAATTCTTATGTATATTTTTTTTCTTCTTTTGTTTGGTACTCATTACTGAATATAAACATACGTTGTCAGAATTTTCAGCCAGCTTGGTAACGATTATA
Source organism: Sinohyriopsis cumingii (assembly GCA_028554795.2). Taxonomy (NCBI): domain Eukaryota; kingdom Metazoa; phylum Mollusca; class Bivalvia; order Unionida; family Unionidae; genus Sinohyriopsis; species Sinohyriopsis cumingii. The sequence continues at coordinate 40,386,789 of CM068824.1, forward strand.
GAGACATGTTTGTGAAACATATTGTGTTTGCTCATATCATTCAGTCTTGCCACCTGTCTATCCTCGTGTCTGTAAACAATAAATCCGTTCGTCCCGCACTCTTTTCAAATAGTTACCTGAACTTACATAATCTGAGGCATTCGGCTTCTATTATATATGGCGTTTTTGCGAGAATGGTTAGCTGACAACAAAGATTTTGGAACCTGGATGTAGTCCTCGGGGAAGACAGTGGTTAACGGTTATATCAACGTTAGTTTTACATCCACTTTCCATACTAGAAAGCTTGCCAGTAGCTTCTCGTGGGTCGGTGGTTCTTTTCGTGGTTTTCTCGGGTTCTTCCTCCACCATTAATACTGGCCGCCATGTATGGCCTATCGTGTGCTGAAAAATGGCGTTAAACCCTACAACAACAACAACCACTTTCCATACTCGTTTATAATCGGGTCGAACTGCAAACAGAATAGATCTAATTTGACGTCGCATATATGTCGGCAGATCAGGGTCTATGTTATCCTTTCCTTGATTACTATCTAACAAACCGGATAGACTCATGTCTACCAGGGCATTATGCAACGGCAGATCTGTTAATACAGTTTGCAGAGTTGGATACGACTTACATGCGAGTATATACGGTTCTATTAGTTCTAATTTGTAACCTGTACTCAATCTAGACCGATCAAAGAATGGTTATCCTATTGTTATGATGTTTCGTGAGAATGAGTAGATAAAAACAATGGTTTAAAATCAAAAATAGTAGGAATGGGGGAATCTTTGCAAGGCTTTTATTTTGAATTAAGTTGTTGAAGAGATAACATTTATATATTTGTTTACAATATTAACGCAGTCAGTCGTGCTTAAAATTCAGTGGGTTATTGCTTGTATGGGGTTTAATGCCAGTTTTAGCACATGATAGGCTATACATAGCCATTAGTATAGTTGGTGAAGGAAGAACCTGGGAAGGCCTCTTAAAAAACCACCTACCCACAGGACGCTAGCGAAATGTTTTTCATATATCCACGTTAGTCGAATCGGGACTCGAACTCACGCGGACACAAATCAAATCTGTGAGTCATCGGTAAAGGTACCTTAGACAAACAAGCACCAGATGTCATTAGAGATCTCAGCTTTTACATATGTAGCGTGTGTTTAAACTTGTGCCCAACTGACAGCTGTAAAACATTTAATTTTGAAATAAGAACTTACATACGTTTCTCTGTGCAATATGTATGTGTGATTGTTAAGACGAATAATGATGGAAGTCATTTGCCGGATAGATTTGCTTATAAGTCGGCTCCAACTGAAAAACAACATAGACCCTGATCTGAAGTCGCTTAATGTGCAGTTTGCAGTTGTAATCGACCTATAAGCGAGTATATACGGTATCCATTCTTAATGTTGATTGAACACTGTTTTTATTCCTAAGAACATTAGGGAACGCTTATTATGATGCAGTTTAAATTTTTAAACTTGATAAAAACGTTTTCAGTGGAATAAAATGAGTTAGTTCTTTCGACTGAAAATTAATAAATTCTGCCCCCAAGAACAATTGATTATTATCTTTGATTATTTAAACCACATTATTACGACTCTCTGATTTTAAACTAAGCAAAAAGAAAGAAGCAAAACCAAGAAGTTTATTAAAATGAAGAATTTATTTCTCTGATTTATAAATGGAACATGTGCGAGAAACTTAGAGTTTCGTTATTTAAAACCTAAATTATCATAATTGTTTTACCATAAGTCCAAAAGTATAGAGTGTTCCAGATGAATTCCAATATTGAATGTGCTGATGTACCAACAGTCTTGAATAGGTGGATCTACCAACATTCCTGATGTATTACCATCATATAATCCAGAATGTCTTGAATGAATTCAGAATAATACCAAAATAGTGTTTTAGTCCAAAAGGTCAATGAGCACTTTATAATTCCAATGAATAATTTAAATATTTGATTCTTCTCAATGATATATAAACACAACAGTAATTGTATACACAGATTGAACTTAAAAGAGGACTGAATAATTCTGTTTTCCTCATTCTAATGTACTATACTACTTTCAACTGACGTAAGGCAAACTAAAAAGCTTAGGATGTGGGTCATAAGTTTGTTTTCAGAACATTATTATTTTGTAAACAAACTGAGGCTTTGAACTTATATCCAAGTAAACATCTTTAAAATAAAACGACTAAAGTCATTTAGGCCATAACTCTGTCCTCATTTATTGAAAAGGTTAAGCACGCAATAATTATTAAATGTACAAAATACCAATGTATGCGGCATGATATTGTACGATTTATAAAAGATACATGCAAATATACCAGAACCTAAACATCACAGACGCTCGAGAAAATGCATTCTCTACTATAATTTTTCTTATAGCTATGTATAAACAAAATTTGTTCATAGTGCATGCGTACATACATACATACATACATACATACATACATACATACATACATACATACATACATACATACATATATATATTGACTTGGTGGGACATGATGCTACATGTCTGTGGCATGATGCCCCAGTGCTAGAAATCACTATGAATGAAAAAATGTTAAAACTACGTTAAAATTAAAATCACACACACGCGCGCTCGCGCGCACACACACACACACACACACACACACACACACACACACACACACAGTCACAGTGTTTCGTTGATGATAATACTTGGCAGAATGAAATTATTATACATATGCCTCGACAAATTAAAATGTAAGTAAATCACAACAATAAGTTGATCTCATTAACCGACAGCTTAATGTACTGTCTGCTCGGCCCAAGTACACCGGGACTGAAGCCATACTGAAGACTCTATTTTAAAGATCGCATGTTAAAGAACATTTAGGAAATCAGGCTGCCCGTAAGTAATGCATGTGGTTATGGTCTGCAGCGTGTGCCATTATATCTCTTTATTGTGTGCAGTTATTTATAGATTAACTTTATGCAGGAGATATCTATTCTTACGAAGTTTCAAAGGACGGGGTTTGCACCTCAACCTTGTTTTTGGTCATTCGCATTAACATTATTTCTAAGTTTTTTGGATATTGTCAATTCGAATATCATTTTAATTTCATCACGTAAACACGTGCTGCTTATCTGAGGTTTGATTAGGAATGTACTTTTGCGCCTATGATTATAAATGTGGCTCGATTTAGATTAACACGCGTGTTTCGGTGGGTCAGCTGTTTTCTAAAGTCGAACAACACTCAAAGGTGAAATAATTATTCTGGTCATTGCTCCTAATCACACCACGTGTTTTTGTTCTGATATTTGTTCATGACCATAACCTTGTAATTATGACTGAAATCTCATTTATTGGTATATATCATTGAAAGACAAAAAAAAAAAAAGGGTAAAAATTAAATGTGTTGAATTGTTGAATACAAATATGATTTGAAGGGTATAGACAAACTCTAAAATTCTGAAAAAGAGACGTATTTATTTACCAGTCTCTGTTCTCTTAACATTTTGATTGTAATAAAATCAAATAATGTAGTTATTTTAATGGATTCCCCAGGAACTGTGCAATTTCCAAACCGGGGTGGGGGTGGGGGGTGCGTTGAATACCTTAAACCGCTGTTTGACTGAAAACGTTCGTAAATTAAGTAGTTTTAATTTTTATAAGAGTCGTCGGTTTACTCAAGTACTACTTTGATTATTTGGACATACCATAATGGATATATACAGATCTATATGCCTCGATAAGATAGGAATTTCTTCTTTTGTGGAAAAATTGGGGGAGAGGTGTTTATTAGAATAGAATAACGACGCTTGTACATTACATGACAAAAAAATAAGTCTTACCTTGGAAGATTCATCATCTACTAAACATCCAGTTAGGAATAAGAAAAAAATTCAAAGAATATATTTCTCTGATCTGAAAGCAACAGCTAACCATAAGCAAAACTTAAGTTATCAACTACAGTTCGCTAAATTTAATCTTAGGATAGAAATAATTCAAATATCATGCACATTTAGACCGGCTACATTTGGACGGAATCTAAGACATTAGACGTTATGTCTTAACCAAATGATATATCCATCAAAATTGAAGGAAAAGCCTATTGGAAGTTATATATTACCATGAAACAAAATGAACAGATTTTTATTTTTGGCAGCTTTGATTGAACGTTTACGACAACGATTGGCTATATCATGCTGACCAAGGCCGCGGAAAGGGTAGTACAACTAGGACAAGATTCTGGGGGTCCACAACTTCCAGATACCTGTCCCTTGGACAGTGTTACGCGAAAAGTACTCTTTTTTATCTCGTAGTCAACCTCTTGGCTTCGTGTGTGTGTGTGTGTGTGTGTGTGTGTGTCTTTTGGACTTCTAACGTAGCTTTAACAAGTCATATCGCTGAGATGTCTGCAGTGTGGCAGTTTATAGTGATGTCTAGCACTGGGGCATGGATCCGCAAACATGTAGCATCGTTAACTCCAGTCACTTTATAATGACACCAGGCTAACCATTCCTAAAACGTGCTGCTAGAGCATCTACAAAATGTGTACACCTTTACATGTGACCTAGATAGAATTCTAATGATTGCAAATGCAAATTAATATTGACAAATGTTCAATGTACAAAATAAAAAATAAAAACTCGTTTTATTCTTTTCATGTTTTCCCATTCATAAGCCTGATAACATTTAGCAATGTTTGCAAACATTAGAATGTAGGAGTTCTCAGCATTATGCTGTTTCGTTGACTGTGTTAATGACTAATATCAAGTATTGGAAACTGTTGTAATTTCCAATTTTGAATTCGAAACAAATAAATTATTTCTGCAAGGCATTTCATTCACATAAAATTTGTCGCTTCATATGTATCTAACTTTGGGACGCACTAGAAAGAGGGATGTTTGGGCTTAGATCTTTTCTTATCTTTTGTGACGTTATTCACAATGTTTGACGAAGTAATAAAGAAACATACAACCATATGGTTTGCATGGGAAATGATCTACACGATCTTGTGAACGCAGTGTATACATTTTTAATGAATAATGAGCATATCATTCCGATTATACAAACAGTTATCAATTAAATGGTCAGATAATTACACAACTTTATATTTACTTCTGACGGTTCAAATTAAAAAGAAAAAGATCGATACATGTAATAATTGTTCATTTGGCTTGGAGTTTTACGGCACAAAAACACATGCAGGTTATTTGGTGCTGAGGCAATTGGAGCAAAGTGCTTTACTCAAGAACACACCACAATAGCAGTCCCCTGCTGGTCCGATGGTAGGATTCGAACCACCACCCTTTCTGTCCAACGCGATAATCACTGAGCCATATCAGCATCCCGTGAAGTTCGTGAAGCTGAATCTGGTTGGCTACGTTTGGAATAATGAATATTAAAAGAAAACCAACAACCAATTTGTTATTCTAAATGATCCCAAAATTTTAAAGCATTATGAATTACTGCTCGTGGTCAAAGTCTTGTATTAGATCGTCCTTGACATAGCTGAGTGAGGGATGGGTATCAAAGTTAGCGTTGCTTATAAATCAAGAGAAATGAAGACTTCGTCTGAAGACATATAGACACATATCAATATGTTTGCAGCTATTGCAAGGTACTGGGGTTTATGAATCAGGTGGTTTAGGGTTTTGAAATCATAAAAAATGCTTATGGCAGCTATTCTTCGCTCATTTAGGATTCAAGGGCAAGCCAATCACGCCGTTATCAGACAATAATTCAACCACGATTGCACTGCATGATCATCTGATCAATAAATATTGACTGCCAATTAAGTTCGTAAAACGTACCCAGTATAAAACAAAGTACTTACCCGTCTGAACAATTTAATTGACCGCAAGTTATTCTGTCGCTGGCTGTTAGTATGGGTTTCAAACTAACATATATTTTATTTTTATGTATCTAACTAACTCTAGCATTAAATGTTAAAATAATATTTGTAAACATTAATTAACACAGATGATTAGGCTGGAGTTGCAAAATAATATTGTTAGCCTGACACTGAAGTCTTTGATAGTTATTATAATTAGTAATGTTACTAAAAAGTAAGATACATGATTTCCGTTTCTCACTGAAATTTGTCTTATGCCGTTCCTGTGAAAATGAGCGGGGGTGGGGTGCTTGCATGGGGAATTCGTTCACCCTGACAATTCATTGTTAATGAAATTAGAGCAAAGTTTATCTTCAAATAATCTGGAACAACCTCTAAGAATAATGTACTTCTATGGCAATACTTCTATATATACTTTACTAAATTTGGTGGAATATCCACAAGTTACAAAACCACTTAATTGAATGCAGTTTCAGGCCGTCTACATATCCCGTTTGTTAAGAGGATGAATATTTGAAATTTAACAAGGAAGTGTCAAAGCCAAACATGATTCACTAACTGCACGGTGCAGTGATAGATTTGATGATGGACTGTCTCAATTGTGAAACGTTTCATCTGGTTTACCAGACTGTTGTAGTTTTCATATCACAAAATATAGGTTCAAAAAATGAATATTTTTGTTTGAGCATTGTGGAAAACCTTGATAGACAAAATTTACATTTGGATATCCACATCAGCGCACGCCATTATGAATACGTGAAAAGGTGCTGCCATGCAAGATACTGATCGTCTACCAGTCTATATTTTACTACTCTTCTAAAAAAAAAAAAACCAACATACTAAAGTAATGATATTATCTTGAGTTAACATTCCTTTGAGAAGGAATGATGGTTTGAATTTTAAGCTCAAGAGATAATGCGGATCCCCCTCCCCACTCTTTCATTCTTTGTCGTTGAGTTCTTTCATTAGGTATCAGAAATGTCAGGCGTGTTTTTGATAGTCATGATTGGCATTGTTACTATAGCTACCATATTACAATTAAACCATAAAGTTGCCCTACAGTAACGAAATAAATCAGACCTTGACAAGTTAAATGTACGCCTCATTTTGCAAAACTCATTTGTGGCATACACGACCATGAAGGTACGATGAGTAGTTACATTTATTTTAATACTACCAAAAGATCAAAGCAACTCGATGAACCTGGGTTTTCAGAATTCAGAACAAGTGAAGATCGTTAAAAACGAAGAGAAAATGAAACCAATGTATATTCCTTAGTGACATCTAATTTTGGACAGGTATAAATAAATTGCATATAGTTTAATGTATTTATACCAATCAAAATAAGAACGTTGAGCTGCTGAATGAATATACTTATCGACCCTTTTTATAAAATCGCTTCATTTTCCTTTCGTAGTGATAATATATCTGCCTTCTGTCACGTTTTCAATGACAAATTTTGTCAACCGACGATATCTTATTTAGAAATGTAGGACTAAGTGAGAGTCAACCGAGGAGATCTTATTTAGAAATGTAGAACTAAGTGAGAGTCAACCGACGAGATCTTATTTAGAAATGTAGGACTAAGTGAGATTCAACCGACGAGATCTTATTTAGAAATGTGAGATCTTTTCAATAGCTGTTCAAAAGTAGAGTACAACAACCTTTACCAGGAACGTAACTTCCTAGGTAAATTGCCACAATAATCAAAACACCAGTAGCAACACATAAATAAGAAAACGCAAAATAATTGAAGTGCTGAACTAAGTTAAAACTGACCAAACTGACGCAGTATGTAAAGCATTTTTTTTTTAAATGGATTGCGTACAAAGGATATAACTTTATCTGCCGACCATCTTTTTTTCCGCCATTAATGTACCTGGATACACCAGCCTATCTTCTTGAAATAATACCATGTGAATGACACGTCTTTGGATGTAAAATAATGCGGAAAACGTCTACATGTATATCACTCCAAAGACGTTGACTGGATTATTACATCCAAAGACCACACGTTAGTAATAACTTACAATCTGGACGTCTTTAGATGTAATAATCCGGACAACTTCTTTGGATGTAATAATCCGGAAAACGTCTTTAGCTGTAATAAACATTTCAACATCTTTGGATGTAATAAACCAGACAGTCTCAAATTTCGGTAGCATAGGATAAAAATAATATCTTGCATATGAATATAATACGCGCGCGCATTTTAGTTTCATGTTATAATAGCCGTCAAATCTCAAAATCTGACAACAAATGTAATAGTGAATCAAAATATTAGAATAGTTAGCATTTTTAATTTCATAAAACTAAAGACAACACACGATTAACAACTTCTTTACATTTTCTTTGGTGATTTATTAGTAAATTATCGGATAGACCAATGTATGTATACCATCAGTATGATTTCGTGACTTCTACATTTTGGACGCAATTTGTTTCGTTTTCGGGTGTCTGCTTTTGTAAAATAAACACTTACGGTTCTGATCGAAATGAGGTGATCGTTGTATTTTATTACATTATCGGTAGGACGTCGCTTGTTACCGCTGTCTTTTGTAGCGGTAAAAACTCTGGGGAGATTAGATGTAATTTTAATATTTTGTATAACTTCAATAATCTAAAGAACATAGTTACAAGGAAAATTGTAAAAAAGTGGTTTGTATTAACTTTCACATATATGTTGCATCAATAATCATGCGAATGAATAAATGAAATCTATGACATTGCTTGAATTAGTCATATTTCATGCTTTATAATTCAGATATGCCGATAAAACCAACACCATATTTTCAAAGTCATGCATTACTATAAACAGATAAAGAAGATTCTTATTTATAAATACAAATCGTGGAAGAAATTATATCAATTGCAGGTACCCCAGACTATAATGACTTCATAAATTTGCTTTTCTATGTTTAAAACTCTAAGTAGTTTTGTAGCTGGAAGAAATTCGTTCAGGTGCAGTAAAGAAATGTTAAATCCCTTCCGCTGACGTCCATATTTGCCCAAAGTTGATATCAAGAAATTTTGAATTTTACATAATGACTATTTAAGAAATTACACAAAAACATAAACTCAATATTAAAAAGGACAATGTAAGCTCTACCCTATTAAAAATAGCACTAAATTACTACTGTTGTACAAGATGTACGCTTAAGACACAATTTCAGCTTTCGACAGTGGGATTGTGACCCTGAATGTGATATTTACGAGAGTTTAACAAATATGAATGAGCATCCAGGTTTGTGTTAAATGAATCGCTTCCTCACGAAATAAATCGTGCATACGTTTACTTCAGTAGTGTTTAATACATGAAAATATGTTGTCACGCTGTAATCAGGATTTCATATTTACAAATATTACCAGCCTTGTTTATGTTTTGTTGAAGTTTTAACGCTTTGACTATGGTACAATCCTACTATGAAAAATTTATTTCATGTTATACAAGTATATTTTTTTCTATGCATATAACGTCATATATGTCATGTACGGATCTTGTCGTTTTGCACGTACGATATCATGACTTGTTCGATGCTTCATAAAATCAACCTGATCATTCCCCTTTGTCCCTACTGGAACATTGGGCCTTCACTGCAACTTTCCAGCTGCCAGGATCTTGGGCAATCTGTTTTGCTTCTGTCCAGGACATGCGGGTGACCTTACGTTCGGTGTTTAGGACCTTTCGCCAAATCATGGCTCATGGCTCATGGCTTGTCATCCTCTTCTGCCTTTCATAAAATAGGTGAGTCATGATTTGTACAGACTATTTAATTATGAGCGTTTTAACTTGATATACAAATTTACTACACACTCCAGCGTAACTTGGATACCACAAGTGTTTGTCAGCAACCTTCACAGATTGCCGTGACCGACATTCCAAGGTCCAGTTTAATAATGAAAATTTATATATTGCAATTGAATGCGTCATAATTGAATATTACTATGCTTTTGTATAAAGCATTATTTGATCGATGGAATTATGAACTTTTGTAATGATTGTTCCAAGGTCCTAAACTCTGTAAAACTTATGTGACAAACGATAATTGTCATTAAGGATTCTTAATGGACCCTGTCGCAAACAGGAGCTAACCACACCTTGATATATTGATGTGCTCGTATCCTGGCAGTGCTATACTTTGGGTTTTGTTGTGCTTATTAATCAATGCAAGGCAAACCTTAGCACAACAATTTATTATGTGATAGGAAAAATAATTAATTTTGTAAAATTAATTATTAATTATTAATAATTATTTTTTAACCGAAATTTTCATGAAAGTCCAGCTAAAACCAGCTTCTGAAATAAACATATAAAGCTATTACACCATTTGTTTGAGCATTTGATTAGGCTCCTAAACTTCTGAACCCTAATTATTATTATGAAAATGCTTTTAAAATATTTTTTTCAAAACGCACACACACACACACACACACACACACACGCGCGCGCGCGAAACATCGGTAGGCGGCATGATCAAAATCATACAAAACCGTGGTAGGCAGCATGCTCAAAATCATACAAAACCGTGGTAGGCAGCATAATCAAAATCATACAAACTATTAATAAATTACACATATTCTAGATGATGTTATCTTGGACTCTTTACACATCTTGAATATAATGTATCGTGATATTCCATTCATCTACCAATTTAGGATGAAGCACACTAGACAGCTCATGGTTTCCAGTACATCGTATCTTTGCAAACTCATCCAACTCGAATCTCCATTGAAGCTACACTTATGTTTCACTTCACTAAGTCTCTGAGTGCGTGTACATGTGATTAATAAATATCGATATTTACAATTGTCTTACACGTCATAACAAATATTGACACAACAAGTAGGCGGCACCTTTGAAGTGAGATTGTTTATTCACTCTGACTTGCAATTAATTGCAGTGAATTAGGGTAAGCATAGATTTATCATTTTACACAGTAATGCTCATGAGATTACCCTCCATTTCATTTTTTGGCCATGCATTGAATAAATCTTTGTTAATACTAAGTGTATTTTACGCTCATTGCTGCAGACTGACACAGAAACTTAGACGTTAAATATACACATAATTAAATGTTCACCGAAAAATAAATCGACTCTGGGCTTCGAAAATAAATGTAGATTAATTTAAAGATAGGATAGTAGACAGGACAAACAAAATCATTTTAATATTAGTATATGTTTTTATTTTATCTATGATAAGATCATTGCGCGACGGCCTTTTTAACGTCATTAAAACACTAAACTTCTTATTATAAATCTATACATGAAATAAATGGATGCTGTTATGTACCATCTTGGACCATGCGATATATTTCAGGGTTTCTTCAATCATTTATGAAGCCATTTTGCGTTTTATTATCCTATCTTTACAATTCTGTCAAGTATCAGAGAAACATATTGCTGTGTCAAGAGGTTTAATTTATGCTATACACTCCAATAGGTTGAAGTGTGATCGACTCTGATTGATCAATCTCATTGTGAACAACCAGTTCGCTGAAAGGTCATTTAGAATAAAACTGTTTTACCGTGTGCAAAGATAACTCTGTTATAAAACACAAAATGGCTAGAAACTTTCGTTGAATTTTTTTAAAAACCATTTGACGATGTTTTGAATAAATTCTGAATGCATGTACCGCTAATAGTTTACATTAAATTTCTATTTTGAGGAAATGTAAGTGTCATTATTGATCATTAAATGTCTTAACGTTATTGCCAACACATAACTTACGACAATTAAACTTTCTTGTGCGTCTAAAACAGAAAAAATTACCTATTTATTTTACATCAATAATTCTAATATTTAATTCTGGACTCAACGAAATTGAATCTCTGAACGTTCTTTTAGCACACGTCTTGTCTCCATGACCCGTTCATTCATTCATCTTCGACTTCACTATCTTCTTTTCGTTTACAGTTCTCATTATATATTCCAGATCTAAATATAGTGTGCTTTTCATAATGCATATGCCAGGTCTTTTTAGTTCTGTCTGTAAATGCGTGACATTTACCCCACATTCAATACTCTAAATTTATGAATATCAAAGAAAGTTCATATGAGGTATAAAACCAATCAAATAATGCACTAAAGAGAGACATCACACCAGTCAATTCAAGCCTTTTAAAAAGCCATAAAACCAGTCAATGCACGTCTTTACAGAGAGACAAAATACAAGTCAATTCACGCCTTATGGAGAAACCATAAGGACCAATCAATTCATGCCTTATAAACATGCATGATACCACTCAACACAGACAGCTTTGAACAACCAAATGAATTAGGAATACCAGTAAAATCTATGTGAATATTTAGATAGATATTTGACCAAAATGGGATACTTCCATTCTTCGGAGAGTTAATATATGAGGCGAGTAATTGTCCCCAACCCCATTTCCACTTTTTGGTTATGAGCGGATTTGTTCTTTGCATTGATATCAGTTCACCAAACCCATTGAAAATAATAATAAAGAATAAATGTTCTATGCCAAAATGTAAGTTTTGTTTTCAAATATGATGATTTGGTGCTAAGTACAAACTTGGAATTATGATGACCAAGAAAATTTAAAAGTCTTCAAATTCAGTAGCTTCTTGATCAAGTGTGGATTGAACAGAGCTGAGTCGCGACACCGGCATTTTTTTTTATTTTGCATCTTCTTGTTAGTACTGATTAATTAGGCGGAAATGAAAGGAGTCTATCTGTACACAAGGTTCGACAAAATGGTGTACTACCTCAACAGAGTAAATGTCAAGACCGAAATTCCCCATAGCAAGTTCTGCTTCTTAGGATTTACAACGACCCTCAACCTGTCACGTGACGAAGAGATAAACACCCGCATTCGAAACGTGCTTTTTACACACAACAGACTCACAAAATACGCAAATGATAACAACAAACTTACCACCAAGACCAAGATAATCATCTATCATGCCTCGTCGTCCTGCTGTTTGTGTTATGGAAACTTGGACAACCTACAACTACAAAATGAAGCTCACCAGCTTCCATCTCCGCTGTTTGACTCGCAACCTTGGTATTGCATGGCAGAGCAAGATCGTCAAAGCTGACATCGTTGCCCAGACAATCTACGAAGCATGCCGGCAGTTCTCAAACAGCAATATCTGTGCTGGACCGGAAGATGCCAATGTCAAGAGGGACACTGGAAAGCAGCAGAGGCAACTTTCACTGCAGGTTCTGTGTTGGAGTGCAGCATCAGAAGAGTGGCTGAACGATCTCAACAGCAAACGCTAACCGAAGAAGCAGTGGGCCATCTAGGTTATATTAAGTACGGAACACATATGTGATACTTGCGGAATGCACTGTCTCTCCAGGATAGGACCTTTTATCTACCGGGAAAAACACACCACAAACTAAAAGGTCATCACTAACGTCTATTGTGTATCAATTGTCTTACGCGGATGAAGAGATGCCAACCAACAATTGTATTTCCAGTAAAATATTGATCACGTACCCTCTGTAAAGAGATATGTTTTGTTTGAAAAGAGGTGATGTTAATTCTGTTCTTTGTGTATAATTTGTTTTAAATATTCTGTAAAATGAACCATTGATAATCTAATTTCGTATTTTAACCCGATATTGTTTTTCTTCAAGTTTTAAATTATGCAGTTTGTTTTCCATTCATGATTGTAATCATATACGGAAAAGTAGCTCACATACTGAAAGTATATCGCACTGCTATCTAGAAAGAAACCATGCAAAACACTGAAAACGCCATAACAACATTTCGATGGACAACATACCATGTTCTGTTGGCGAATTAGTATTTTTATATTCTCGTAGTCGCTCATAAAAGAAAAGTTCATAAAAGATCCGTTACTCTTTTCAAGTCGAAGAGATCAAAGACATTACCAATATTGCAACCACGTCTTCTCGGACATAATAACCTTTGAGCAACAAGTGTGTATTAAATGCATTCATGTTGTATCGTTAATTAAGAAAATTGAAAAGTTTAAGGTGACATTCACATGACAGTTGTATTAATGTGATGTAATCTTTCTGCTGAGAGGGTTTAATAGATATGTGGTCACGTGCTTTACATTTATTTGAGGAAAAAATCTGGAAGCTTATGTAACATTTTTTGTCAAAAAGTCCCTCTTTGAAACGGTATTATTCAATAGTTTAAATGCAACGATTACCGTACATACTCGCTTATATCAGGGTCTATTTTGTTTTACTGACCAAATATTAGCAAACTAGATAGACACATGTTTTCAGCACATGATAGATTACACATATCGGCTGCTAGGTTAAGTGGAGGAGGAACCCAGGAAAACAACGGGAAGATCCAACTAACAGTGAGAAATTACTGGGATACTTTCTGACACACCTTCATTGGCTGATCCAGTGATTCGATCTCACACGTACAGAAGTGATATGTCAGTAATCGGTAAAGGCAAGCGCTTTAGGTCACTCGGCCACCCGGGTCCCCAAGTAGAAAGAATTACTTATGATGTAGTTTCTAATTCTGCACTGGCATCCATCCACCCTCAGTAAATACCGACAGCTCCCAATCACAACCACCTCAGTCCTCAAACCCCTACATATCGAGTTTACATTTAATTCAAGGATACGTTTTGAAAATGTTTTATCAGAAACTTGAGTACGAATAACAAGAACAGAGAGTGGGCCCCGAGTGACTGAGTGGTCTAAAGCGCTCTCCGTTATGGATCACTGCCATCTCACCTCTGTCTGCGTGGGTTCGAGTCTCGGATTTAGCCTATGTGGGTATGTGAGAAAGCTTGCCAGTAGCTTCTCGTGGGTCGGTGGTTCCTTCTGGGGTTTTCCCAGGTTCTTCCTCCACCATTAATACTGGCCACCATGTATAGCCTATCGTGTGCTGAAAAATGGCGTTAAACCCTACAACAACAACAAGAACAGAGAACTTTGTAAAATCATTATATCCGTTGTCATATTCCCGTCGCCACGTTTTTCCCCAATGAGTTAATAATAACGACGACGACGATGATGATGACGACGAATAAATAGCCATTTGGAACCCGACACAACATACTGAATTATTTTCAAGTACTTAGTGGAAATGATCTCTACTATTTGCGCACAGTACAGCAGGTTTTATTGTACCCTTTGGGGCTCCAAATGCAAAAACTAATGATACATTATATTAGTAGACGTAGTCATATCATACTGGGTTGTTGTATAATTAGAGATTGGCTAATTAACATTTTAATATAACGAGACTATTGATATAAATGATAGGCGGGAATATACAATACTCAGAAAATGAAGTAAATGCTTTCCATCACTTCAAGAATTGAAGCAGAAATGCGGGTATACCGGTTAATGATATTCATGCAATAGAAGTAATATAATATACCGTATATGTCGAGAGAAACTGCAGACAAGAAAGACCGTGATCTGTCGTCCCATATAGGGCCAGCACATAATGGTCTATGCTGTTTACTCCATTGATAACTCTTAACAAACTGAACAGACCTAGATCTGCCGGCGGATAATGCACAATGGGCCGGCAGATCTGGGCCTGTGCAGTTTGCAGTTTGACTCGTCTTATAAAAGAGTATAAATTGTATATGCAATAAGAAGAAATCTACGTTTACATACAGATTACAAGAAGCCGTGTAAGGAGTCGGATAGTAATAAAGAAATGATTGATTTTACGGACAGACTAAAGCAGTGATTCTCAAACTGTGTGCCGCGAGAGATTTGCAGGTGTGCCGTGGGAGTTTTGAAAAATATTTAAAATTGCTAGCGTTTTGAAACCTTGAACATATCGAAAAATGAAATGGTAAATCAATGTCGCAAAAGTTAAAAAATAACATATATAAAAACGCAGTCTCTGTCAGTATGTCATTCATTGGTTCCTTTCGTAACGCGAGACTTGTGTGAGATCTCGGGAGAACTAGATCACTCTAATTATAATAATAGTCTAATAATAAATACATACAGCCCATTATACAATGTTCTCGAATTTTCCACGTTAAAAAAGTAAATACACGACGTAGCAAATCAGACCGCTACATTTGGCCGCTAAGGGTGGCAGCTATACAATGTTCTCGTATTTTCCACTCTAAAATAATAAATACACGACGTAACAAATCAGACCGCTACATTTGGCCGCTAAGGGTGGCAGCTATACAATGTTCTCGTATTTTCCACGCTAAAATAATAAATACACGACGTAACAAATCAGACCAAAAGCAATCAAAGTAATTCTGCCATTTGTGTCTTCGTGGTTTTGTGAGTTTGGATTTTCAGCATTGACTGAAATCAAATCGAAAACGAGAGAGAGACTTCTTAAAATCGACGATGAAATGCGCGCTTCTTTGTCGACTTTAGAGCCTCACTTCAATATGATTTGCTCTCGAAAGCAGGCACATCCTTCACATTAAATTTAAAATTAAATATATATTTAAAAATAAGTTCTTCACCATAAAATGTTTTTAATCTTTTCAGGTGTGCCGTTAACATTTTTAGATCTATTTGGTCCGCCGCAAGACAAAAAAGTTTGAGAAACACTATACTAAAGGTACTTTACATATCCACCGTATTGTTTTGCCGAGAATATGTCTCGAGTAATGATTGTCTTCAAACGAAAAAAAAAACAGTATAGACACATACGACACAGACTGCCAGTCTATCTGATCTAAACTAGTTAACCTAAAACAATCATTTGATTTAAGAAAAAAAGAATAACCTGTACTTAGGCAAGTGATATTGTATTATGATCTATATTAAGCGATGGAATGACCGTCAGATGTCGCTACTTAATATCGAGTGCTAAAATTGTTGCACAGTACAAAGACGAATGAACGTCAAAAACAATGGATTTCGGCTGTATCAATCAGCGTGTATTGTTACATAGAGATATCAACATCGTG
The DNA here is from genome assembly GCA_028554795.2 of Sinohyriopsis cumingii. NCBI lineage: Eukaryota > Metazoa > Mollusca > Bivalvia > Unionida > Unionidae > Sinohyriopsis > Sinohyriopsis cumingii. The sequence continues at coordinate 40,403,489 of CM068824.1, forward strand.
ATCATTTTTTCATACTTCAAAAATAACTACGCTATTTTTAAATGAAGTTTGTTCATGACCTTGTCACGTTCTCTGACATAAAGCCTTCATATTAGAACTTATATCGACAAACTCGACTGTTTAATATTGACTGAACATAATTTGAAAAGTATTTTAGCATCTATTTATCACTTTGTAATAAAATAATATTTAATTGCAATAAATTGTTACGAAAATTATTATATATTCATTATCCAGCAAGCAATGAATACCGCTATTGTTTTATATTCTATTAAACTTTCACTAGCATACATCCTAAAAAAAATATCTTATTGATTTAATCTGATGGGGGCCCTGAGTGGCCGAGTGGTCTAAATCACTCACCGTTGCGGATCACTGCCATCTCGTCTCTGTCTGTGTGGGTTCGAGTCTCGGGTTCGGCTTATGTGGGTATGTGAGAAAGCTTGCCGGTAGCTTATCGTGGGTCGGTTCTTCTTTCCGGGGTTTTCCCGGGTTCTTCCTCCACCATTAATACTGGCCGCCATGTATAGCCTATCTTGTGCTGAAAAATGGCGTTATACCTCACAACAACAACAATCTGAGACCACGACCTTTGTCCTTTGATCAGGCATCGATAACGTTTAATATTTATCCCAAACCTGGTGAAATACTTTTATAATGTATAGATAATTGTGTTGGCTTTCAAGCAGATTTAGTGCGAGGATATTTTCATGATTCGCTGTAAATAGCCATAATTATCTATGTAAACAGCTTTAATTTCAACGACTAACAGTCTCTACCTGACTACTATCATAACGTCATACCATATATGTTTATGAAAACCTCAAGTACATTTTCTGTACAATTAGGCACTGTGAGTAAAAATACTGCATCGATTGTTTTAGAAATGGATATTAACTTGAGCAACGCCACAAACAATCGTGATATATATATATATATATATATATATATATATATATATATATATATATATATATATATATATATATATATATATATATATATATATATATATATATATATATTTATTTATTTATTTATTTATTTATTTATTTATTTAACGATTATATATTTTGACCGTTGTTCGTCTCTTTTCTTGGTATAAAATTACATACGCGTTTTGTTCCGAGTTGGCTGAAAGAACGAGTTTGATATGGTATCTAGATACTTAAAAGGCTGTAATGTGACATAAAATGGAGCTCACATACTTGAGACAAAACACGCGTGCGGGTTGGTTTTTCTTAGATACTCTCTCTTTTACCTTTACAGTTGTTTAATTGTTTTATCCATACCTTTATGAACGGAATCCAAAACAAATTGTGATTTGCACAATTTCGATTCAATGCATCTAAGCACATCAACGTCTGTGAAATCATTTAAAGTTTCGGCCCGTTTTCGGTTATACTGAAATATGGATTAAACATCTGTGTCAAACGCTAGATCAACAATATAAGATTAAATGGGTATGTATAAACATGTAAAATAGCATAGGCAAATTAGATTCTGAAATATAAGATAGCCCATCTCGTCTTTACCACTCTAGACAACTGAAAAAAAAGGTTACGAAGTAAATTTAACTAATTAATATTCAGTTGTAGTGCTTAATCAAACTGGAGAAGTTTTCATCAATAGTTACAGAGGAACCAAACACCAGAAAATTATATTCAACGTTGACGAAAAAGTCAGCAATCATTTTTGCAAGGTTCGATAATAAATGTAGAAATTTATAAATGACAGACGTTTTACATGTTTCGTTTTATATTTACACATAAGATGAACCCAAATATGGACAGCAGAAGAACACACGTAAGAACCTTTGTAGGAAATAATTATTACACGGTAAAACATATTCATATATTACCGTCAGATCCTTTATAGGGAATAATACGGTAGTCTGAATATTACCGTCAGACATGTCGATGAAGCATGACGTGCTAGCGTGTTAATTGTCTCATGAACGTTCCCACAAACGCACACAACATAATTTCCTTTCGGTACATAAAAGGAGCCACCAGACCGTTTTATAACCTACATCAAATTTCTTCGTTCAGAATCAACAAATCACTTGAAGTTTAGTTACCCCAAAACGGAGAAAGATATTAGTTCTTTTGAATTTATGTTCTTTGTACAGAAGTACAACACCTACAAAATTATCTACCTAAAACGTAGATATATTGAGTGTATTTGACTGATTTGTGCCTTAATGAGTAGATTGTAGGATGTTGTTTTATGTCATAATGTTTTCGTTAATAATTATAGGAAAAGCTGAAAAGCTATTCGATGAATCAGACTTGAGCAAGTTTTGTCATGTCATAATCTGAGATAACTATGAGACACTGCCCAAGTTTAACGACTAGAGTCAGGACTTCAGATTATGACTCGAAGATGCATTCCCATGCAAATAAATCCAAGTTGGCGATAATGACATAACATGATTCTGCGTTCCTGCAAAAGAACAGTCTCATAAATATTTGGAGCAAAGTTACACACTCCCGGATTAAAGACAAGGGGGAATCCGAGCGGAAACCTAATTCGTCGGGCAAACTAATTAGTATTTACATAAGCCTTGGTTTTTATAAGTAAATTGTTTGTAACGAAGTCGTATAAAGATAACAAGAAACCGACGACAAAGTCACAGCGGCACATGCAACTGTATTCGGTCAACCCAGAAATAAATCAGGTCTTGGCAAATAAATACAAATGTCTTCAGCAAACCCATAATTAACTAGGGCGTTGGTAAAGCGCAGCATAGAAAGAATGTGCTGTCGCTGTCATAATGTGGTTCTAAGATGATTTGTACCGGACATAAAACAGTGTCTACCATATATGTGTATTAGACTCCACCGCCCACCCCCCTCTAAAAAAATAAACATTATTTCCCAAAAGAAATCAACACAATCATCTGAACATACAGCATGCTTACAATTTGGCAAAAAAAAAAAAAAACAGCCTTATTATCAAAACGTTCATGACACTGAGCCTAACTAACATCAAATTTAGACACAGCACACGCGTTTAACGAAACAAAAGAAAGTTAAAGTGGCCTATCTAGTTGGACTTTGGTCGCAAGACCATCGCTTTAAACTGGAAACTAAACACTCATAAAATTACTTTAAAAATTGGCTTTTGGAAGGATTGCAGCTTTCATTTGTGACTCTTTAACCTGATTACAATTCCAGCCACATATATTGCTAGGATCTAGTCTAGAGTGGCTGAGATCTTGCCATAAGTGACTGGGATCTTGCCTTGAGTGACTGGGATCTAGTTCTGAGTGTCTGGAATCTAGTCTTGAGTGTAAATTCAGGCTCAAGTTATATATTTGATATCAAGGCCTTGACTGAAGATGCATAACAACGAATTGCATTCTTTTACTAAGATTTATAAAATGGTAAAATATAAAGGTCGACGAAACAAGACAACCATCTTTATCAGCAGCTAAATATACATTGTAGAGAAATGTTACCAGAGTTATAATTATAAACACGTAAATTTAATAATAGCTAGATTTCATTTTTGCTTTCGTGCATCAGTGGAAGTCCTTATTTTAGAGCCAATATAAATATTAGACCACACCATTGGACCAAATTAAATCGTACTATTTATACAGAGAAGCTTCTTTAATTGCACACCACTGGACCAAATTAAATTGTGCTATTTATACATAGAAGCTTCTTTAATTGCACACCATTGGACCAAATTAAATTGTGCTATTTATACAGAGAAACCTTCTTTAGTTCACATCTTTGATACTGGTAGAAGACAGGTGCGTACTCGAGACAAAAGAAGGTAAAACAGACAGCAATACATTACTATTCACTGACGTGCAATTTCATGATTTGCGAACATTTAACCGTTTTCGTTTTAATAATAATAATAATAATAATAATAATAATAATAATAATAATAATAATATAAAAGTAAGAGTATTATTTTTATCATTTCAGTAATATTGTCGACATTGGCATTATTATACAATGGAAACACACTCTGGAAGTCTTTTTAGTTACATTTTACAACTCGTCGTAGCTAAAACAGTCTTCAATGCATTGTTGCAAACCTGACGCAATATTTTATATCGTGGTTAGATAATGAGGAAATACCTTCATACAGATCCTTGAAAATATGCCAGAACTAAGAATGGTTTCCTGTGCTCATTTCAAACTATTTCTTTTTTTTACAGTTAAAGAAGGAATGGAATTATCGCTCTCGGATTTAATCCATGCGACACATTAGTTGTAAAGTATTAACACATGAAATTGCTAAATATTAAATTTCCATGTGTTTATTGGTATTGATGTTTGCATCTTAGTAAGCTCATGATTATTGAGGATATAACAGAAATAACGTTCCGCGTCTTTGGGAGTTCATATTTCTGAATGAACATCAAAACTCGTGCATTATATTTTCTTGACAATAATTTGTGGGATAATTTATTTCAAGAGCATCTTGTCTTTCTGCGATTAATTGTAATTCAGGGTTAATTTTCTTTATGTACTTTATATGATTTTAAAAATATAGCAACTTCCATACAGCAATTGTCATATAGCAACTATCATACAGCAACTGTCATATAGCAACTGCCATACAGCAACTATCATATAGCAACTGCCACACAGCAACTGTCATATAGCAGTTATCGACATACATGTATCTGATTTTCATCTTGTAACAATATAGTATGGGTTGGTCGTTTTGAAACTTCTACTATACAAATGCAACATGAAATGCATTAAATATAGGGGCAGATTTATTTCGTCAATGTCCTATATCAGTGTTTCCCAAACCTATAACATTCGGGTACCTCTTTTGGGACATCGGTCTTACCGCCTTACCCCTTCTCCCCAGTGCCGTGATGAATTCTTAGTGCGAATTTTAGTGATTTATTTTCTGCCATGTACCGTCCGAAACCCTTTCGCGTACCACCGGTGGTACGAATACCACACTTTAGGAAACACTGTCATATAGTAAAGTATGCATGTGCTTTCGAAATCAAATACCTTGTCTGATGAAAGAGTGACAGATATTTATAATAGGCTGTATACTTTGTGGTAGTGTGTATTGCCTATTGACAAGTCTCCGGTAAAATATTGATCGGGGGTGTGTCTATCTTGTTGGGTTGATGCCAAGTCACCGTGTTAGTGATGCAAGCTGTAGCACACGCGTATTTAAAACGGAGAGCGCCGTTTTAATGTTAGATTTAACAAAGAATAGTGACAACTCGTCGAATCTAACTGCTCGAAGGCGAAGTGAAAGCCTCCATCGTTTACGTAGATCAAGAAGATAACAGTTTGAAAAAAATACTACAAGTTGTAAATCTGGTGAGAAAGTTGTTTGAATATTAAATTTAAGAACGAGACGATCCTTCGGTGACGTGAAAAGATTTTATTCAGCAAAGAGCAGCTTGTCATCCATCATATTGTGTTCATTTGACGGTCATTTACGTTTTAATAGTCTGCTCGTGATACAGTTGGCATTAATTATAACGCTACATTGACCATTTGAAACTGACCACAATAATGACTTCACGTGAAGAAATTGATATCTTCATGAGCTCATCTCCACCAGGACGGTTGCATCTTGCAGAAGGTTCTGACTTGTTCCAAGCAGTGATGAAGGAAATTAACATCGATTCTGGGAGTATGTTCGAGATCAAATATGATAGACCAAAGAAAGACATTTCATCTTCGGAAAGATCAGATAGTACACATGGTGAAAGCAGAAGTGGTACCTGTGCTGAGAAAACAAATACTCGTCAAAAGTTTGAAAGGGGAAACAATCATGTCCGCTGGATGGACGAGGATTTGAACAAACCTCTAACAATGGAAATAACAGAAGACCCCAGAGAAAGATTACATTCGTACAGTAAATCCGGAGAACCGAAACCCATCTTGAAACATAAAGCCACGTGCATTGTTATCATATCGAACAACTGAAAACAAGAAACCTTACTTGAACTCTACAGTCAAAGAAAAGTCCTTGTACAGTGGTCGAGAACCAAATCACATGGCGAGGGAAGTGTCACTACTGGACGCGAGGTCCACCCCATACTGCCGCTGTATAAGGTTCTTAACTGGATTGTGTTTTGCAGGACGGCCATCAGAAAAGATTCCTTGATATTACATATATATTGAGAACTAGTTTTAAATATACACAATCTGAACATTTACGGGTACATTTACCGAACGAAATAGAAAAGAAGTGTGCAGAGAGATGACAAAACATAATGCAAATCAATTATTTTTGCTCCTTTACAGCTTCGAATTTTCATACGTCAGTTAGCAATGCATTTTCACAAAGAACTGGTGCTCGCTATGCTTCTTTGAATGCTTGACTTACGGTGGTATTGCATTTAAAATAGTCCCTTGAACTCTTTCTAAATGGATATACACGAGCAGGTGATAATGCACATTTCAGCCATGTGAGTTTCTTTTCATCTGTGTTATAATACACTATGAAACTTAGTATCATTTAGATAAATGATTATATGGGGGGGGGGTGCTGGCGTGGAGAGGAGCGGGTGTACGAGGAGATAATATCTTTTATCCATATCTAGAATTTATACAAGTATGATATCAGGACGATTCAAACTGATAAATATACTTTTCGTGCAATATTTTGTTATCCGACTGTAGTTCTTTAATATTTTATGTAGCCACATATCTAGTAACCATCTTGAAATAGGATAATTAAAGGTGTATTTATTTATTTAGTACATTACAAAACATCGCCATGTTTGTTGAATAACACATTTTATACCGATTTACAGTGTTTGTAGATGAACAAATATCCACTTTCTTCTCACGTCATGTTATTTAAGACTGAGAAGCCATGTTGTTACAAGGCAAACAGACTGTCCATTAGTATGTAAAAGCATGAGTGTTTTGAATAAAATGAGCAGTTTCTACGTATAAGTGATTCATGTTTTCAGTGTAAATTTAATTTATATATTGAGAACTTTCGCTTTCAATGCACACATACTTCAACACGCACACAGATTATTTGCCCGGTTGTGATGAAACCATTTTTTGAAGCATCGAAACTCCAAACCAATGTTCTCAATTTTCTCTCGCCATTTCACATACACACTGCGTCCTTTCTGTCTGTCGGTCGGTCTCATATTCAACCCAGAGCTCTATTGGTTATCATAGCGGAAAATACCAAGGGTACCCAAATGTTCATGCCATTAGTATATTGATACATGCGGTCATGTTTATTAATTTCTTACAATATATTAGCGCTCAAAGTTATTTTTGCGTATATAAATATATTACATTAAATAAAACTAACAAAATTTGCACCATATATATTATTTGTATTGTAAATAAAACTACTGTTGACCATCGCACAAAGCCCTTTTAGATAAAAACCAGAACTGTGATTTTTTATTCTTGTCTTAGGACATAATTTTTATAAACAAATCTTCGTCACACACTCTTATACAAAGAGAACAAAAACACTATTTTACATATCTTTTCTCTCTGCATTAAAACTAGAGCTGGCTACCACGAAAGAATTGTGTACCGCCGTATACCGCGATATGTCTGAACGTTCCGCGATACGTAACACGGCATAACACAATTTAATTAGGGACCAACAATTCAATGTTCTGGGGCAGGGGAATGACACCTTCTTTTGTTTAATTTTCGTCTGTCGATAGCTGGCAAAATATTTTGCTCAGGCTTATATCAAAATAACACTATATTATATACATGATATTATGTGAAAAAAGGTAATTATATTTAAATCAATGAAAAGAAAATGTTTCAGCTCAAAAGAAAATCACAGCCCCTCAGCAAAAGTTAAATAAAGAACAAAACGTTTGTTATTTGTATGTTAATTGTTGTATAAGCTGCAACAAAAAAAGCTGTAACTAAATCGGGATGATTAAACTTACACTATAGCCAGTGCAATGAGTGACTTCCTGCTGACAATAGCAGGGGGTGATACAAAAGCCTACACTTTTCTAGCTGCACTATCGATATATTAGGTAAAGAAACGTTGAGTTGGATGCCAACATCCGCCCGGGCCAGTAAATATAAAACACACTCATTCAAGAAACGTGAACATTATTATTGGACTTAAGAAATTCGGACAGAAAACAAGTGCACCTCTGAAAATCACAGGATGATTCGCAACCTTACAAAGGAATATATGTACTTAACGCATTCACATATCATAGAAAATAGGAAAAACATGGCTCGACGTTTTTGTTCTGCTTTCTTGTTTGATTTGATTTTTGTTTGAAATTTTCCCAAAGTTGGATTTGGCCCGAATATGTTTCCAAATATTCTATTTGACCAAAGCGCGTTGGCATACGTGACACGTGTTAAACATATGATTAAATGATTATGAATATAATTGTATTTTTAATATTCATCATCAACATTTTTTATAGAAAAAGATAATTTTTAAACTATTTTGTCATGAATAGTCAAATCACGCTGTTGATATCATTAAAGTCGTAACAAGATTCTTGGGAGAGTTTTCGTACATTCGTTACTGACGGAAACTACCGACGTACCGGTACTTTGAAAAAGTACCGTGGTACGTGCATAAAAAATACCGTTTTAAGCCGTTATACCGGTCATACCGCGCACATCTAATTAAAACCATATCTCATTCAAACTCGTCAAAGTCCTAACCTTGAATGCTCTGTTTCTGTCTTGACAAAAAGGACACGAATTTATTCATTATCTCTCGTACTCATTTTAGTGCACAAAAAAAACTTTATCCTCTGTCGCCTATGAGTTACATCATTATACTTCCATCTTATTAAAATAATAGTAAATATCTAATGACATCAAAATGTTCAGATATTGCGCTTTAGAACCTTCTCTATTAATTATGTTTTACATTTTGTTTTCTATTTCTGTTACGGTAAAATACTATACATTATTTAAAGCTTGATACTAATTATTGATTTTTTTATAGTTGCGAAAGCGATCTCCAGTGAGACGCGTAGCAATTAAAACTGGAAAGCACGAAGGGATAATCTTTTTTAAAAAAAGTAAAACAAATTTTTGTACATCAAACCGTGCAAATTTATTCCTAGTTGTTGGCGACATGTCAGTTATGAAATATTGTTTGCTGTAAATCGGCTGCGATCAATTACTTCTCCAGCAGGTAGCAGCTATTGCGTTTCGCTAAAATATTGTAATGAATGTGCACTAATCCATTTTCGTTGAAGGTCATGTTAGTACTATTTATAAACAATCGCACGTGTACATAAAATATATTGTATAATAAATGCGCCTTCAATATGCTTGCACATGGCATGACACAGTAATATCTAGAGCAAGCGTGAAAGCGGTTGACATCTGTTAAGGCAGGCATAAGGAGGTTTGTTGTTAGGCCTATATGTGGGCCAAAAAACAAATGAATCATCATATAAAGTTAATAAACGAGAAGACATTTAACTTTTAATGCCCAGTTGTAAATTAGAGGTTAGTGGACATTCCAGTCAAAGAGATCGTCTATTTATGGGATTTATTTGAATCTTGTGATATTTTATCAAAACTATATTAACTAACAAAATATTTAATCAGCCATGTGAACATTTTGTGTTCAGTGGCGATGCGAGGGTTCGAGGCACCAGGGGCAATGTTCTTTAGAGTAGCATATACTTTGCCACAGAGAACAGTTTGTATGTCAGTTGTCAACCTCCTTCCCCCTCCTAAACATACGTTTGTCAAGAACGGTCCCAGTTACACTAAGGTAAGTTAAACTACTATGAAAATGTCAGCTAAAAATAAGCTCCCGAGGCTCGCGCCCATCCTCACCCACCCCCCTTCCGCCTGGCACCTGGGGGCAATTGCAATTGTTTAATCTCCCCTCCCCCTTTCGCGTCAACAGTTTGTATTGTAACAAACCTAGGGTTCGTGCTATTTGTTTGTTAAAGCTTTGTTAGACTTTAGTGATTATTTTCTTGGTTATGGAAAGTCGGTGTTGAGAAGATATTTGTCAAAGAGAGTAATTAGCCATTGCTCAGAGCAATCGTCGTAATGTAAAAGAAATTACAAATCTTAGATTGTATGCATTAGTTTCATAAAGAAGACCTCCCTAATTTCTTGACATAATTATTTCTGAGGGTGTATTCATGCATGCGTGATTAGTCATTTGAGATAAGATAATTTGTTGCTACTAGGTATTTGGGCCGTGCAAGCGTGAAGAAGGGATCTTCCGCTTGGAATAGCTTCTGATGGGTCATGCAAATATGAAGCAAGAGAAAAGGCATGCATGTGTGAAACTAGGATTTCGTGAATGTGTGCTACTAACTGATTTGAGGCAAATTAGTTGTGTTGGTTGCAGGTTTAGGAACCCTTAACTTAACTGCTGTTGTCTTGAGGTTCGTGTAAACGGGAAATATCGACGTCAACCAGACTAAGTCACTCGCACAGGTGTTGTTTGATTCGTCCAGTAGTCAGACCTCTCGATTTAATAAAGGGTCAAATAACCTCAAAAGAAAGGAGGGGATTATTTTAAACACAGTTCATTTGGAACTAATGTATAGTAATATTCTCCTTTTATATCAAAATTGTCTGAATGTACGAGGGGTTGTCAAAGCGATTTTAAAGACTAAATATCTCTTTAAATTAAGACTCTAATATTTAAATCAAGTTTACTCTGCTTCGTTCTATGGTCTTTTCATTTATCTTGCATGCTGGCAGTACCTGAAATTTATTACCATTTCAATACGACGAAATTAAAGAAACGTCCTCAAGAATTTTGAGCAGTTTTGTGAAAGGAAATAGGAAATTTAGTCCACCGTTATCGAATGACTGAAAAATAGGATGACCACTGACGGAATTTAAGAATACTGGACATTCCCCTATCATCACAAACACTCGCACGGAGAACGGACCATATTCACAATATCTGAAACTAACGCTCTCGGGTTATCTCGCAATTTCAAAAACTAGGCGTTCACTGCTGAGAGACTTACAAGCAATCCAAATGTCAGAAGGTGGTTAAAATAATAGGTGAATGTGTGATGTTGACATCCAATATTTTAGTCTGTTATTGCTCTCCGTAAAAGCTGGGTATTTTTAAAAAGAATATCAGAAATGAATTTCCATTAGATTAACGACTATTCATGAATATTTAGTACAGAAACTAAAACAGTGATGAAATGAACACATCTGAAATTTTTAAAAAATTGCATTTGCATTTTCCTCTGAAAGGCATGACAGATTGAAGTTTCAGGGAATATACTTTACTTGTGTACATAAAATGTGATTGCATTCATGAAAAAGTAAATACCAAAATTATAAAATAACGTTATTTTAAATTAAAATATAAAAACTACAGAATAGTATTATATAAAATATTGTACTAAAACTATAGAATAATATTATTTAAAATAAAATACCCAAACTTTATATTATTTAAAACAAAGTACTAAGACTATGGAATAATGTTATTTAAAATTAAAATTGTTTTTTCACTGATTGTAGTTACAATTTATTTAAACTACACAAGCCTAGACTTGCTTTGATAACTAAACTGTCAAAGCTAAACTGTATATACCTCTAAACATGGTTTGACAAATATTTAATTAACTTAAAACGAACTTGCTTAAACTGGTTAGTGCAAAATAAGATAAAATACATTCTGAAATGCGTTTTCAGTATAAAGCCCGTTTGCTTGCCTATGTGTGTTATTTATTATATAAAAAACAATGGGGATTAAGTTGTATACAATTATTATTATTATTATTATTATTATTATTATTATTATAAGCACACGTAAATGATGTCATTACATTTTATTCAGACTTTCCAACACCGATCTCTACTTCCAATTAAATCTAAAGAACATTCACCCATCAGTGAAAGCCTCGTTCTGATTTTTAGCGCTTGATCTCAGGGATGGCAACTCGTCCAAAACGCGTATTGTGAAAGAGGTCCATTTTACAAAAGCAAAGTTCAGTAATTTTCAGATCCAATATTTTGCTGCAGAAAACATGCATTGCGAATATGTCTTCTTGAGGATGATAATTAACACATAGTTCCGTTAAAACAGCAATAGTGTTTGACATAAGCATAAATTGGTGAATGAATTAAGTAGTTGACTCCATGACTATTTCTGATGTTTGTGTCTTTTTTCTTTTGTTGCCTGCCTGTATCTGCCACCAAGCCATATTTCCATCTGTCAGTTTACAAACAATATAACAAATCATATTTATTGTTCACGGGAGATCTGTTTTTTTCGTTTGCTTTAAATCCATCTTCTTCCCTTTTCATCTAAGTATCTCAGTTCATTTTGAATATTTCGAAACTCTTTCATCTTTCATCCTCCCTCCCTTCATCCCTCCCTCTCCCCCCCCCCCCGGTCTCACACACACACACACACTTTCTGTATTTTTCTCAGAAAAATATTTACCAAGCGTAAAAAAGCACGAATTCGAATATCTGCATCCGACAAACCATGTAATCTTGCTGTTATTTCTTTTAACAGACAAATGAGTCATGTTCAATCGCTCTAATATATTTCACACACACACAAACACACACGCACACACACACACACACACACATACACAAAATCATGTATGAATCCTATTTCTGTTTTACGAAAATATATTTCATGATTCCCTTTGAGTCTAAGAAACGCACATAAAACCCAAAACTCCCTTTTTTGTATTGGAAATGAGAAACCATAAATATCACACGAGATAACATTCAAAACTCTATTGCATAATCTCACTTTTCGCTGAAAACATATACCGTGAATCCCATTATGTTACACTACAAAACCGTGAATCTCATTATGTTACACTAAAAATACGTGAATCTCATTATGTTACACTAAAAAACCGCGAATCTCATTATGTTACACTAAAAATACGTGAATCTCATTATGTTACACCAAAAAAACGTAAATCTCATTATGTTACACTAAAAAAACCGTGAATCTCATTATGTTACACTAAAAATACGTGAATCTCATTATGTTATACTAAAAAAACGAATGCAGGTTAGCAATCTCTTTCTGACTGAAATACACTTGCACCCTTTCTCTCTCTCTCTCTCTCTCTCTCTCTCTCTCTCTCTCTCTCTCTCACACACACACAATTCAATTAGGATCACTACAATGCTGACCGTGATTATTTCTTTTTCCCAAGTGTCCATTTCTCTCCTTTACTGCAATATCTTTTCATTACAAGCATTCCGATGCTGCCACTTATTTTTTCTGTCTGTCTGTCTGTCTGTCTCTCCCTCTCTTCCCATTTAATTACAATGCTGACCAAGACTCTCCCTGCATTTCTCTACCCCCCTCTACCCCCCCCCCCGTTTCTCTATATGTCTCTCTCAACAAATGTCTATTTTATTATAATTTTGACAATGCTGACCATTATTCTGTCTCCCACTCCCTCCCTGCATATGTCCATTTCATTACGAGAATTACAAAGCTGACTATTATCATTTCTAGAAATGCTTCGAGTCTTTCTTTCGACAAGACTTTGATATTGAAAACGAACAGGTGTTGTATCTATGAACAGTTGTTGTATCTATGATTATCTGTTAAGCTGTCACAATGAAATATTTAACTTCAAAGAGCTCGAGATCAAGCTGCGTGCAGATGTTCTCCAATATTGACCTAAAAGCTTTCAGAAGATCTAATTTACTTTTAATCTCTGCAAACTGGCTCTTAAAACCTTTCAAATTTACCTTGACTGTTAAGTTGTTCATAATCCTGCTTGTAAACATTCTAAAGACTGTGATATTGGGAAGTTCTTATGATTAATTTCGTCGACTGAAAACGATTCTATTTGGAAACCAGAAGTATTTCTTCGATTCAGTTATGAGATAAAGTTTAACTTCGTTCCGCATATTACTTTATATATTCCATCCGTGTTCTAATAATGTGCAGGGCGCTATAGCAACCTTAAGAAAGTAATTTCTCTACATTTAAAATACGATGTGAATGCATAGTCCTGGATTTAAGGTGTATATACATTGTTTCATCTTTCAATATCTTATTTTTATGTGATTGTATGCAACAGTATCATAACACTTACAGCTCTTTCGTTTAGATGCGTCCAATCCAGGTAGGGATCTGTTTTCCCTACACACACATACTTGAGTTTATGTAACTCGGTGATATCTGCATTCTCTGTGACTTGAGGTTTTATTATCGCATGAATAAAAACAACAATAAATGAAAGTTAAATAGTAAAATCGTATGAACTTAATTTATTCCACCTTTATAGTTTGTACCAAAGTACAACTTTAATCTGCATTTAGAGCAAATTTTGGCACACATAATAGCAGACGGTGTACAACAAAATCTTGTGTTTTCTTATGCTGCTTGTAAACGTTAAATAGGTCACTACAAGTTTAAACGAAAGGGTGAAATAGAGCAGTGGCCTGTTTCTATTGTACCTTTAATAACCCTCCTCCTCCTGAACAAGGTTAAAAGCAGATAGGGTCTTATATGGCAGTTGATTATTTGGTAAAGTAACTCGTATTTTGCTATTGCAACTAACGTCACATCCGACAAACGAAGAAATTCATAGAGTTACCTTATTAACAGTTGGCAAGTACCAATTATGTAGAATAATAGTTACCTTATTAATTGTTGGAAAGCACTAAATATGTGCTATCACAGTTGCATTATTAATTGATGAATGTACCAATTATTTGGTATCATAGTTACCTTATTAATTGTTGGTAAGTACCAGTGATGTGATATCAGTTACCGTATTAATTGTTGGCAAGTACCGATGATGTGGTATCAGAGTTACATTATTAATTGTTGGCAAGTACCAATGGTATGGTATCATAGTTACCTTATTAATTGTTGGCAAGTACCAATGATATGGTATCAGAGTTACATTATTAATTGTTGGCAAGTAACAATGATGTTGTATCAGAGTTACATTATTAATTGTTGGCAAGTAACAATGATATGGTATCAGAGTTACATTATTAACTGTTGGCAAGTACCAATGATATGGTATCATAGTTACCTTATTAATTGTTGGCAAGTACCAATGATATAATATCATAGTTACCTTATTAATTGTTGGCAAGTACTAATGATATGGTATCACAGTTCCCTTATTAATTGTTGGCAATTACCAATAATGTGGTATCATAGTTACCTTATTAATTGTTGGCAAGTACCAATGGTATAGTATCATAGTTACCTTATTAATTGTTGGCAATTACCAATAATGTGGTATCATAGTTGCCTTATTAATTGTTGGCAAGTACCAATGATATGGTATCAGAGTTACATTATTAATTGTTGGCAAGTACCAATAATATAATATCATAGTTACCTTATTAATTGTTGGCAAGTACCAATAGTATAGTATCATAGTTACCTTATTAATTGTTGGCAAGTACCAATGATATGGTATCAGAGTTACATTATTAATTGTTGGCAAGTACCAATGATATAATATCATAGTTACCTTATTAATTGTTGGCAAGTACTAATGATATGGTATCACAGTTCCCTTATTAATTGTTGGCAATTACCAATAATGTGGTATCATAGTTACCTTATTAATTGTTGGCAAATACCAATGATGTGGTATCATAGTTACCTTATTAATTTTTGGCAAGTACCGATGATGTTGTATCAGAGTTACATTATTAATTGTTGGCAAGTACCAATGGTATGGTATCATAGTTACCTTATTAATTGTTGGCAAGTACCAATGATATGGTATCAGAGTTACATTATTAATTGTTGGCAAGTAACAATGATGTTGTATCAGAGTTACATTATTAATTGTTGGCAAGTAACAATGATATGGTATCAGAGTTACATTATTAATTGTTGGCAATTACCAATGATATGGTATCATAGTTACATTATTAACTGTTGGCAAGTACCAATGATATGGTATCATAGTTACCTTATTAATTGTTGGCAAGTACCAATAGTATAGTATCATAGTTACCTTATTAATTGTTGGCAAGTACCAATGATATGGTATCAGAGTTACATTATTAATTGTTGGCAAGTACCAATGATATAATATCATAGTTACCTTATTAATTGTTGGCAAGTACCAATGATGTGGTATCATAGTTACCTTATTAATTGTTGGCAAGTACTAATGATATGGTATCACAGTTCCCTTATTAATTGTTGGCAATTACCAATAATGTGATATCATAGTTACCTTATTAATTGTTGGCAAGTACCAATGATGTGGTATCATAGTTACATTATTAATTGTTGGCAAGTACCAATGATGTGGGATCTTAGTTACCTTATTAACTGCTGACAAGTACCAATGATGTGGTATCATAGTTATATTATTAATTGTTGGCAAATACCAATGATGTGGTATCTTACTTTCCTTAATAATTGTTGGCAAGGACCAATGATATGGTATCCTAGTTATCTTATTAACTGTTGGCAAGTACCATGATGTGGTACGATAGTTACTTTATTAATTGTTGGTAAGTACCAATGATGTAGTATCTTAGTTACCTTATTAATTATTGGCAAGTACCAATGATATGGTATCATAGTTACCTTATTAATTATTGGCAAGTACCAATGATGTTGTATCAGAGTTACATTATTAATTGTTGGCAAGTACCAATGATATGGTATCAGAGTTACATTATTAATTGTTGGCAAGTACCAATGATATGGTATCAGAGTTACATTATTAATTGTTGGCAAGTACCAATGATGTGGGATCAGAGTTACATTATTAATTGTTGGCAAGTACCAATGATATGGTATCAGAGTTACATTATTAATTGTTGGCAAGTACCAATGATATGGTATCAGAGTTACATTATTAATTGTTGGCAAGTACCAATGATGTTGTATCAGAGTTACATTATTAATTGTTGGCAAGTACCAATGATATGGTATCAGAGTTACATTATTAATTGTTGGCAAGTAACAATGATGTTGTATCAGAGTTACATTAT
This sequence comes from Sinohyriopsis cumingii, assembly GCA_028554795.2. Taxonomy (NCBI): domain Eukaryota; kingdom Metazoa; phylum Mollusca; class Bivalvia; order Unionida; family Unionidae; genus Sinohyriopsis; species Sinohyriopsis cumingii. The sequence goes on from CM068824.1 coordinate 40,420,399, forward strand.
TAATTGTTGGCAAGTAACAATGATATTGTATCAGAGTTACATTATTAATTGTTGGCAAGCACCAATGATGTTGTATCAGAGTTACATTATTAATTGTTGGCAAGTACCAATGATGTTGTATCAGAGTTACATTATTAATTGTTGGCAAGTACCAATGATATGGCATCAGAGTTACATTCTTAATTGTTGGCAAGTGACAATGATGTTGTATCAGAGTTACATTATTAATTGTTGGCAAGTAACAATGATGTTGTATCAGAGTTACATTATTAATCGTTGGCAAGTACCAATGATGTTGTATCAGAGTTACATTATTAATTGTTGGCAAGTACCAATGATATGGTATCAGAGTTACATTATTAATTGTTGGCAAGTAACAATGATGTTGTATCAGAGTTACATTATTAATTGTTGGAAAGTAACAATGATGTTGTATCAGAGTTACATTATTAATTGTTGGCAAGTACCAATGATGTTGTATCAGAGTTACATTATTAATTGTTGGCAAGTAACAATGATATGGTATCAGAGTTACATTATTAATTGTTGGCAATTACCAATGATATGGTATCATAGTTACATTATTAACTGTTGGCAAGTACCAATGATATGGTATCATAGTTACCTTATTAATTGTTGGCAAGTACCAATAGTATAGTATCATAGTTACCTTATTAATTGTTGGCAAGTACCAATGATATGGTATCAGAGTTACATTATTAATTGTTGGCAAGTACCAATGATATAATATCATAGTTACCTTATTAATTGTTGGCAAGTACCAATGATGTGGTATCATAGTTACCTTATTAATTGTTGGCAAGTACTAATGATATGGTATCACAGTTCCCTTATTAATTGTTGGCAATTACCAATAATGTGATATCATAGTTACCTTATTAATTGTTGGCAAGTACCAATGATGTGGTATCATAGTTACCTTATTAACTGCTGACAAGTACCAATTATGTGGTATCATAGTTATATTATTAATTGTTGGCAAATACCAATGATGTGGTATCTTAGTTACCTTATTAATTGTTGGCAAGTACCAATGATATGGTATCCTAGTTATCTTATTAACTGTTGGCGAGTACCATGATGTGGTACGATAGTTACTTTATTAATTGTTGGTAAGTCCCAATGATGTAGTATCTTAGTTACCTTATTAATTATTGGTAAGTACCAATGATATGGTATCATAGTTACCTTATTAATTATTGGCAAGTACCAATGATGTTGTATCTTAGTTACCTTATTAATTATTGGCAAGTACCAATGATGTTGTATCTTAGTTACCTTATTAATTATTGGCAAGTACCAATGATGTTGTATCAGAGTTACATTATTAATTGTTGACAAGTACCAATGATATGGTATCAGAGTTACATTACTAATTGTTGGCAAGTACCAATGATATGGTATCAGAGTTACATTATTAATTGTTGGCAAGTACCAATGATGTGGGATCAGAGTTACATTATTAATTGTTGGCAAGTACAAATGATATGGTATCAGAGTTACATTATTAATTGTTGGCAAGTACCAATGATATGGTATCAGAGTTACATTATTAATTGTTGGCAAGTACCAATGATGTGGGATCAGAGTTACATTATTAATTGTTGGCAAGTACCAATTGTATGGTATCATAGTTACCTTATTAATTGTTGGCAAGTACCAATGATATGGTATCAGAGTTACATTATTAATTGTTGGCAAGTACCAATGATGTTGTATCAGAGTTACATTATTAATTGTTGGCAAGTACCAATGATATGGTATCAGAGTTACATTATTAATTGTTGGCAAGTAACAATGATGTTGTATCAGAGTTACATTATTAACTGTTGGCAAGTAACAATGATGTTGTATCAGAGTTACATTATTAATTGTTGGCAAGTACCAATGATGTTGTATCAGAGTTACATTATTAATTGTTGGCAAGTACCAATGATGTTGTATCAGAGTTACATTATTAATTGTTGGCAAGTACCAATGATATGGCATCAGAGTTACATTGTTAATTGTTGGCAAGTGACAATGATGTTGTATCAGAGTTACATTATTAATTGTTGGCAAGTAACAATGATGTTGTATCAGAGTTACATTATTAATTGTTGGCAAGTAACAATGATGTTGTATCAGAGTTACATTATTAATTGTTGGCAAGTACCAATGATATGGTGTCAGAGTTACATTATTAATTGTTGGCAAGTAACAATGATGTTGTATCAGAGTTACATTATTAATTGTTGGCAATTAACAATGATGTTGTATCAGAGTTACATTATTAATTGTTGGCAAGTACCAATGATGTTGTATCAGAGTTACATTATTAATTGTTGGCAAGTACCAATGATGTTGTATCAGAGTTACATTATTAATTGTTGGCAAGTACCAATGATATGGCATCAGAGTTACATTGTTAATTGTTGGCAAGTAACAATGATGTTGTATCAGAGTTACATTATTAATTGTTGGCAAGTAACAATGATTTTGTATCAGAGTTACATTATGAATTGTTGGCAAATACCAATTATATGGTATCAGAGTTACATTATTAATTGTTGGCAAGTAACAATGAAGTTGAATCATAGTTACCTTGTTAATCGTTGGCAAGTACCAATGATGTGGTATCACAGTCGTAAAGCACGTTGTACAGGAATATCAGTAAGATCCAAAGTAACAATACAGAAGTTCATAACGAACTCACTGTTGCATGGATATAATGAATGAAATGTCTGCATTCGTTTTTAACTGGACGACAGTGTAGGCTGAGTCATTTAAATAAGCAATGGCGATTAGCGTTTTCTTACAACATCTTTAGTACAAACAGGAGCTGTTTGATAAATAAGTCCGATGACTTCTGTTTGCTAAAGAAGGCAAATGACTATTTGACTAACATGGCAAATGACTACTGTTTAATAAACATGGCAAATGATTACTGTTTGACAAACATGACAAATGACTACTGTTTGATAAACGTGACAAATGACTATGTTCATGGAAATGCATCACGAAGTTCGTTGCAGTCTTCTGTGGATTAAATGCCTGACGTACTGGTACATAGGATACTCAATTAGGAATTGAGTAAAACATTCATTCGACCAGAATGCAGAAAGAAGAAGGTATACCTACCAGAGCTTGCACTATCTCTCAATACCTATATTTTATATGTTATAATTCTGTCTACATTTATTATTTAAAAATGATAAGCTTTATTGACAGTGTCACTTTAATAAAATTTATATATATATATATATATATATATATATATATATATATATATATATATATATATATATATATATATTCATTATTATCTATTCTGGATTCTTATATATTGTTATTAAACTTGTTATGGATTCATATAACTTCTTATTAAAAATGTCACAGATTCATCTACATTGTTATTATGCTTGTCATTGATTATGTACTTTGCCATGAAGCTTTTAAAGTTCTCTTGGATTCATATACCTTGTTATTAAACTTGCCATGGATGCATATACCGTGTTATTAAACTTGCCATGGATTTATATACCTTGTTATTACACTTGCCATGGATGCATATACCTTGTTATTAAACTTGTCATGGAATCACATTCATTGTTCTTAAACTTGTAGTGGGTTCATTTACCATTTTATTAAACTTGTTATGGATTGGTGCAACATTCATGATTAAGACAGAAACTTTATTTGATACATTGAGATCAAATATCTCCTAATATCTTCAGATATCTAAGAACACCTGCAAGTATCTCCCGTATATCTTCGAATATCTCCGTATGTACTGTAGAAAACTATAAAATGATCATGGCTTGCTACTTTCCTTGTATGAAAGCTTCCTATGGAGTATGACAACTTTTACTTGGGTGCAGTCTAATTTATTGCCAGAGATACTGAATGTATTCCAGGCTGAAACCTCAAGGCCAGGAAGATAACAAGAATTCCTAAGGTCAAGCATGAACAGTGATGAATACAGAAGGATGATTTTGCTTTTAAGAGGTTACATCAATTCAAGGACAGCTGACATATCGTGGATTTTTATGCGTTTGCTACTTCTCTGCTTCAGGCTTGTCTACCTATTCTTGAGTTTATAAAAGTAATAGATTACACACACACACACACACACACACACACACACACACACACACACATATATATATATATATATATATATATATATATATATATATATATATATATATATATATATATATATATATATATATATATATCTTTAACTTACTGGTGTAACTGTTTCAATTGAGTTCTTGGAAATTTTCTTTCAAATTACTAAAATAAATAGGCATTAAGGTAAACACATTGCATACTCCATTTAAAGACACTGCATATTCCACTTGAAGACGTATACTACTATATTTAAACACATTGTAAACTCCATTTAAACATATTTCACATTCCATTTAAAGACGTATACTCCATTTAAAGATATTGCAGACTCCATTTAAAGATATTGCATATTCCATTCAAAGACATTGCAGATTCCATTTAAAGACATTGCATATTCCATTTAGAGACACTGCATATTCCATTTAAAGACATTGCATATTCCATTTAAAGACACTGCATGTTCTATTTAAAGACATTGCATTTTCCATTTAGAGACACTGAATATTCCATTTAAAGACACTGCATATTCCATTTAAAGACATTGCATATTCCATTTAGAGACAATGCATATTCCATTTAGAGACACTGCATATTCCATTTAAAGATATTGTATATTCCATTCAAAGACATTGCTGATTCCATTTAAAGACATTGCATATTTCATTTGAAGACATTGCATATTCCATTTAAAGACATTGCATATTCTATTTAAAGACATTGCATATTCCATTTAGAGACACTGCGTATTCCATTTAAAGACGTTGCAGATTCCATTTAAAGACACTGCATGTTCCATTTAGAGACACTGCATATTCCATTTAGAGACACTGCATATTCCATTTAAAGACATTGCAGATTCCATTTAAAGACATTGCATATTCCATCTAAAAACATTGCAGATTCCATGCAAAGACTTTGTATACTCCATTTTAAAGATATAGTATATTCCATTTAAAAACGTATGCTCCATATGAACACATTGTAGACTCAATTAAGACACACTGCATATTCCATTTAAACACACTGTGTACTCCATTTAAACATATTGTATACTCCATTAAGACACATTGTATACACCATTTAAAAACATTGTATACTCCATTTAAACACATTGTATACTCCATTAAGACACATTGTATACACCATTGAAAAACATTGTATACTCCATTTAAACACATTGTATACTCCTTTAAGACACATTGTATGCTCCATTCAGACACATTGTATACTCTATTTAAACACAATGTATACTCCATTTAAACACATCCATTTATTTTGTGGAAAGACATGTCAATTCGGGCTAGCGCATGCTTGAACCCGCTTTTTATCTGTTGTTTTGCGCTAGTATAGGTTTATTTTCCATTGGAACCAAAATGGACTTGAGAATTTTAACGTCATTATATCATATGATTATTCGGAAATGAGAATATCAATAAATGTTCATTAAGGCAATATATATATATATATATATATATATATATATATATATATATATATATATATATATATATATATATATATATATATATATATATATATATATACTTAGTACGACAAGATGCACATTTACTAAAATCGAACACAAGTCTCTTTATTTCGAATGTTAGTTTCCCTGAGTGAATGGAGTATTCATTCGGCTAGTAATCCCAAACAACACAGTAATCCCAAACAACGCAGTCATCCCAAACAAAAAGGTCATCCCAAAGAACATCAGCATTTCAGGTTAAGGACTACATCCTTTTTAACGTGTATGCTAAATTCATATTTAAGTGTTTTCTTATCTTTTCCAGTACAAATCCATAGTATCAGAGGTAAGTAATTTGAGGGATCACTGGCACTTTCCTTTTTCAGGGTCTCATTTCTTTTGCTAGTTTGCATAAGGCTAGAATAATGTTTTGACAAGGGACATATTAAAAGGAATACAGAATATTTAAATTATAGATGCTGTCTTTCAATGAAGCATCTGAGGCCTTATTTTATCGACTCAAGATTTGTTATGGACACAAAGGTTTTGTTTTCCCATATACAGTCTTTTTTATTATTAACAAATTAGTAAGTTTGTATTAGTTCTTAAATGTAGATCTGAGAGATTAACAATGATGTCACCAAAGTTAATAGTCCCTGGAGATATAAGCTTGAGGAATTCTGATTTGTCGACATCAACATTTTTTTTTACATATAAGGAACCATCTTAACGTACACATTTTAAATGTTGTTTCGAATTTGCACCAACAGTATCAATATTCTTCAAGTCATGAATACAATTTCTGGTTTGCTTTTTTTCTGATTTTTTTAAATTATTGTGTACTTTTGTATCTTTCTCATGACTTGGTTTATTGCTATTAATAGTTTTTTATATTGACACGCGGACGCGGTTCTTGTTTTTGATACATATCTTGATATAATACAAACATGTGTGCACAAGGTGACCAGAACATATAATTTTCGAAATAGAATACATTCTTTAGTTAATAGAATGAAAATGAGTTAAAAGTTGCTATTACATCATTGACATCACCATAAGTTCCTCGATTGCTTATCCAGTGTATACCAGTTATAAAATTATTAACAAATATAGAATGAATTATTAAAGATAAAACTAACGAGAAACGGTGCAGGCTGTGCAACGCTTAGTTCGCGAGTTCTGAATTCATGTCGAACGGTTGTAGGTCTGATTCTCAATAGATTGTTATTTTGCATATGCGCTATATAAATTCAAAGCCTACTTATATGTTTGATAGTCATTCTTAAGGTTTGTCAAACGACTTGTGTTTTGGACCGAATGTAGGGAAAGAAAAGTTTGTTCATCCAAGCATATTTCTCCAATTCATTGTCAACACAAACATCTAACTAATGCAACATGTGCATGCTGTGTTATATATTACTTTAATACATGATGTGTTATATATTACTTTAATACATGCTGTGTTATATATTACTTTAATACATGATGTGTTATATATTACTTTGATACATGTTGTGTTATATATTACTTTATTACATGATGTGTTATATATTACTTTAATGCATGATGTGTTATATATTACTTTAATACATGCTGTGTTATATATTACTTTAATACATGCTGTGTTATATATTACTTTAATATATGCCTGTGTTATATATTACTTTAATACATGTTGTGTTATATATTACTTTAATACATGCTGTGTTATATATTACTTTAATACATGCCTGTGAATTACCATTCTGTTTACAATACCAACGACTTTACCATGAACTTCGTCATACTTACTTGCTTTAGATCTCAGTGAAAATTCTCTCAAACTGACCTTTTAAATGGCTTTTATAGAATATAACTGGCAACAGTCAAACAATACAAAAGTTTATTGTATGCGTTCCCTTTTTGTTGGGGCATACATTTTAGAATGTCAGCCATATGTTCAATTCATTCTTTCTGTTCTTTTGCAGGTTTATCCAAAATTCTGATCATGTAGTGATTTTTACTTAGAAATTTCACACCTGTTATCTGCATCTGTTCTGTTTCTAAGATTTCAGTAAGTTGGAATCTGAACGAACACAATACACCAGTTGTACATTAAAAAATCAACATTGATAATATTCGTCTATCAAAAATTCATCATCATAAAATGGGTCCTGTCGGGTTTGGTATTAAACAAATACTTGTATGACGAGAGTTACCATCATGATAGAAAAAAGGTCAGTACCTTTACAGTACTGTCCATTATGATACATTAGACCCTTCTTGACTTCAGCCTTGATTAGAAGGTGGTTGGATAGAATAAAGTTGCCTGAGACACTGATCCATAAAAATTAAGTTTTAATGTTTTGTCCAGATGGGACAAATACTAACAGCTTGATGGGGTGGGTGGTTGCTGTATGAATGAGTAACTTCACAATTGGTGCCAATAAGCAAACTTAACAATTAGCACCGCTCATATCTACGTTATCGATAACATCTGTAATTGTGTAAACATGAAATGACATGGGACCTATGTTATAGTTGTCTCTAGAATAAAATTATCACGATTTTATTGAAAACATCAAAAACTAGTACATGTACAAAATGTGCTCTGCGTACACACTCAATGAGTACATCGGAATAAAGTATGAATATTTAGTTTTCATATTAAAAATAAATACTTAAAACATTTAAAAGGGACAATAAAAGCAAATATATTTTTCGTACATTTACATCCATTTGCGCGCTCTACAAACTTTTCTGAGTTCATTTTACTTATAACGATGTATAATATCACAAACTTTGATTAATAAAGCTGAGCCACATTTGCTTCTTTTCCGGTCATATAATAGACCATTGAATGCATTTCTGCAATGAACATACTGTTTTAGAGTTAGAAGCATTGATCATCAAGTGGCTAACACCACGACTGGTCAGCAGTTTCATTGCTAGCACTACGATTGGTCAGCAGTCTACTGGCATCTATTATAAGCAGTCCTTTGAGGACACGTCACTATTTTATTACCTTTTAATACCAATTCTTTTAGGTGCATCAACTAAATACACAATCATTTCACCGAAAAACGAATCAATTATCATTATTTACATTGACCTAAATTAAAATCTGAAATCATGATGTCATTGCTGTGTGTGAAATAAATATGTTTATTATATCTCTGTAAGAAAAGTCAACAGCTGATGATAATTGTACTGGATTGCGAAGAAAGGCTTTTTACTTACCGCAGTAACACAACTGTAAGAGAACTCAAATCTTCTAAAACCAAAATTGTGTCGTTTAAATTGGAACGTTTATGTGGTCTATACCAGAGTGGTTCAACCTTAGACCCGCTGGTCATTTGTTCTTCTTTTCTTTTTTTTTTCTTTTTTTTTTTTTTTGGGGGGGGGGGGCGCAAAAAGCCATCTCGATAGTTATAGTATAATTACATATCATGTATTGCCCACGAACTTTCAATTTTTGGACCATGAGACCCACCGTGTTGAAGATGTTGGACCTCCCAGGTCTATACTATGCACTTAAGAAATATTGTGACTGCGTTTTGCTATACCTAATGCAGATTAGTAAAGTTTATTCCTGCGTAACCAAAGCATTAGGTTATCTAGAATACTAATATCACCAAGTCACACACGCTCAAGTATGCTTGTGAGTACAGAAAACAGATCCCTGGTTGGCTCGAACACATTTAAATACCTCTTCGTTTTATGTGTCAAATACAGAGAGCATGTAATTGTTATTATCGTGCTGCTTGAAGTCATGTTAAACGAATGTTAAAAGATTAAATAAAGGAAGTAAAAGTTTGAAGCCAGGAACATGCATCATGATAGAGTTCAAATTCAGTAAATTTAAATTACCAGCTAAAGATCGTGATCACGTCCAGTACATTGTTAAGTAGTAAATTACCAGCAAAAGACCGGGATCACATCCAGTACATTTTTAATTAGCAAATTACCATCCAAAGATTGGGATCACATCCAGTACATTGTTAAGTAGTAAATTACCAGCCAAAGATCGAGATCACATCCAGTACATTTTTAAGTAGCATATTACCAGCCAAAGATTGAGATCACATCCAGTATATTTTTAAGTAGTAAATTACCAGCCAAAGATCGAGATCACATCCAGTATATTTTTAAGTAGTAAATTACCAGCCAAAGATCGAGATCACATCCAGTATATTGTTAAGTCACAAAGTGAATGATGGGAGAAAAGTATAAGAGACAACGTTCGACGATAGTTCCTTACTGAAGCGAAGAAACTTTCAGTGTGGAAATTGTCATTTCAGCCGACGACATTGATGGCAAGAACTAACTAATATCATGGATTTGGGAATTTTGACAAGCAGGGACTGAAGAACTTTATACTGAAGCAAAATGTTAAAGGTAATAAAAGCTAGTTTTCCAATAAAGAACATACATTAGACCCTCACACAAAGTATAAGGTCTCCTTTGGAAAATGTCTTGTAAGGAATCTGACCTCGTGCTCTTCGAGTTCAGTATTTTATTGGGACAGCTTAACAACCAGTCGTAATTACAAGACCTGTTCATATGCAAACCAGAACTCTTCTCAGAAGTGCAGCCCTCTACATATAACCGCATGAGAACATTGTGCCTTCGTCTTAGAAAGTAAAACGTTGAGAATCATCATGCCTTTGGTAAAAGGCGAGATTGTACCATTCACTTTGTGTTTCTTACATTGTGTGAGATTTATGAATTTCCGCTCCAAAACAGGGAAATGGAAGTTTCTAGGTGTGTGTGTGTGTGTGTGCGTGCGTGCGTGCGTGTGTGTGTGTGTGTGTGTGTGTGTGTTTCTTATACTCATGGAGTTTCTTGAAGCATGTTTTTGGTATAAAAGAAAGGACGAGGATGCCATCGAGTTCCTTGTGTTTGAAAGACTATACAGAGAAAGACCTCACATCATGTTTTATTAAACAAATGACAGAGAGATCAAAAGGTCCGGATAAAGTAATATCATTCTGAAACATAAATCTAACGATACAATAGGTTCTTTTCTTTGTGCACTCAATGGACAATGTGATGACAATTTTCCAAACGTTACATACTAGTTATTGTTTCAACAATAACAACCCAACCCCATAAAACCGAGAAAACGTTCCTGTCTCAGGATCCATTACTTGTAGAAAGTATTGTATCTTTCAGAAATTGAGCAATATTCACCTCAAATATACTCTCAGAATCTATGTTGAATTCCTTCTCCACTGCTTTGAGCAGCAGCAATAGTCATCCCTGAATTCAATATACAAACGGGATCCAGATTACCTGACTATTGCTCCATTTACACCACTGAATTCTGGGCTATACTTGAATTACTACAATGGATCAAAAACAACCCAATACCTAAAGCAGTCATTATAAGCGATTTCCTAAGCGCTATCAAATCGATCCAAAATCGCAATACACATTCTAGGGAACAATTCCTTGACAGAGCATGCCAATTAATCGACGATATCACCACAGCACATCAATTAGTCGAGCTCATGTGGATACCGTCGCACATTGGAATCTCTGGCAACGAAACAGCAGACAAAGTTGTACAAACCAAACTAGGAGATCAAAACTCTATCAAGTTTAACTATAGCTCTACAGAAGCACTAAGCTTCGCACAAACATATATAGACCAAAAATAACAAGATTTTTGGAACTCCTCTACAAAAGGTAAAAAGCACCATGAAACCCAAAAAACCGTAGATAGGAACATACAGCTACCTAAGGGTACCTATTTAGAACAGAAAACCATAAACATGATAATAACTAGAAAAACTAAACTAGCAAGCAGTTTTGGAAGGTATATAGGACCCAAACCAGCAACCATTAACTGCTTTAACTGCCACACCACCGAAGATCTACACTACGTATTCAATATATACCCAAAATTTCAACCCGCTAGGAAAATATTTATCAAAAACCAAAAAGAGATTGGATCACCACACACATACCCAGAGTTACTTATGGACTCTAATAAAAATAAACAATCAGCATATAGAAATATAAATAAATTCATAGACTCAGCAGGACTTAGGAACAAAATATAATTACTATCCCCACAAAACCAAAAGACCCAGTAACTAGCTAAATAAATTTAGAAGCCCATACATAAAAACCCATAACATATCATTCAATTTTATAAAAATATTAATAAATAATTCACTTACGAAGCACCTATCAAAAACTAAGGAAACCGCAAAATCTGATGTCCTAGATGTCCTTAACGAACCGAGTAATCAGATAGGACTCCGGTCCTAGATGTTCTTAATGAACCGTGTAATCGGCTAGGACTCCGGTCTCTTGCTAAATAAAGTATAAATAACATTCAATCTCTAAAAACATTAATAAATAAATAACTTAAAGAGGCAATATCTAACAACTTATAAAAAGCATAACGTAGGAAGCACACCCTAAACACCTCGACTAGTAATACCATAATAACATGATTTCTACTAACAATCTCTATAAACAGCATAGAACACCCCCCCCCCCTTAGAACATTTTCGAAAGAAAAAAAAAACAAGAAAAACACGCAAGAAACACCAGACAAATGCAACAGCGATTTGAAGCAACCAGGACCGTTCCAGAGCTCTCCTTCCCACTAATGACAGCCAACCATTCAACTGTAAGGGACCTTTTATGGACCCACATATTGAGGCCAAACTACCAGGGTTCCTTGAACCCGTAAAAGCCTGGGGGAGGTGGCACTATTCCCTTCCCCAGGAACAACTAGCAGGCTGCGGTGCAGTCAGAAAAAAGTGGCAATGGCACAATTGTGCGTACGCCACTATAATTAAACTCAACAACAACAACAACAACTGCTTTGAGTAAGTCTGAACCTTCAGCAATATGTTGTCTGTCCATGGGTGACGACTTATCATGGTATATATGTATTGTAACAAATTAGGAGCAAACGTCACGAGTAAAGTGTTAGTGAGTTTCCATAATACCATGGTTCACTAGTAGTGAATTCAGGTCAAAATCGAATGAATGTCCCTGGACTAGCATAGCCCCTATTAAATCCTGGTGGTGTACATTGGTGGTGTGACTGCAGTGGCAGTATTTACGGTGGGAAATCGGTAAATTACACAATGGAATCAATAAGAAGGGACTCGGCAGATACTGTTTGTGTCGCCATGGTGGTAAATGTGATGCAGTTGTACTGGCGAAATGTACATAGAAACCATAGTTTTACTGGCTTAAGGTGGCATAGTTAAAATAGTTCCATGTGTTAAGTGACAGTCGTATAGTTTCTACGGCGTGAACTGCTGGCCATATGGAAACTTAACGAAGAGAAATCATGCAGATGTGCGTTTGATAGATATTTGGCAGGTTGTAAGATCTGTGGTCTTGCATTGATTAGAGTAACATTTATGTATAGAACGGATACGTCGGGCTTTCTAATTTACAACTGAAGTTGAATGGAAGTCTTTGGAAATATGGGGTAAACTTATGACTTTTAGAGGTAATCGTGCCAGGGTTTGACGCCGCTAGGTCAAGTAAAGACCTCTGGCTTGTTACAGTATTTATCATTTCAACTGAGAAAAGCTCTGAGTTTCTACACTTAAAAAAGTTCATTTTAAAGAGATCAACCTCCTTTTGAATCAATACTTAACTTCGTTTAGAAAAGAAAAAAAAAAAGAAAGCAACAAAAGATGCAAAACATATCTTCCCTCTGTTCTATGAGAGATTTCTTCAAATACTTGTCTCTGTGTTACTTTCATAAGGTATTTTATTTAATTCTCAAACGTAAAGTCTCAATGTCATTGCAATGCAAATACTTTGCTTGTCATCCTGTTTGCCCCGACTCTTTCGGAACTGATTTGTTCGAACTGTGCCCTGTTTTCATTATACATCAGGGAGACTACAGCTAAGAAACAGTATCAAAGGTAAATATTCCTTTACAATTGTTAGCATTCTAAAGCGCAGAGCACGTGGTGGTTTTGGATCCGCCCAGATAGACGGAAAAACCTCCCAACCGTATTTCCTCTAGTGTGTCTTATTGTAATTATCTACTACGACAGGTAAAACACGTTGTTTTTTTTTTCAAAGGGCTCTTCCTTTGTTTAGCTGCACAAACGAAAAACTAAAAAATAATGTAATCCTCACTATATACACACACACACACACACACACACACACACACACATATATATATATATATATATATATATATATATATATATATATATATATATATATATATATATATATATATATATATATATATATATATAATGTGCAATGTAAATTAAATAACAGACTAAATTGAATTTTATTTAAACTTCATTGAAAACGGACATCTATTTTCATAACTGCTCGCTCAAGACCTTGAACTTTCAGACAATGTTGATATAAATTCTGAATCAATGTTGTACATTAGTTTGAAATAAACCATAATTATCTTCTTGATATGGGTGTTCTTTGATGTTCTTTTTGTACCTTTCAGGAAGAGCAACAAAACATACGAACTTCATTTTTTCAGTTCAAGGAACGAAACATATATTGCCAGTAGTCCATGACTGTCTTTTATTGTCTATTTCAGTACATTTGGAACGATATCCAGGAAACATACCTCCCTCGTCCATTTACTTTATAGTTGAATCATTTGATCATTGCTCAAGATCAACCAGAAAAGCTGCACAAAATATTATTATTCTAAAAAGTCAACATTCGTACGATGTCACGTGCAGCATATTGAATGCACGTGTAGTGTACACTCATTTTTATTCGCGAATGTGTTTGTTTCAGATCTGTAGTACCACCAGCTAAGCGCAAAAACTGTGACAAGTTGCAGAAGTCCTTGATTGCAAGTACTAGGTAAACAATTTTTCGTGTTTGAGATGTCAAAGATTTAATTTTGCATTTCGCACGCGGAGGCTCCAGTCATCAGAAAACTAGTTGCACAATTAGTGTATAATTAAATAATTTAAAGTCTTTCTTATAATTAAAGTCTTTAATAACTACAATTCTAGTTAGTGTGTGTGTGTGCATATCTGTGTGTGTGTGTGTGTGTGTATTTTTATTTTTAACGTAGCTTTAACATTTTGTTCTAGTCATATCGCTACGATATATGCAGTGTGGCACCCAGTTGCATTATCCTAACAACAGGACGACCCGTCTTAAGGCTAACCTCTTAATGCTGAGCGCCAAGCAGAGCAGGTTCTATTACCATTTTAACGAGTTGTTGGTATGACTCGGCCAGGGTTCAAACGGTAAAAGAGAAACAAAGATAACTGAATTATGATCTTGTGTGAGTGTGTGTGAGATATAAATATTCATAGAGTTCCAGTACTAACACAAAAATGGACATTTTTTAGTGCTTGTATGCGAAAGAGAGAAGGAGGAGTACAAAATATGATATTTAGCATACAAATTCTAATATTTATTTTTCCAGATAATTTTACATTGTCGAATGAATATATTTATACATTAGCGGAAATGAAGTTTGGATGAACCAGAAAAATATTTCAGATATTATTAAACATAACTATATATAGCTATATGAAAAAGTACAAAAAGCGGTATGAATTTCGTCCCGTTGGTATTCACCGCTATGATAACCAAACATTAAATTGAAGCGTTATAGTAGCTGGAGAAATTTAAACAAAAAGTTTACACTAGAGAGAGAATATTTCGAACATTGTTCGAAGTTAAGAGACAGAGATAAATATAAGGCTCATCACACCTGGGCGAAGAAATTGTGTGCGCAATTTTCGCACATCGATAGTGAGATGGATTTGTTTTGTATTATAATCAGTTTTCTGTACATGGGCGCCCGCAGCAGAGGTCAAGGAGGGTCACCTGACCCCCCCCCCGAAATCACACTGCATATATATATATATATATATATATATATATATATATATATATATATATATATATATATATATATATATATATATATATTCCGACAAGTTTAATCATGCAAATGAAGCTGAAAATATATCGCAAGATTATGCTCAAAACGCTTAGTAAATATTAGCTTTAGTTTCAGAACGCTTACAATACTAACTCTCCCGGCCTTGACTGACTGACCCCCCCCCCCCCGCAAAAAATCCTGCGGGCACCCATGTCTCTGTACATGGCTTGCAATTACACAAAAAACAAGAATAACATGAGATGTAGAAAATATTTTATTTAAACACTCGTAAATTTGACATTACATTTTCTACTTCAACAACTTAACTTCTCATATTTGATTATACAATATCAAGTGACATTCGAGAATTAAGAAGTAAAACATTTGTACACACGCGTTTTAACAAGTTGCAAAATATGTTAATTGGCAAATACCCTGTATGTACTTTAATATACAATAAATAAAAAAATAAATAAATAAACCATTTAAATCTGATTTCAAAATGTTTACATGATATTATTTGAAATCTCTAAATACCGTATATACTCGAATATAAGTCATGTCAAACTGCAAACAATAAAGATCCTGGTCTGCCGTAGCATAGTGCGCCTGCAGATCAGCGTATATGTTGTTTGTTATGCTGACTACTGCTAACAAACTGCACAGACCCAGATAATGCGCCGACAGATCTTGGTCTGTGCAGTTTGGTCTTATAAACTAGTATATTCGGTAGATTTACAATTACATTTATTGTACTAAAAGTGCATTGTATATTTGCTTCGTTCTGATGCCATATTTGCATTTATTCTAGACATGGATCAAAGACTAAATTCCTCTCTTTCATCGTCTTGATTGCCCTAAATGCCTGTCTTTCTCTTATAATCATGTATCTAACCGATAATGCATTCATTTACAAAGCTCATGAAGAGAAACTCACATGAGATGAGTGAAAACTGTACTCTCCTAACTGCGCACATTCGTTACTAGAGGCAACGATAGTCACTGAAATACATTCTCGCAATAAATCAGTCAGTAGCATCACAAGCACCAGTTCTTTGTGAAAATACGTTGTTAAACGATGTATCACTGTCCTGGACTGCAAAGGGCCAACACTATTTGATCAGTATCGCTGATATCTTTCTGCGTGTTTTCCCAACGTTTCCTTTCGTAAATTTGTCCATAAAAGTTCGGAAAGCTTCCCTTTCAAATATATTCACAAAAGAATATTTGCAGGTGACCGATCTACGCAACGCAATCCTCCAAAGAGTCATGTACATCGACCTTGTGGGAAGGGCATCGCGTCCAGTGGGAATTTCCTCGCATGGCGACGAGGTTCATGCCAAATGCGTCGGGATCTATCTTTGAAAGTATATTTCATGTTCCTTGTTTTCAATTGGACGATACGACAACAGTGCACCTGGCTTTATGCTTCAGGATGGGTTTCGGTTCTCCGGATTTATTGAAAGAATCTGATCTTTCCCTGATGTCCTCTTTTCTTTCCAATGCCAGAGGTTTGTCCAAGTCCTCGTCGATCCAACGAACACGATGACATCTCCATTCAAACTTTTGACTTATATTTGTTGTCTCCTCTGAAGCAGCCCTTTTCCTTTTAGTTACAGTATCTGTTTCTTCCCAAGCTGGCGTTTTCTTCGGTCTATCATAGTTCACATCAAACATACTCCCAACACTCAATTCCTTCATCTCCGATTTGTAATACGTCGGATCCTTCTGAAACGTGTAGTCTTCCCTAGTGGGGATGTGTTTAATTTATAATGACGTGCGTTAAGTTTATATATCGAACAATCTAACAAAATTTCACCGAGAATGAACAAAATTATTAATGATAGATGATAAACTCAAAGTTTTTTTTGTTGAATAATTTCTTTTCTTTTTTCTGTTGTTGAAGTCTCCAAAGTACCGTTTCTGCTCTTAACGTTAGTTCGTTGCGTTTACTGGTAGTTCGATTCAGTGTATGTGGAACAGCCGTAGTTCTTTACAAAATATAACGTAGCAAATGTTCTCTCGGTTTAAATACTCCTGCTTACCTGTTAAGATCATCACAGGGTGATCTGGCATCCAATCAACTAGAGACACACCTTCAATCAATATTGTACCGTAGACTTGGTAATTGTAAGTGCACATCACGACAAAGCATTCCATTAGGTATATATAAATAATGATCACGGTTTCAACAGACAAGGGAAGTAATCTCGATATAAAAAAACATGCACGCATTCCCTATAGATCTGTTTTTTTCTCCCAAAAAATATAACTTTCCTACTGTGAATTTAATCGGGGTTTGTGTAATTCAAATTCCGGGTTGATCACATTAAATACTGCCATTGAACAATAGAAATTACGAAACGACAAACACATATCAGTTCTTGAAGAATTTCAAATAGGCTATTCCTGTCAGTATCAACAATTTTATACAAAATAAATCTTTGTTGGGATTTTGCAGACTCCAACTTTCTCAAGTTTAAAAAGCTGTATAAAATATTAATTTTGAATTAAAATTATTTGAATTAAAACATTTTAAGATGCTTTGAAATTATATCCTAAAAGCTTTTGTTGACATAGTCTTGCAGGTTTATATTCTTTGAGAAATATGAATTCCCTAAGACACGGATTTTGAGTTTATTATTGTTACGTCACTGATAATAAACTGACCGTTGATAGAGTCATTATACTTATCCATAATAATAATGACCTAACTACGGATCATACGTCATAACCAATAAACGGTTGTAGATTTAATAATGAGCAATAAAATCGTTTACTGCTTTTCAAATAATGTGTTGCATGGAACAGGTTTTAGATTGAAAAGAAAACTGTAAAGAAAACAGATTTTTTAATGATCGCATAACTTTTTTCAGATCGTTCTTATCAATATCAGTCACATTTCGTTTTGGCTTATTTCCAGTGATCAGTCTTAATGTGCCACCTGACTGCATGACATTATACGAAAGATTGCATCAGGTTCAGGGCAAAATAGGACAGAGGTATCCCAATTAGCAGTGATATGTTCCTTTCAGACTGTCTACAGCAGAAGGAATTTAAAGGAGTCAACATATAATAATAACAATAATAATAATAATAATAATAATAATAATAATAATCGTTTCACACTTATATATTTTATTCAAAAGATAAAAGAACAAAACAAAAACGTATTGTCTTTTCAATAAAACATTGATAACCGACAAGTCAATAGAGAGACTTAAAAGAAGGAGGCGGTAAGCAGTTTCCGAGGATGTTAGTCACAACCATTACTGTACTTAACCATAAGGGTTGTTTTCTATTATTATATCCTTGAGCATGTACGTTTTATCCTATTAGTATCAATGATGCGAAATTAAAGAAAGCTTCTTTGTGTATATAGCAAAACTTAAAGGGACCGATGCATATAACGAACCCAAACTTTTGATTGGTACACATGTATGTAATTATAGGTTCAGTCGTGTTATCATTAAATTTGGCACCTTACAAATCTAACTCAGATATTATTTCTCTTCGATATACTTTTAACCGAAGGAAATCGTTGTTTTCTAGTTTCTCGCTGTTTGAATTTATGACGCTTGCAACATAAGTAAATTCTTCGCCATGCATTCTTGAATTTCAGACTTAGGTTTCGCATACAGAACTTGAATCCCGACTTGTGTCTACGTTTAGATTCCAGTAATATGATTGATTGGAATTGTAGTGAGGCCCAAAATAATTGACAAATCAGATGTCGTAATGCTGCAATCCTTCCCATAACCTGTTTTGACCAATAGTACTAATGTGTTCCTTGCAAGACATAAAAATTTAAATTTATGGTGTTACAACACCATCTTGATCATCCAATGTGGTTTATTTAATTGCTGAGAAAGCTATTGTGCTTCGCTCTAAAGAAAATATCATTTACACTCCGTAAAGTGGGAGTTTTGATAATTAGACTGGCTCTCCAACATTATAAACATGCATCGTGTTCAAATTGATTATCTTTTATTTGGACATAGTCACTTACACGTTCATACGTAGACACGGTTTCAAGTTTGGTACAAATTGTTTTATTACGACGTTTGGAGATCACGACATCATTATTATGACATCACGTGCTTTCTACAAAGTTCTTGCCCAATTCTCGAATTAATTATGGGATAGGCGTATATAGTCATGTATGCCACGGTGGCCTTGTCACAGGTTTGTTTACATAATAATACGGCATAATAATACGAGTGTGTGATGAACAATATACTAAAACAAATCCCACCTTATTTACATACAAACTTGTCTGCCCCACTCGGATTTCCCATTTTGTTCTTGGCTCGGGTGTACCTTTGTTCAAACTGCTTTTATCAATTCACCTGGAGAAATACATACTCGTCATTTCAGTTTCCGTTCCTTGCGAAGGAACGCATCCTAAAGTTCCTGGTTATGGTCAGATTCAGAAATACGATGTCAAAACTTTGCTCAAGTTTGAATCATCGATGCGTTTCTACTATTCCTTTGAACACTGACTTCACATGAATATCATATTATCAATCAACCACAATCGGTTGACTTTCTCATAAATCAGTAAATTAAGTTAAATTTATTTTTGTTTTCTGGACATTGAAGAAAAAGTCAAAGAAATTAATTTCCTTCTACATAATAGGGCAACGTTATTTAAGCTAATCGGTATTCTGAATCTTGAACTTTAACGAATTTAAAATAGATGTTTAGTGGCTCTCTTTATGATTTGAATAAAATAAATTTTTCTTCATCATTAAGTATAGATTTGATGATTTTTTTTAGATCTTTAAATGTTCCCTTTCATCGATGTATCTGATGGTAATATCCAGATATACTTTTCCATCTCATTTATTATCTCGGACGTTTCTTATATTTGTCTTTTTGTTACTCATGATTGAGTCCAATCTGGCATGTTAAAAAACGAGACACACCCGAAAAATGGATCATGCCATTTCTAAGTCTTCTTTTGTAATGTCCCACCGTATAAAAATTGACTTAACCTGCAATATTAAATATAATGTTATGGACGTTCTGTGGTTTATATTTAATCTTAGTACAAAACTTCTTGATTTTGATTGCGCATATTTGCCTGAATATCTGAATATTAGATTAATTTACGTCGTATAGTGTTTTTTCAGTTACGGGTTATTGCAATTGTTTATTGAGTTCATATATTAAAATATAATTTATATTATGGGGTTTCATATTAGAAAAACATAGCATACGTGATCAAAGACATGCAAGCGTCAACAGGAAATATTAGAATATTATGTATATGTTCATCATTCTTACATTTGCTCAAGTTCATTGCCATTTCTTGAAGAATCAATATATTTGTTTTGCACATTAATATTAATTATATTGAGAACGTGCCCTAATATGTCATAAACAGTCATAATATTACCTTTATATTTGCAGATATATACACTATCTGATCCATTTATATCAATATATATGTTATATATAGATATATTATCGCTATTTACGGAGTGACACAAACTATCCTCACAAAAAATACAAAGCCCACTATTTTTAACTTAGGACTTCAATGGATGGATACGGATGGTTTATGCTCAAGTAATGGGCCATCCAAAAATTGGTCCATATGTATTTACAATATTGTAGCACTAATGTTAAGTCGATGAATGTGAAAGGGTAAGAAAATAAACAACTGGAGATGAATGCGTCCTGGTCCACCTCTTTCGAAAGGAAGGAAACTGTTACTAATATGTCTAAGATGTATCAGGTATTCGGTCGACAACTGCGCGCTTCCCGTATTTTTAAGAGTTAAATTCGGAATACGGATGGATGAACGTACAGACGAAATGATATGCAAACAGACGGATGGATGGACATATATGCACATACAGATATTTAAAGAGAAGCATACAATAGATGAATGAATGCATTAGCTGACAAATATCTAAGTGACTGAACGGATTATTAATTGAAGGAAGGAAAGAAAGATTTGCTGAATAGATGGGTTGATAATAATTCCAAGGATGAAAGCAAAGATGATATTTCTGATATTCGTCTGCAAACGTTCAAATTCTGTCATTTTACGTGTTCAGCGAACAAGTTTATTTCACTGTTTATATAAGTGTAATTATCATCTAGAGTTTGTTATTGTTATAGGATTTAACGCATTTTAGCACAAGACAGGCTACAAGAAACCGGGCAAACCCCGGATAGAACCTTTCTCACGTACCCACACTGGCCGAGCCCGAGACTCTAACCCACGCAGACAGAGGTGAGATGGCAGTGATCCGTAACCGTGAGCGCTTTACATCACTCAGCCACTCAGCCGACAGCCCCCGCCCCCATCGAGAACTTGTCTAATGATGACATGAAAACCATCGGATACTATTTTCACGTCGGCCCTTTCTCTCTCGTTTTTGTAAAATTAATTTTCAAAGTTTGAAATCCTTTCATCTGCCAATAATGCTGCGGTTTAATCAGCAGCCTACTTCACAATAGTTTCCATCTAAAGATCAAAGAGTATTTAAGTTACTACTCCAGAAAATAAATTCAGTTCGATTTTTCAGTCATGATTATTCATTGCATACAATTGCTTAATTTTGTACCTAAATAAAAATGTATTTGAAAACGTGTCACTGGGTCTAAATTTGAGTTAAGAAAGTATACGGGGTAAAGAAAGATTATTTCCAAGCTTATATATACTGGTCCTTTTCAAACAACAACTAAATAATGTAATGGCATTTTATTTATAGAGCTATCACACACAAAACGGATGTCTCCAAACGAATGTAAATGGGGCAATATTATAAAACTTAATGCTGTAACTTAAAATTGACTCCTAAAAGAGAAGAAATTCACAGTTTTCAAATAATGTCTGTTCAAAACTGTGTCAACTGACTCATAGCACACAATGCTCTATCATTCCCAATCTAATATTTGGAAGCATTAGATACAAGCTTTCGGTCTTGGTTTATTTTTCCTAATTAAATAACGATTGTACTTCGCATTCATGTCAAATAAAACGTAATGTGATTTTGTTGTAAACAGGGACATGTGACCACGGACTGGCGCAAAATTATTTTTGTTGCGGGGGGGGGGGGGAAGTGGTCAGCTTTTAGGTTTTACGGATGTATTCTAAAGCACATTTAGAGGCAAATTCGAGAGGGAGGAGGCTTTCCCCTGTGTTATTGGCGCCCATGCATGTATCTGAATTCAAAACACAATTCAGTTTTATTTCTACAAAGCCAAAGTCACTAAACATTCATGACAAAAAATACAATAAAGGACATTCAGGATTCTGTTCTCAGCGCAAAACAGCACCCCACGTATGTTATTCCGCCATAACGTAGACTTTGCATCAACAGCATGTAGTTGGAAATAAGCGTATCAAGGTGAGGAGACTAGATTTTTTCAAACAGTATTTTGCGATGCAAGTTCATGAACACAGTGTCCTAAGATCAATTAAAATAGCTACAGTCCCGCTGCTAATAAACCATAAGTATATTGTTTCAGAAACAGAAGAGTCAAAGGAGTGCATACATAAAAATATTTAGTTACGAAGATCTGCATGTAAGCCGAAACAATGCGACACTTAAATGTCTTAGTTGTTTCGTTCGTTTAGTGGTGCAATATTCCATCTCTGGTTAAACGTGTAGCAACAATATATTCCTGCCACGATGTCACAACCGAGGTGACATGAAATTTGCAGAATCATAACAAGCCACTTAATCCAAAACATTAACTGTCAAAGATATTTTACAATGATTTGTGTCTAAATTTTGATGATAAGGGTTTAACATGTAGCCTTCCATTTCATTAATCTTCAAACGTAACAAAGCACTGGGGCTGTCGTACATTAGTAATATGAAGAATAAAAACAGATGAGAAGCATGTGACGGTTAGGATAAACAAACTGAGTTATTTGTCTCTCTTTTTATTATATCTTATATCGAAATTTTATGAGATAGTGTTCTGAATGTAATATATATACTTTGTGAGGCATTTATTAACCATATGTAACTATTCCGTCATTAGAGGATTTGAAAATCATGTTTAACATAAAGCTACTCTATATCTATTGCGTTTTAAAGTACTGTATTAAAGAAAGGCCACTCAGAAAATTATAATGTTCATTGAAAGGTCTGTTTATTAGAACATAACGTTGTACGGAAAGGTTGTTGGCATAAGATGATACAGACAAAATCGTAATTATTTTTGGACAGATATGGAGTTAAAAGTAGGTACGAGAAATCTTCAGAATAATCTAAGCGGAAAATGAACTGACGTTTGTTTTTTATAAACCTTTCCTGTCAGTGATACAGAAATACATCTTAATTTTCTAACCATGCAATATGAATGTATTTGTTTCACTCATGCTCCTCAGAGAAAGTTACGCTAGAGAAACGTTTGTTTTCATTGTCGGTAATGGTTTTGATAATTCAGGCTCCGGTGAACAATTGAAGGAACAATTATAACCTTCAATTTTATTCCTATACCAGAAGACCCAGAAGATCGAAATAATTTGCTCACATTGGAAATGATATATTGTATGATAAAATGTGTTTTAAATGTCCAACTCTTTCAGTATCAGATTTTTAATAAAGAAATAAATACTAGTAGTCATGACTCACAAAACTTGGCCCGAAATTCAGATTTGAAGAACATTTGTGGTAAACTAGGAACTTAAAGTCCAAAATCTAGTTCTAGTATAAATTATTCCCCCCCCCCCGCCACGAAACGCACCCCCCCCCCAAGCGCGAGCGCTTATTTTAAAACAAATTCAAATTCTATAAAAGAAAAAAAGAGATCAGTGTATGACTGACAGCGAAGTAATATATTATATGTTTACAAACAAATTCAAAATCTATAAAAGAAAATAAGAGATCAGTGTATGATTGACAGCGAAGTAATATATTATATGTTTCAACATACCATGAAAATGAGCTTTAATCTTCACACCAATGGTTGCTGCTAGATTTTTTGGGAGAAAATGTGCACAGTCAACTAATTAAATCGTTATAAAACATGATAAAACTTTTCACAGATTGATTAGTTTCTGAGGAAATTATACTTGCATCTTATCTTTGATATGTTTTCTTCAGTTTGTCCGGTTATTAGAAGACATACGATTTGCATAATCTTTTGAGCCACCACTTTGTTATAGGTCGCTTTTGTTTGGTTATCGCTGTCTAGGAGATGATCGTTCGCGGTGTTATTGTCCGGATCGAGTAAATAATAAATAAATATGAAATTGATGAATGGAATAACAAAGGTCTGAGAAGAGATATATAATAGAATAATACGTACCACCCCCCCCAAAAAAAAAAAAAAAAAAAAATTTAGGCAATTACATCAACAAGATAAAATTGAACACGAGATTTGAATAATACACGTTTTCACAGAAATAAAATCACCAAATTTAAAAGAAGTACAATTAGCTGTTCTGTTATACCGATAAAACAAATTTCATCTTAGAATCGAGTAAACTCACTTTCTCAGCATCCCTGCATAACCTGATTGCTTCCGGTCCGTCCAAATTCACTGTTGGTGACAGGTTAAAGCCCTCGTATTCCTTTCCTCTTCTCTCTATCTCTCCAGCCTCTTCAAGTCATCAACCGTAACTTGGTTGCCTGTCCTCCTTTTCCACTGCCTAGCGCACATATGGAGCTATTTTCCCCTTTAAAATAAATATTTGAACACGTAACCTAAATATATGTCAGACCTTCTTTCTTCCAAGATCGAACAATAATGCCCACGCTTGTTACGTCAGCCATCGTCGTATCGCAATTCAACAGAACAAAGGCTAATATAGGTCAGTTCGCAACTGATACACACTACCCAATTTACCATAAAATTAAATGTCTTTCCCTAGCGGATAGCCGCATTCCAAAATGGACCATGACATAGCTAGACAACTTAGTAAATAGTACTAGGCCCTAATTTGGTTATAAATCAATCAAAAGACTTAGTTTTTCAGCAGATGTATGAATCTCGGTTGAAAATAATTCACAACTTAATTACGCAATGGATTTCACGTTTTGTATTAACAACATTAATTGCCAGATAGCAATTCATTGGCATAAAATTTCCAGACATAATAAAATCGATTTCTAGCCTACATGATTCATACTATCTAAAACAATTAAAATCATCCATTCTCTCAAGTCGTATCGGAAGTAATTCATGAAATTCCTGTTACATAGCAACGAATAAATTCGAACAACTCTCTCAAAATTCATATAAAGGTAATATTGTATGACATTCTTAGAATACGTTAGTCATATAACATTCAAATCAAATTAATGCAACCAACTTCCGAACTCAAGGAACAATTAAGCATGAATTGAAAATGCATACAACAAATAATTATAAACTTATATAAATGAACATATTGTATGTGACTGAGAAAATCCTCGTGCTTTCTGAGACTCGCTTTATTTTCTATGAAGCCGAATCGGTCTTTGTATCTTTATGGTTCCGTGTTTCTCAGCTTCCAGACACCGGTCCTTGGTCAATTTATAACGAAAATTACTTGTCATTTTCTGAAGATAAGAACTTCTTGCCTTCCCGCAGAAGTCTAGACTGACTAATTTCGCGAGGGAAATTAAAACATTGAAATTCATCTGGGCCCCCCCCCCCCCCCGCATTTAGCTTAGCAAATCAGGATTAACTTTATCTAACCCAAAATGTTAACACGACCATCGAAGTTAGAATAATACACTCTATTCCGCCTGTAGTAATAATATTTCTGGAAAAACAAATTGTATGACACTTATTTCAAATAGTCCAAAATTGTCTTTGGATTGTTTCCACTTTGACATTGTCGTCTACTTAACCATAAGTTTACATTGCCAGTATATCTCTCTAACCGTTATCTCAGCAGAGTCTAATTAAAAATCAATCACGCTCCCATCAAGAGCATCAGATCCATCGCAGGCTAGCGATTTATTGCTGGTCTAGCCATTACGTCAAATGTAATTGTTAACTGTCACGCTGACCGCGACAAGATAGACTCACGTATGTGTTGCAATAATATTTTTCTTCAAAATTCAATTTGTCACACGTAATTAGGACTAACATTTACAAAAGAATTCTATTCATTTTCGTGCTTTTCAACTTCCTCATACATTATTATTCAACACAATTCAATGGACACATACTTTTCTACCCAAGGCTTTATAAATCATAAAGAGCGTTCACCCTTTGGGAACGATTCTATATGAATTTAGACGACTCAGACGTATCGACGTTGATGAACAAACATTATTGCCGTGGAAGTACAACGAAACATGTTGAGCACTCACTCTAAACAAAAGGTGCACTTTTGTTCAGTCCAAATTTGTTTTTTTTTTCTCGATTAATGGTGCAAAATTGAATTAGGAGAGTGATCATCTTCAACTGAAAATAAATATCCTGGCTTTTCTTGACTATTATGATTTACCAAAGCGATGTGGGACTTATTTAACTACTTTGTAAACAAAAAACAAAAAAAAAAACATTTGTATGTTTAGCCTTGATTGCACAATATGCTTTCGACGGCTAAGTTGTATGAAAGGTGCTCTTGAAGCTGAACCCATCCAAACAGTAGATCTCTTTCTAACTACGCTTCTGAAATGGAGATAAATTCCAATTTAAGAAAATTCGGAGGTAAACTATGAAATTAGACAAGCAAGTATATAGGCCCAAGTGTTCCAGAAGCATGTGAATATAACTTAAGAATGACACACAGAGTGAAGAAACATAACGAACACAATACATTACAGAGGACAGGACCACTATTTGCCTGACAATGATAAACTGTTGTAGGCAAATAAATACCACGCTATCACGTCTAAATGTGCTAATGTTTTAACATGCTTTGAAACCGTGGTTGAATATTCCCTTGCCGTTGATATTAAGTTTTGGGTAAAGTTCTATCAGTCAACTAATGAAAAAAAAAAGAATACAAGGCTTGACAAAACTGTCCACACGTCCATTTTTTCTAAGAATATTCCATTTTTTATGATCGTTATACCTATATTCACTTGCTGTGTTTTCAAACGTTATATATGATTAACAAAATTGCGACAAAACAATTACACATGAATTCTATACATCCTCTTGTTATTCTATCTACCTTGGTTGTGTGACACAGATTAGAAACACGGGACCCATAATTTTCTATCACAAGCTGTGGCCAATAATTATAAACATTTTATGCCTACTTTGCACTGTTTCTGTCTACCCTATCATGAAGACCACTAAGAGATTGCGCTGCAGATAACAAGTGCGATCGTGTTAGAAGTGAAATAAGACAAATTGTGCACTCATTCTGAGCGGGATTCATGGGCGCCCGCAGCATAGGTCAAGGAGGGTCACGTGACCCCCCGGAAATCATACTGCATATATATATATATATATATATATATATATATATATATATATATATATATATATATATATATATATATATATATATATATATATATATATATATATATATATATTCCAACAAGTTTAATCATGCAAATGAAGCTGAAAATATATCACAATCTTCTGTTCAAAACCCTTAGTAATACTAGCTTTAGTTTCAGACTGCTTACTCACGGAACTACGCAACAAACTCTTCCGGCCGTGACTGACCCCCCCCCTAAAATCTTGTGGGCGCCCATGACGGGATTTGCACATTTTCAGTTAAAAGTATATGAGCTGTTTTTATTAATTGACGCTGGAAACGATAAAGTGACCATTAACTGATTTCACTTGCTATTAAATCATGAATGAATACTTTAACTATTTTATTCAATAGAAATTGGCGAAAACAAAGAGAAAACCTATGCGTACCGTTTCTATTCTGTCATTGAATGTTTGGAATCATAATGTGGGGAAAATATGAATGCTCATTCATCCACAATATGGCTCTAAATTTCAATTTTAAGTAGACCAAAACGCCATTTTCTTTCGAATGTGATTTCTAGCGCGCGACTAAGTTCAAATTTATCAGGGCGGAGTTATGTGCGCATTAATAATATTATAACTGATGAATCTGAGCTTGTGTATTTAGTTTTGAATACAGCACTAATTCATTTGCTTTGTTTCTTGTAGTGTATTTTTGTTTATATAATTAAGCCTTAGGTAGAATTAAATAAAAATGAGAATATATAAAAAGGTTACTGCATTTGTATGTGAAAATATGAACTCGTTTTGTCGGATGGATATGCTGCACTCCCAAGGCCCTACAAGTATATCCATCCGAAAAAACTCGTTCATATTTTCCCCATACAAATGCAGTAACCTATAAATACATTATTATGGATCTTTTGCAAATTATGTAAAAGGAAACATAGCTGACTTCGAATGAAGCAAGTTATCATTAGACTTTGCATGTAACTTTAACGACAAGCTCCATTTGATTAATTTTTTGTACTAATTAGTAGTGCCAATCGATCAAAATGTGACTTTATTTAGAATAAAAAATTAGAAAGATAAGATCAACTGCAATATTACCCAAGTCAAATGTGAAGTGGCAAATTTCTGGTGATCTAACAAGAATACATTAGTTGAGACCAGAGAACCATTAATTAGATTTATTGAGACAGGGGCGTATCATATCGCCATACTACCGTGTACGGTAATGTCCTTTAGAAGGAGAATTTTGTTCCTAATTAAGCATTTGTTTATACAGCAGCCAGGTGGACTATTAGGGACACGGAAAACTTCATTTTCATGGTAAAATTGTCGCAATTGAGAAATCGCAGAAACTCTGTTACCCAAACTACCAGGTCAAGCTGACCCTGACTTTGGCACCTCTGGAAAAAGACGGCAGAGATATTTGATTCTGATTGGTTACGTTAAATAAGGGGCGTGTTTCCCACACAAAATTTTCTAGGTTTTAAAATTGCCACCTCGGAAATTTTAATCAGTCTAAGCTTTTCTACGAGAGAAATCAGAGTAGGCTCCGGGGGATTTCCAAGAAATTCCTCGTAAAAAGAACTGTTGTCCAAAGGGGACTATTGTCGAAAGGAACCGACGAAATAATTTGCCGATTAGAGGGAGGAACGTTGAAAGCAAATGTAGTGTGACAATTCCATGTAATTTGTTGATGCCATATATAATGCTTTGCTGAGGTTATTTACTTGTAATTGCATGAATCTTTTTTCTACATTCGTGTAATAATTTGCTTTATGAAGTATAACTGTGTTGAGTTTATGCATAGGAAGTCGGACATTAATCTTTTTTAGATGAGTTTGACGAATTGTTTGAATTTGTCGTCTTGTTTAAATAAGAATTATGTTCTAAGAATTTAATACATTACATTAGTTAATTTGATTACGAGAATCCGTGTGAATTCGCCGAATTTAGAAGATTTCACGTATGATTAAGAATAAGTGTGTATTGACTGAAATGATCTAGTAATTGATTGATGTGATGTATCCTATTTATTCGCTGTGTAAATTGAGGCTGGCTCAGAACCCCGGGCCTCGCGTATGTGTTAATGTGTAAGGTCAAGGCGTAACGAATTAGCCATTTGACTAACTAGGGTCATTATAGAACATGTGGAGTCGATTGATAGCCTTAACGTCTGTTTTGCACTGATAGTAGAATCTGATAACGAGGGAGAATAATGAAGAATTAACTGTTTCATAAATAACGGGAAATTTAGGTTGTCTCTATTTATATTTATTTAAAAGGGAGAAAATAGCTCCTGAGACGTATAATCCTGAGACGTATTATCCTGAGACGCATTATTCTGGGACGTATGATGTGATGTTATTCTGAGACGTATACTGAGAAGTATAGAGAGAAGTGCAGTTAGACGTATAATCCTGTGACGCAATCCTGCGACGTATTAATTTCTGAAATGTATTCTGAGAGTATCCTGAGACGGAGGGTGGAAAGTATCACCCTGAGATCCAAGCGTCTGAACAGCTACAGTGGCAGCAGAACAACTGAGGACGAACAGGTTATGCAATCGTACAAGACGTTGACTTCGATTGTTCACTCGATCCTATGATGAGCTAAATCTATCAGTAAACAGAGCAGCTATTTTATTTAAATCTATTTGCGTTTTCTTTGTATTTCGGTGAAAGTTTAAATTTCTAAAAGCAGAGTATATTCCTGATGTAATGAATTTTCACAGTGTTTTTCATGTAATTGATTAAATTGTTTGTTTACATGTACGGGGGCTCGTGTTGGTTTGTTCTATATTCCTGCTCAGATCTCTATTTCACATATAAGTTTTACCACTTATATTTATATTTACTCGAACCGGGCAATAACATCGAGGGCGGTCAACCCCCAGATAACGAAAACCAAATCTGGTGGG
The DNA here is from genome assembly GCA_028554795.2 of Sinohyriopsis cumingii. NCBI lineage: Eukaryota > Metazoa > Mollusca > Bivalvia > Unionida > Unionidae > Sinohyriopsis > Sinohyriopsis cumingii. The sequence goes on from CM068824.1 coordinate 40,451,143, forward strand.
ACACCCACCAGGGACATTCCCCCCCCCCCCATTACATAAAAACCATATGGAAAGAACTAACCGCTTCTCATAAGGAATACCTATTTCAAGATATTCATCGTATTAATGAAGTTTTAATTTGCCTTAATTTTCAACTTCTGTGCTTATGTTTATACTAAAATATACTCCTGTATTTTCTTCAGAAGTAGCGCGTAGCATAATTTTAGAGTGTTTCCTATGATAAGTTCATCTGACTACGTTTCAGCTATAATCTGAATTTGAAGCAATTAAATATTAGCAGCAAATTACCCCTGAGCTACGTTCCTTTTCAAAACACCCTTTTCATTGTCTATTTCCGTTTGCAAGATGATGAGTGCTCTGTGTAACATTTTATTCAGAATGTTCACTTCTCAGTATAAATCACGAGCATGTATGTATGCATGCATTTAATTTTTGCAACTGGATATGCACATGTTTGCATATTGTAAAATATGGAAGAGTGCTTGTGTCCCTCCCCTTTGCATTACATATCACATATATACGAATGACTGATTGATTGTACGTATGTGACTATGTACCTTATTAATGTAATGGTATAATGACATCTCATTATCATTGCAGGACTGTCAATATGTATTTCCTACTCTCTTTAATGTACTCATGTTACGACATCAGGATATTTCATTGATGCCTGTTCAACTTCTTTTGTTGTAATTGTTGTTGTTTTGGTTTTAACGCCATTTTTTTAGCGAATGATAGACTATATAGATTTTGGCCAGCATATAAGGTGGAGGACGAACCGGGAAAAATAACGGCAAGAACAACCGACTCAAGGGAGCTGCTGGCAAGCTATCGCACACACCAGCGTTGTCAAATTCTTTTCTGAATTTTGTGAAATATTGGGAAAATACAATTCTAACTTAGGAGAACTTGTGTTTTTTGCACTAGGTTTAAAATGTGTTAATAAAATATGCTTAAATAAATGCATTTTGCCTCAGGTTGTATATTACGATCGAGGTAAGCGATGCAGTACTTATTTAATTATTTTTACTTGAAATTGTTTGTTTAATATCGATTGCACAAGAAACTCTTGACTGATTAGTAATGCACGAGAGGCGCACATTAAGATGGAGCCAACCTGCAGTTAACCACCTAATTTAACCAACACCCCTTAACATACCAGACCTGTCGATTGAACGCGAGTTCGGAAATTTACAATAAGATGGAGTTTTTTCTGCGTTTCTTACGAGATTTATTAAGTTGGACATTTATTAAGTTTGACTGCTCTTATTTGTTGGAATCTTGTACAGAATGAAAGCTCCTTCAATGCTTTTCTCAGGTTCCGAGCGTTGGAGTTTTAAAGAAGTATCATTGAAAGAAGTAAGGTAGTAATCCATAATAACATTTTCTACTTTCATAGGAATTCAAATGTTTACCAATTCAACTTAATTAATTTCCGTCGTTGCCAAAGCCTCGATGTCTGAGAATATATTTTCTTACGTATATTGAAAAGTCATAGCTCGTCACCAACGTTTCAAGAGAAAACAAGCAAAGGAAGGACTGCAGGTGGTCAGACACACGAACAGCTATATCCTGTTAAGTGGTATGGAAGTTATGGAAGAACGGGACGTCTAAGAGTTTTCTCTGGAGTGATGCCATGGAGCTTTTCAGTGTCTATACTCTCTACACTAACAACTGTATTAAAGAGCTATCTTGTATGATGAGATCCTTTCCGGGTCTAATAATAGATTGCTAATCCTTTCTATTTTTGGTGTATAGCTTACATGTTTGCTCACCCCAGTGGTATTCTCTTGTTGGGCCGGGTCTATCATGTTTCTTGGTACTAGGATTTGTAATCCTATGCCACAGTGGTTCTATGTGCACTAGAAGTTAGTGGTTTTCGGTGGGTTTTTTCGTGGGCTGGAATTAATTCTTGTTTTGTTTGTAGCCTTAAGTTTCTTACGTTAAATTAGAGGATGCTGGTGGGGTGGCTACGATGAATGTTCCTAATGAGCTACAGTGTTATTTAAATGCATAGCATCGCCAGATACTGCTATATTTTGTAGAAATACCAGGACTTATTTAAATTAGGTTTGACTATGAATTAAATAGGTAAATTAAACAGGAGCTCTATAGCTACGTTTTGAAATATTTTATAAAGCTTTAATTCACTTACGGTGAAGAGGTGCACGGTATTACAGGTATATCGGTTTACCGCTGCAAATTTTGCCGATGGTACGTACGACAGTACTTTTCCAATGTACATGTACTTCGGTAGTTTCCGTCTGTAAGGAATATACGGAAATTACCGAGTAATCTTGTTACGAATTTAGTGTGATAAACAAAATATTTTCAGTTTACAACCAGAATAGTTAAATCAAATCATTATTCGTTCTACAAAACAGTTGCATATAATTATATATTGGTTCTCTGAATCGCGCGCTTGAAGTGAAATGGGCACAACGGTGTGTAATTTGTCTAGAATGATGACACAAGATGAAGACTGGCTAACTTGATCAGTCAGTCAAAACCTTCGTTAGCGTAAATGAAACTGTAATTCACAAGATTTTCTAATTAGCAAAAATGAATGTTCTCACGGCTATCTTGGATAGGAGACAAAACCTAAAGACATTTCATATACCTGGAAGATCTAGCATATATCATTGTATTTACTTGTACATGGATCCGCAAAGTTTCATTTTGATAATATAGATCCCTAATAAGAGTGATGATCTAGCGATTTCACACTTTACTTTTAATCGTTTCGTTTTGGGATACGCGAACATTACACCACACAAAAAATTGGTCTCCTAACTGAAAGTTACTAACTACTTACTTTCACTAAATAATGAAACATATGTTTACCTATTCTTGCATCCAGCTTTTCCTATATTTGATATCACAAGCGTCACGACGAGTTCGCTCCGTCATGAGTAGTTTTAACGAAGGGGTCCCGTTAACTCCTAACATAAGCACCTCGATGTTAAAAAATACCACCACGTAAACTCTCTGAAATTCGCTTATTTTCAATTTCGTGACGGAATAAAAACATTCTGTCCTGTCGGACTAGATATGCTAGTTTATTACCATTGACAAAGGTAAAAACACTGGGAATCATATATTATCAAGAGTTTACATCCCAACATATTCTGCAAGTGAAACATTATCACGTTTCACAGTGTGACAGGCACTACAAGTGAAACGTTACCAAGATTTCAAAGAGTGTTAGGTTCTGCAAGTGAAACATTATCACATTTCATAGTGTGATAGGCACTGCAAGTGAAACATTACCACGTTTTCATAATGTAATAGGATCTGCAAGTGAAACATTACCAAGATTTCACATTGTTATAGGTTCTGCAAGTGAAACATTAAGATTTCGCATTGCTCAGAAAGTAAGAATTAATAATGTGTAACAAACGATTTAAATCTTGAATTATAAAGCTTAATGAGCAAAAAGACTGCATTTTCCTTGACAAAATGTTCCTTTAGAGACGAGAGATATTACATTATATTCCGTTCTGTAAATCCATCTTGGGATACCTTATAAAAGTTCGCACAACGTTCTCTCTCTATCTCTCTCTCGTTTCCTTCTTTTAGTTTTATATCTAATCGATGCAACCTGCAGTCGATTTCTGTTGAACTCAGCAGACCATAAATTAAGTAACAACAATAAATAAGTGTTTTAGATCTCCACTAATCATTACAGTTAAATGTGCAAGACTATCTAAATGGTTCTAATTATCTGCAGGTCTCCCTCTAATTATATGCAGAGCTAATTCAGCTACAGTATGCGAATATTGCAATGAAAGGCCACCTAGTTGTATGTCGTACTATACCGCTCCGGTGGCCTAGTGGTTAGAGCGTCCACCTCGGATGCTTGAGGTACTGGGTTCGAACCCCTGCCAAGTCATCTGAAAGACTTATAAAAAAGGTACTATTAGCATCCTAACTAGGTGCTCAGCATTAAGATGTTAGTGTTAGGGCCTGGTGTCAAGATAATGTGACTGGGTGGGACATCATGCTACATGTCTGCTGCATGATGTCCCAGTGCTAGACATAACTATGAACTGCCATACTGCAGAGATCGTAGTGGTATGACTGAGATATTGTTAAAGCTACGTTAAAAATCCATGTCGTACTATATTTAACTACATAAATATGAGACGAATGCTAACATAGAAAGGCGTAATTCAGTCAGTAATATTTACCTCATACATTTGCAAGACAAATGCCTTTGATTTATACCCGTAACATTCCTGATGCCTTTCAACATTCTTAACAAAACAGGTCATCTCTAATATCCATGGCTTAGCCTCATTGTCAATAATGCAATATTTGCTTTTGAAGTTACACAAAACAGGTCAAGCTACGGGATCGAAGCTTGGCAATTTGCCAAACGGAAATGTGTCTGTTTACTACGACGTAGATTTTTATCAGTTACGATTAAACAATATATATTCACAAAAATTTAGAAACAAAGCTATGGTTTCTAAGGACTAGGATCGGTTGTGCAATGTTAAAGTATTGATAAGGATTCAAACAATATGTAACAGCCAAAAAAATATTGGTTTGTGTGCGTTGACTTTTATTACACTTAGTCATATATATATATATATATATATATATATATATATATATATATATATATATATATATATATATATATATATATATATATATATATATATATATACATACACACATACATACATACATACATACATACATAGTGGTCTAAGGCGCTCGCTGGTAGCACACCTCTGTCCACGCGGGTTCGAGTCTCGCACTCTGCCATGTGAGAAAGCTCGCCTATAGCTTCCGATGCTGGGTTGGTTGTTATTCCCGCTGTTTTTTTTTGTTTTTTTTTCTCGGGTTCTTCTTCCATCAAAAATACTAAACCGAATGTATAGTCTATCATGGGTTGAAATGTGCGTTAATCCTATAACAAACAACCCACACCAGACAACCGCTAAATTACTCTTATCCAACTGCATATACTCAGGTATGCCGGCGAATTATGCAGCAGTAGATTTGGGTCGGTGTAGTTTACAGTTGGACTCGATTTATTAGCGAAAACTTACTTTTATTTATTGCATTTTGTGAATTTCACTAATACAGTTTTGATTTATCAAACGTAAATATTATTAGTAAGTTTACTTTCGTTTCGGACTTCCTGTCCGATGAAAGCTTGACAGGTATTTCAAAAACACAATCATAACTATCGTAGTACATGATAGAACAGAACACACATTTACTCATATAATTGTCTATTAATCTACAATGTCCATATTCAAGTCATAGGAGAAATATGTATAGTATTTTCGGTTTGTCAAACTACGCTTGGAAGATGCCAAATCAACATATGGTCACATATTTAGGATATTGGGCAGGCGGGTATGGACACCCGAAAGCTCTGTTGACTTTTAGAAATTACCAGAACTAGTGATTGAAGTTTTAATTGGACTATTTAAAGAAGCAGTGAGGTTGTATATCGCTGAAAGATTTAACAAATATATTTTTTTTAAAAAGATACTGGAACCATTTTATCATATTTGTAAAATATAGAAAAAACAAATTGGAAACATTATTATAGAAGGGCGTTTAAAAAAATAGTTTTATCCTTTGACTATGGCACCGTTCGCTTTGCTTAAAATACTGATTGCAATTAGGCGTTGTTTACGTTTTCCAAGTTGTCTACCAAATTCATCTTTACTTGAACACTTTATAAATTGTCTACCAAATTAAATAGTATTTGAACGTCTTCCAAGCTGTCGACCAAATTTAACTCTTCTTTTGAAAGTTACCTCCTATGGCTATTTCTCAATCTCAGGCGTTTCTTGAGATTTTTGCTTATTTTCGCCTCCCATTCATTAAGAGCAAGTTATCATGTGACTGATTTAAAAGATGTTAATTAATCTACACCATATTGCAGCTAACCTTTCCTCGACCTGTACTAATGTTACAATCATGTTGTAAGTAGCAGTAGTACAATTTGAACAGTTAAACGTTCACTGTAATCTAATAGTACTAAATAAATGATGGATACTAAGATGTATTCAAAATGTTTGCAGAGTTAGAGACCCTTGTCAATGTGAGTACGCTGACAAATGAAACATCCCACTCCACACATCTCCAAAAACATTGCTTTAGAAAATGTAGAGAAGAAAAGACATATCATGCATTTGAATACATGTAACATTACGAGAATCAAACATCCCACAAACAGGACAATTTTATGCTGATTAAAATGGGAAGAGTTCGAGTTGGAGTTTTACATATATTAAAAGAAAACAGAAAATTAGACACGAAGATTTTCAAATACCTATATTTCATGCTGAACTGAGAAATATGAATGCTGACTATCAAACCAGCATCTCATTTTATATATTTACCTCATTTCATATCATACCTCTAAAATGTAATTTCATTATATTAGAACGAATTAAAGGTTTCCGTTTCTAAACGTATTTGCCTATTTAGAGGGCGAGAAAGCAAACTAATCAGAAATGGGTTTATATTGAAATCATTGTACAGCTCTGATAAAATAGGGTCAACAATCGTACTGTATTAACTGATCTTTCTTTTTTATCATTTGCTAGTTTGAAAGCATCTATGATATTGTACAATTATTATATTATCACACGAATTGTATCAGGTGCGCATAGTTAATTTAATCGATATTATCAAGTGATATTACCTCTCATTTAATTTTTAAAAAAATGTTAAATTCCCTGATATACGTTAATTTTATCAAGTAATTATTGCTGATAAGTTTGCTTTCGTATTCAATTACCTTGTCCGATGAAAGCGCAACAGGTATTTTAATGATACTTAGAATCCTTGACGCAGTTAACAATCTCCATCAACTGGTCATCAGAGCAATATATATTGCATGTGAGTCTAACTTCGTTGAGCAAGTGTCAAATTAATATGTGGTCACATATTCAGAACGTCACTGTTGTGCACGTGGGTATGAACACTTGAGAGCCACTGTTGGCCTTTAGATAGAACCATGATTGGTGACGGAAGCATCAAGTGTGAATTTGACGGTTCGAAGAGGCAACGGAGGATGATATTGCTCAATATTTTAACAAATATTTATTTAAAACAAACTGGAACGATTGTATCATGTGATTTGCTAATAGAACGTAAGTGTATGCAAGAGAGGTAACATACTGGAATAATATTCTTAACGGAGTAAAACATGGTTTGACTCTTTGGCTGCGGTGAAAACGTCATCATTCACAGCGACGTTTCTATTTTGACGTCACAGCTGAATTTTCAAGATGTCACGTTAAAATTAGCACGCGCAACCTCTAGGGTCATTCTTCACAGTATTTTTTGATTAACATACACGTTTTGTGTGTTGTAAAATCTCTATAGAAAGACATCACCGGATATGTGACTTGATTCGTTCGCTTAATTTGCACATGTATGCTTGATGTTATTTTGCATTTAGAAACTTTATGAGTCATTGTAAGAAATATATATATATATATATATATATATATATATATATATATATATATATATATATATATATATATATATATATATATATATATATATATATATATATATATTCAATATATACAGATGTTTTATCACTTGAAAATGTTCAGATTCAAAATGTTAAGCGTTCACAATTTTTAGGTTAAAAAACGATTGTGTATTATTTATTTTGAAACTGTTATTAGTATTGAGTTCCAATGTATTTGTCCTGAGATTAAATAAGAAGATATAAAAAACAGTAATTGTTGAAAGAGAATATAAATCTATTGTGAATCGTAACAGTAGTTTAAAATGGTGACAATATATTTAATATCGAATATATATTTATTATCTTCTTGCTTTGTGTTTGATTTATTCATTCTATCCTTAACAAATTCTCTCACAAAAATCTGTTTTTTTAAGTTGCATTCTAAGACAACATGAACCAGTAACTAACAGTAATTGTTAAAAGAGAATATATATAATGATGACAATAAATTTAGTACCAACTATATAGTTATTATCTTGTTGTCTTGTGTGTGATTTACTGTTTGTATCCATAAGAAATTCTCTCAGTTTTGTTTCAAGTCGCATTCTATGACAATATGAACCACTTAAACTTTAGAAATCAAGAACAAATAAACTCTTAGTTTATGTCTTTGACAAAATATAACCATGATTCTCTCTATTTCTTTCATTCTCTCTCTCTCTCTCACACACACACACACACACACACACACATACATACATACACACACAAACGCCTACATACACTAAGAAAAACAAATTTATATACTCTCTCCACATGAATCCTTCAAAACGAAAGACACATTATATTGCAACTTTTCCCAGAAATACAACGCCTCTGTCTGTCTGTCTGTCTCTCTCAATATTACTCAAGTTTTGCTAGACAAACATCGTCTAATCTGTATCATCTAAACGCACTTATTAGCATCGACAGGTCATTGTTAATAATTTCATTGGAGGTAATATATTATGCAATCGAAATGTACAAAAAAATGGCGCCACAGATCGCAAATATCTTGAAAAACAATTGATTTTCAATACATACACAAGGCATGCACTCACGTATGGCAGTAGTTGGTGATCTACATAATGGTCCGAGGTAAAGTGGGTGCTAAGTACAGCTGATTAACATGGTGCAACTATTATGTTTAATCGTGCATTCTCTTGCGTCCGTTATCTCATCCATCGTCTAGCCAGTTTATATGCTTCATTGGCAGACATAAGCTTCAACGATTGATACTTACTGACAAGCTGGAGCAATGTCAGTCAGTTTAATTACTTGTGAGTACTTATGGATGTGAATAAAAAAGAGCTATTCTCTTTTACATGGTCAAATTTTTGCATAAGTAATTTCAAATGTCTTAAAAGTTTAAATTAGGGACAATCACTTTGAATTACACATAAATAATCTAAATAGTGACTCTGTGGGAAATAAAGTTATCCTGCTTAACGTAAAGTGAGTATTCATTGTTCTTCTATATTTAGAAGAAGCGTTACACTTAATTTGGACTGATTAACCTTTAAAAATTATCCGCCCAAAGTTATCGATAATTCAACCACTGTCAAAAATAATATATAACATGTAATTCACTGCGGTGTCATGTTCTTGGTTTCAGATATGTCCATTATCTTTTATTTCGTTACACGATAGTCAATTCTTGTTTTTTGTTGTCATTTTAGTTAGTAGCACGTAAACTTTGTTTCATGTATTATTTCTAGTCTTTTAAAAAGAGGGACAAATATTAGAAAGCAACCATGAACCCACCGTTTAAAGATTATTTACACAGTGTACTTCTGCTAAGTTTGGCAAATTTACAATTTTTAGTCCTTGTGCGATACATTAACCTATAAATATTTACACGGATTATTACACATGTTTACTTGCTCCACTAATCGTACAAAAGTTAATACTTCAAAATTTAAATCTATATATTTGTATTGAAATTCCGTAAAGTTTTAATTTAGCGATGAACCGTAAAATGTTTTTTTTTCTTAACACATCCAAATTCCATGTAAAATTATTGTTTATATTAGATATTAGAAAATACTTTTCTACATTACAAAGATAGATTGGCAGAACTTAGCTGGATAAGACGTTGAAAACATTTATAAGAACCTTTTTCGACGTTAAGCTGCTTTGGAAGTAAATATTTGTTACAAAATTATGTGTTTATTGACAATGTATTACATATGAAAGAAAATGTACTCAGGTTTTATAACAGCGTACAACTTTACCCGAGAGTAGTTTATTTTCGGCTTTAGCTATTTAAACTTTTCATTAACCAATATAATTCTAAATGAATTCAATTCCTTTGTAGTTATGTTCTCATATATGCTAATTACATATGTGTTAACTCTGCGGCTTTATTTTTGAAGATCTGGTGATTTTGTATCTTTCGCTTTGTATAGGGTGTCCATATGTGCCGCGATATTTCAGTTCTCTAATATCCATTTACATGCATAGAAAACCTAAAACGGACCCTTGTGGCACCCAGTGCATGTTGAGTAGCACACCTCTGCTACACATCACACACTTTCTGCTTCAATCCAACGACCACCCAAGCTATCGACCACCAGCTTCTAATTACAATCCGACACACACACACGCACACCCACACACACGCACGCATACACCTACTGTCTACTACCTTCTTTTTATCACAATCCAATACCAACACATATCATTTGGAACCAGCTTATTCATTATAATCTAAACAATACCTTACTATTCAAAAAACCGCTCCGGTGGCCTAGTGGTTAGAGCGTCCGCCTCGGATGTGGTAGGTCGTGGGTTCGATCCCCGGCCGAGTCATACCAGAGACTTACAAAAATGGTACTAACAGCTGCCTCGCTTGGCGCTCAGCATTAAGAGGTTAGTGTTAGGACTGGTTGGCCTGGTGTAAGGATAATGTGACTGGGTGGGACATCGTGCTACATGTCTGCGGCATGTTGCCCCAGTGCTAGACGTCACTATAAACTGCCACACTGCAGACATCGTAGCGATATGGCTGAAAAATTGTTAAAGCTACGTTAAAAAAGTCCAAATTACACATACACACTATTCAAAATATAGTTTTTGATATACTGTCCACTGTGTTTCCATGTTAACAAATTTATATATAGTATGTTAAAAGAAGGGGATAAATAAACACAAAATACCACGTACAAGCAAGGCAAAGGTAAATTGTGTCTATGGGCACACTATAGCCAGAAGCATATGAGAGGGGAAGTTTAATTTGGTTATACATAGAGAGATAGACAAACACAAACATACAGACATACAACTTATACCGTGGAAGTAGTATCTATCTTTTCGGAGATATTTAGGAGGTCGCAAAAGTAGTCTTTTAATCAGTCATCACAGTCCATTAGAGGTTGGGTTGCACATTTAACATCTCCTACTCCATCGATCCCCGCATCAAGGGTTAATAGATACTGGAAGAGAAAAGCGAGGATGGCTATGACCCCTTTCAAATTCATCCTTTAGTGGAACGAGAGGTTCAGGTTCCTGTTGTTGTTGCTTTTGATGTTGCTGTTGCATTGAAGAAATATAGTGTATTGTCCTTTTTGTTCCCTCTCCTCTGCTTAAATTTAATATTTCTTTTTCCACATCTTCATCCAGCAAGGGACTATAAACTCTTTGGCTGTTTTGAAATGGCCCATTCCCGTCTTGAAAGCTCTCAAATTCGGATGTTCTTCAATATATTCCACTTGGCCTAGAAGATGCTATACACACTCCAAGTGCACTAAGTTTTTCCCTAATCTACCACACCTATTCTGGCTATTCATTCTTCTTAATTGACAATATAATTTAATATGCATCTTCCATATAATTTCATAACTTTCCTTATGAAAGAATCGTCTGATATGGATGATGTATTTGACATCCATAACAATGTTCCATGACTAAACCTGTAAATTGCATCAGCCATGTCACGAGCAAAACATGAGACAAAAATTATTCTTGGTCTGTCCATCTCAACATTAGGATTATATATTTGTCTTCTTCGTCGCTTGTTGTCTGTGACTGTTGCTGTTCTTGTTCTGTATAGTAAACACTCTCTTCGCCCATTTTCACAGGTTCGTATTCCATCTTTTTTTTTCTAATAACATACGACAACGTTTTTCAAACTGTTGATTTCCAGAATATTGTCAACTTTGCGTGCAAACTTACATTCATTGTGGCCAGAGCTACTGCAACTTAATGTTCAACACGAAGTTGGCCAACTTTTAAAAGATGAATCTGTCCCTCGTTGATACTATTGTTCTGGACTGAAATCAGATCCCTGAAAAATAATACCTACCTGCATAATTGACATACGAAATACCGCATCAGTTGTTGGTACCAACTCATAAATCTCCCATGGCTTCAAACAGTGTCAAAAAGATCTCAAGCAATTTTGATGAGCCATGTTAGGTTCAAATTATCTGGAACACAACGACTGGCCATCTCGCGTAATTTCAATCTTGGACACGATGACGTGATCGAATCGAACTCGGAAGGATTTTGTTTAATTGAAAGCCGTATTGTTGATGATGCTAATAAGCAAACATTCTGCTAGCTGTCTTGGGCAAACATGATCATAAATCAAGGTAAGGGGCCCAGAGGCAATCGAGAATGTTTTGAATACACTCGATTTAGGTGATTCTTGGCTGTTGCTCTCATAGTTTACTGATGTCTTTTCCCATTTCAGGTAACACTTAGAGATGGCGCACGTAGAGTCTGGCTTTTCGGCATTTTTCTCGTTAGCATTATCTATCGAATGGAACACAATACTCAGTTTCACCCGTACTGTCACTCCATTCAGCAAATGACTTTCTTCAAATCACATGTCCAAATGTAAACGAACCATCATTTGAAAACTACGCCCATGTTTGATTTTCTTTCTGTGGTAGTTAAATGAAACATTATTAAAATCGTCATCCGCAATTATTTCAGTGAACTTTAAATGTTTTCCAGAGTGTCAGGATTCCATACCATGGAGGATCCAGATGTGTGTTCTTTGCTTCTCTGGTATTGGTTTTGTCCACTTTGAGAACTTTGACTTTCAGATACATGTAACTGTTAGTCAGATCAATGTAATCTTTTTTGTGCACTTTGATTTTAAATTTGATAGGTACTCATATGTGATGTGAATACTATTACAAAGAAAATAAATGAACGATGTGTGGATGATAGCTTAAAAGGTGATAGGGATGCATGAAACTATAGGTTTAAGCATAATGGCGTTGTGTCTTAAATGTTCCAAGACAGACTACAATTTTAAACGGACTTTGACTGTCGCGCATAGGCAGCAATGATGACATTGCCAAACGTTTCGGATCGTTGTTGATCAGGACGATACTTCGTTTGGTCCTGGGAAATGATCTCTCAATAAAACTGCATTTTTCTTTGTTTCTTGAAGGTGAAATGTATGTCATCAGAAAAGTGGCCGTTTCCGTCGGTCTTGTCAAACTCATCGTTTGAAGGTTGAAGGTGAAATGTGTGTCATCAGAAAAGTGGCCGTTTCCGTCGGTCTTGTCAAACTCATCGTTTGAAGGTTGAAGGTGAAATGTGTGTCATCAGAAAAGTGGCCGTTTCCGTCGGTCTTGTCAAACTCATCGTTTGAAGGTTGAAGGTGAAATGTGTGTCATCAGAAAAGTGGCCGTTTCCGTCGGTCTTGTCAAACTCATCGTTTGAAGGTTGAAGGTGCTAACCTCTGGCAGAAGATAATATTGCAGGTGTACTAAACGAGATCCACATAGGCCATTTCAGCCTGTTGCGAGTGATGGATAGTCTCATCCGTTCTTCAATGTACACAGTCTGGCATTGTTGCTCTAATGTCACTGAAATGGAGATGAACACAGTTGCTTTCTCTGCTGGAACGCGAGACTTGGACGCCTTAAATGTGAATGTCTATATGAAAGCCGTTGTTCAACGTATTTCAGAAAGGTACTTTTTGTATGTAAAATTATTTTTTTCTGAGCTACGAACAAACATTCTTTCTTTGTTGATCTTGATTCATTAGGTCTTTTAGTGGAGGAAGAGATAGATAATGCTGGATTAGGATCACTCCTGTCTTCTTCAAACGTCTGACAGTCTTGGAGAGTCTTGGGTTGGTGACACAGAATGTTGTGGTGGCTATGCGTCTGGTATCTCCTTGGAAATGTTTGATTGTTTCATGACAGTATATAAGTCAAATTTAAATTGACTAGGGATCACTGCCATCTCACCTCTGTCTGCGGCGGTTCGAGTCTAGGATTCAGCCAATGATGGTATGTGAGAAAGCTTGCCAGTAGCTTGCCAGTAGCTTCTCGTGGGTCGGTGGTTCTTTCCGGTGTTTTCCCGGGTTCTTCCTCCACCATTAATACTGGCCGCCATGTATAGCCTATCGTGTGCTGAAAAATGGCGTTAAACCCCACAACAAGAATACAAATCATATGGCGAATAACATCCTTTCAAGTGCACTGGATCTAGCATGGGATCACGTTCGTCAGGGATTGGTTAAACTAAATGTAATGAATTGACTACGAACAGTGTAAAACTAGTATCTAACTAGCCTTCGACTCTTAATGAGTCTTTTTTAAAGGCAAGTACAAAACATAGAGAAGACAAACAAATAAAACAGACAAACCGTTGTCTTTGTAAAACTTTACATGACTATGACTGTTGCGGATGCTGAATGATATTTTATATTGACCTAGAAATCGATGAGCCATAGCGTCATCTGTTATTTTATGTAAATGTATATACGCGCAAATTATATCCCGGATATTTCATTGTTTTAGTTGTAATTATAGGTTATTGGGTGACTAATAAGCAAATTTAGAGAATTTTTTAAAAGAGAATATGCCGGCTGCAAAAAGGTTTGTCTGTTTTATTTGTTTGTCTTGTCTATGTTTTGTATTTGCCTTTGTAAAAGACTCATTAAGAGTCGGAAGCGCTTATGCTAGCTAGATACTAGATTTGCACTGTTCGTAGTCAGTTTATTACACACACACACACACACACACACACACACACACACAATATATATATCACCGATCCACCCAACCTAGAGAACAAATTTATTGAAAGTCAGTTTGTGAAGAATGACAACCCACAACAGTTCGCACTTATCGTCAGAGATTTACAGAGAGTTATTCTAAAATACACATCCAACAACAGCTGGGACTATTCTTTTGAGACAAAGTCAGTATACTTACTTTGAAATCCCCATACCTTAAATATTCGTTTTAAAATACTCAACAACGAACGAAGTTTTGCAGGCTCGACCAATGTGGGCGTATCAGAAAGCTTCCAGTAGTTTCCGTGGATCGGCGGTTCTTACCGGGAATTTCCCCGAGTCTCCTTCTCCATTCGTTATAATAGCCTCCATGTATAGCCTATCTTGCGCTGAGAAATGGCGTTAAAACCAAAACAACAACAACATTGAGCTTTTTCCCCACTGTTATCGTGAAAATGATATGATTCCTCTAATCTCAGTTAAATGAGGAAGTAATGTCACGAGATCAAGGTTTGGAAATAAGCCAAAATAAAACAATCGAAAGGAATTTATTACTACGATCTGGGCACTGTGATCATTAGTTAAATATGCTTTATTCTAAACTGAAAGTTTAATGATCTTTAATCTCAAGCATACATGATTCTAATCTAGAATTACCTAATGCAGCATTACTATTACCTGACTTAGTGTCAGTTTGCCTGATCCATCTAAAAATTTTAACTTTGTTGGTACAGTCTGGTACTAGCGCAAAACCCGAATGTCCGCCGCGGAACAATGCAGCCAGTTAAACACGTGAACATTGCATCCAATCAAAACACCTGAACAGTACAGCTGATTAAAACACCTGAACAATACGGTCACTTAAAACACATAAATAGTGCAGCCAATTGATCATGTTTCACGATTCTGATTTGAAAAATAGAGAATGAGTTTTTAATAACATCATAATCAACGTCTCTCATGACATAAAAAACCATAAGCTTTTCATAGCAACGGTTTATTGAATACGGTAAAATTAAACTTCCTTCCAGCAAATTTAGTTCGATTAATACATTCGTGAAAGACACAACCGTCACTTAGAGGAAGTGAAAGAAAACTACGCAAAAGTGTTTTGGTACAAATCCAAAGTACAATCCTAACTGTTTTCGTAAAGCAATTAAAAAACTTAAAAGTTTAACTTGTATTTAAGTTGAAAGTTTCGTTAGCCAAAACTTACTATGTGATATATGATAGAGCACTGATTTTATGAACAATAACTGTCTAAATATATGAATATGCGTGCATAAAATAAGGCCGAGTGGTCTAAAGCTCTGTCCGTTACGGATCACTGCCATCTCACCTCTGCCTGTGTGGGTTCGAGTCTCGGATTCAGCCAATGTGGGTATGTGAGAAAGCTTGCCAGTAGCTTCTCGTGGGTCGGTGGTTCTTTCTGTGGTTTCTTCCTCCACCATTAATACTGGCCGCCATGTATAGCCTATCTGGTGCTGAAAAATGGCGTTAAACCCTACAATAACAACAACAACAACAACAACAACAGCGTAAAATAGGTCGAAGTATCGTGATCAAACTCTTTTCAATCTCTTAGGTAGTATATGTGAGACAGATTTGACCCACAAATCGTAAAATTTCTTCAGAAGCCTTGCATTTAGAAAAGGCTCTTCTGACTGGTTCTCTTGTATAAATAAATCTTTAGAAGTGTTTTAATGCTATCGGTGTATACCTGTCATAGTGAGCGGTTGTTCTTATACAATCTCAGGTGAAATCATTCTTGGAGGCGTGTCTATCAATGTTGAGCGTTTGTGAAGGTATATAAATACTAGAGAAGGACTTTCTCTCATTAGGATTCAAATGGAACTGCGATAGAAACGTACACATCTACTTTAACTGCCGTCAGAGGAAGCGTGGGATTGTTACATTCACTTGGAACTGGTTTCTAATGTTATGTGCGAATTCTTTTAACACTAGCGTATGAGAAAAACAATACTTGTAAGAGTTCGATTATCGAAAAGAGAAAAAGAAAATATTTACTTTAGCATCAGTTGCGCTGTGTTTTTATATGTTTAGAACGCATAGTCTATACAACGTATATCGGTTAACAGTTGAAGTTAGCTAAAATTATGGCCTGTTCCGACAACAAGTTCAGTCTAAGCTCGTCTCCCCCGGGCAGGCTACACCTTGCAGAGGGATCCGACTTGTTTAAAGCAGTGATGGAGGAGTTCATGATAGATTCAGAGAGTAATTTTGTGGTAGAATCTGACAGAACAAAGACAAATACATCTTCGAAAAGACATGGGTCTGAGAGTGAAACGAACAATTTTAGTTTTTGCGAAAGGCTCAGCACTGCTGAGGATTATGAAAGCAGATGTCATCGTGTCCATTGGGTCGATGAAGATATGAGAAAACCTCTTGCCATGGAAATAATGGAAGGTTCCAGCAAAAGATCAGATTCATTCAGTAAATCAGAAGAAGTAAAACCCATACTGAAGCACAGAGCTACGTGCCTAGTTATTGTGTCGGGAAGCTAAAGGAAAGAGGGTGCGAGTGGAAGCTGTGGTGATACTTTCGTGTACAGGACATACAGCATTAACCAATACAAAATTCCTGGATTCGATACCTACCCTACGCTGTAGGCCCGAAATGTTCTCGAGAAAATTTTCCTGAATAAAATAACTTTCAGCATTTGATCATTAGTGTCAAAATTGAAGTTCATGAATTTATTGAGACAGATATGAACTTCAGCCAAGAAACGAGTGATATTTACCAGTAGAGTAGGGAGAGAGATAGTTGAAAAGTGAGGGATAAATTAGGTTACTCTAATGAGAAGCTCGGTACATTAAGTCACTCATTTATAGTTCGTGCTTTTTAAAAGAAATTGTGTTAATTGTGACACTATAGATCGTCAGATTTATTCTGTACTTGTATGTTGGAGATAATCTTGCAGTGGACGGATTAGCACAAGTGGAGACATGTACAGTCTTGTTAGCACCATACGAGAGACAATATAACGTGGTACTATTCAAACAATTTGAGAGAGAGAGATTCGAGGACCAAAGTGTTTCATTTGCCTAATTCTAAAAGCAATAGCTAAAACAAATCCTTTCTATAATACTTGCATTCTTTTAGTCGGTGAGAGGAAACTATACATATCGATTTTCCATTTGTGCAATATTTCATGATAAGTATTTAGGATGTCTGTGATTTTGAAAGCATGACAAATGTCTCTGAAGCATGTTCAATGCAACATTTAGCGCCGTTTACATTAAATGATGATTGATGAACGCATAGTTTTGCGAAATTGTAAGTTATGTACCTTATGGGCAGAAATAAAAAGCATTTTGATATATATATATATATATATATATATATATATATATATATATATATATATATATATATATATATATATATATATATATATATGTGTGTGTGTGTGTGTGTGTGTGTGTGTGTAGTGAAGACCATTGTCGAAAATGGTTCAAGCACAAATAAGCAAATGCATTGGTAAATTGCTGGATTTGCGTGAATCACACAAATAAATTTCTTATTTCGCATGCCTTTATTTCTTTTGTGTTGTCGATGTGGTTTAAATTTGATATAGACAATTTTGTATCATACACCCTACCCCAGAACAGAATTATACTTATATTTCTCCTTCTCCATCTCTAGAGCAAAAGCTTCCTGCTTATATCATAAGATCGATCTTCCTTCTTCGATCTCGATAGAAGACCAATTCTTGTGTATATCATTTTTACATCCATTGCAAAATCATTCGCATGCTTATACGCACAAAAGCAAGTTTATATCTCTCTTACTTGACCAAAACAACATTACACGAATTTTTCGTTCTCTGTCTCTCCAAGACATGCGTACTTAAGAGATATAAGTACAGCACTATTTTTGGCATGTATCAGAAAGGAATCTTCATAACATTGACTAATACATGTAAAGCCCAGTAGGAACCACTACTGCATATTGTGCACTTACCCCTCCCCCCAACACAAAAGTACTAATAGTCGACGAAGAGTCTAATCGCTATGGCCGAGAGAGTATTGAGTAGTACTTAACAATACACCTTACGCCTATTTTTTTCTTTGAAAATTTGAATCTTGTAGAAAATTATATAGATTTTAATTTCGTGATTATAATTTCGTATCGTGTGTCGAAACGATCTTAATGCTGCTATAAAATTACGTGAAAATAAAAGTGTAGGTTTCTTTTTGATTTACTGGACTCGTGTCGACATATTTGTTTTCAGCTGTATATCATTGGATATAACACAAAGAAAAGATATGGAAAGAACTGAAAAACCCTCAAAGGCGATTTACTTTCATATTTATCGAACAAGATTATGTTGGCAGTAAAAGAAATGGTTACTAACTTTTCTCCTAATTAATTTAATATTTTCGGCGGACTGTGTCAAAGTATTATCAAACGTTTGTAGTTATAAAAACGCGGTTAGTTTCAAAATGTATACCCATTATCTATCATTTTTCAAATCCATACCGAAATAAATTTGACGGTCAGACGTTCAAATATTTAATATTCGATGTGACTGAGCAACACGCACCCAAATATCATTTTTCCAACTCGTTTCTTGAGTTCTCCAACTTTTATCTTAAATTTACGACACTTTGATTGCGACTAAGTAAATGAAATGGGTTCGGCAAACTTTTATCTACAATCGATTGACCGAAATAGCAGTAAGTAGGTCAGCATAAATAAAGATGTCAGGGAAACAACAAATGTACATGACATTTTGTAGTGTTAATACGCCAAACATTGGATGTTGCGCATTTAAGCAGTGTCAACCCTTGAGGCAAACACATACTGTTTGACAGTGGCTTCTAGAACTAATGGTACAATTTTTTCAATTTTTAAATGAATCACTTTGTTTTGATTTATTTGGACGTGGCCGCAGGGCTAGCATCTAGCGTGATTTGCATATAGACTGATACCGTGAAATAGGGGTAGAGTAGGGTGGGTTGGGGTGAAGACCGTTAATATGGATAGGCTCGGGGATAAAATATGTCCATGGTTAATACATACGCAATAGGACATACATTCATATGTTCTAAAAGTTGCATCCCCAACTACATTTTCTTTCTAAAATTTCTATATTTAGGACATAGCTCCATGATCGTGATGGAAAGAAATAAGTTACATTGTATACGCGTAAATGAAAAACACATGCACTTTTTCAAATGCATATTATGTGTTTGCTATGAAATGAAATGAGGACAAAGTGCGAATTAGAAAGTAATATCCATTATTTAATGCGATTCAAATTAATAATTCATACCAATTTAATCATAGATCGCTGTTTATAGCATTCAATACGGATATTCAATCCGCATTTTTGCCTCGCACACCAAGATTGAAACTATTTTGATGTTTTCACTGATATCCGCCAGCTGATATTCTTAGTTCACCAAATCAGACTTCCATAACTTCCAATTTGCTTTAAATTTCATGCGTACTGTGCAGCATAAAACATTTGAAAAGTATTGAAGAAGGGTATATCGTAAACATAAAATCACATCCGTGTTTTCTTTTGAATCAAGACAAGAACTAATTCGATATGGTGTATGAATCCGTCTTGGCTTGAAAGCCTTGACCTCATCCCAACATCTTATCAAGCCAATGTACTTTCCCTCCGAATAAAGCAAACGCGTATGTAGTTTTGTGTCTTTATCATTACTTTTCAGTCATACCAAAGACTTACAAAGATGGTTCTAACGGCTGCCTCGCTTGGCGCTCAGCATTAAGAGGTTAGTGTTAGGACTGGTCGACCTGGTGTCAGGATAATGTGACTGGGTGGGACATCATGCTACATGTCTGCGGCACGATGCCCCAGTGCTAGACATCAATATAAACTGTCACAATGCAGACATCGTAGCGATATGACTGAAACATTGTTAAAGCTACGTTAAAAATCCAAATCACACACACACACACACACCAAAAAAAACCACATTATTATTTTTAACAGTGATTGATTTATCTAAATGTACATATTGTAAGATATACTGTCCCCTTCTTGTGATGTTGGACAAGTTAATCCTTTTCTGCGTCATTCCATTCCTGCACTAGTGTAGTTGTATATTAATGCATTCCAGAATGAATACACTGGATAAAGATATTGAAAACGATTTTTCATCATCACCCACACGTTATTTCGCTTATTTCCTTGTGTCTATTCACTGTACTGCAGCCCACTTAGCTATACAAATTTTGATAATGCAAGTATCGGTGGTATTTGTGGTCACTTGGCGAGAATGGCATTTTGTTGACGGATTTCGATAATTGGAACAGCAGAAGATAAGTTATTTCCTTGATTAAAATTTGATGAATTTATAAAATAAAAAAAATTAATTTTTTTTTTTTTTTTTTTTTATTTTTTTTTTTTTTTACAGTTGAGTGTAGGTTTACAAAAATTGTTCAACTGGAAAGTTATAAAATATTTTCCATCAGTAAGACGCAATTTTCAACTAATATCTGCCACATCGTACTGTGTTATCAGATACAATTTTATTTTGTTATTGTGTTGTTATTACCATTAACTAAATAATTTGAATACAAGGTTTACAGATCATCTGGGTTCTATTATTAATTATTTCCAACCAACAACTTATTTCAAAAATGTGGAATCATTTTTAAAAATTAATATATACGCTTCTGACTTTTTTCTCCAGCTTTAAGTTTTCTCCCCTTTTTTGCGATTTGATGAACTGCTACCTGGTCTTGTTTGATAAATATTCGGCTTAATTCTTCTAACAAGGGAGGCCATATTTTCTAATGTTCGCCGTAGGAGATCTCACCCGAAACGTGAATGGAATGTTTATACATAATTTAATTATATATTACCATATGTTGTATGTTTCATTGATAAAAGAAAGTGGCTTGCATGGGTCACATTGTACAATGAATGTGCATGTTAGCGTTCCACGGGTAGCATTTCAAAGGCGTCCAAAGTCTTGAGATTTTCCGGTGTTCATTCTTGCAGTTGAAGCGGGAAATCAATTTCACACTCTTTGTGGACAAAGGGATTTTGACTGTATAGTTCACTCATTCAGCCTCTGTTTGACTTGGTGGTGGCTTGATATAGACGGACCTCTGCAGAGCGTAGTTTTCTAAAACCCAATCTACTCCTTTGAGGAAAAGAGAGGACCAACGGAATGGATAGATAAAGGATATGCTATTTGTTTCAAAGAAAAGCATCATACTTGACTCAAACGTAACGTAGAATAGAGATCCATATTCAAAGAGTCCTGTGTAAATATTATGGTAAATGGAATTTGATAAACTGAATGGTGAGCAACGTGTTTATATTGCGAACAAAAATTGGTCTACTTACTGCTTTATCACAGTCCTAATTGTATCTACTCACCTATCTATGCATCTATGTATCTAGCATTTGTCTGGTCGTCCGTCCATATATCCATCCATCCATCCATCCATCCATTCATCCATCTATCTATCAATCTGTCTATCTGTCTGTCTGTATATCTATCTATCTATCTATCTATCACTCCTCCGTCCATCCATCCATCCATCCATCTCTGTGTCACCTGTCCGTTTATCCGTCCATCCATCCATGCATTCCTACATCTGTATATCTACCAGGTCAGATATTACTGTATGTGTTCTCTTATAAGTCGAGTCCAACTGCAAACTTCACAGACTCAGATCTGCCGTCGCATAAATCTCAGGTAGATCTGGATCTATAAATTCAGCAGAACAGACAACACAAACCCTGATCTGCCAGCGCATTATGTGACGACTGTTGGATTCGACTTATAAATAAGAGGGTATATATGGTACTGGCATGTCAATTAAAGAGTCTTACTAGTTTATTATCTTCATTCTGTCGGCTCTATGAGACACATGTCTTTGTTTCTTTCACTAGTTCTGTTCGAGATCAATAATACGATATGTTGGCGATGTGTTGTTTTGGTGTGTTGTAGGATTGGCTGGTATCTTGATTCATTAAAGTATTGAAATTTTATCTGTAACGCCCGAAAAGACTGACGTCTATTCTATAAGGCTTCCTTTATAATAACAACACGAGAGCGGTATATTGTTTCACTTGTGCAGATTTTGGTACGCAAAGGGTTGCGTTATCGCTACTGGCTTTATTCCAATGTCGTAGTGTGTGTGTGTGCCAAACTTGATAAAGAGTTGTAAACAACTTCAAAAGCTATTTTTCGCCTCTATATGCAAACAGTTTAAAAATTTGATTCAGGCACTTTAAACGTTTCTTCAACTCTTCTCTGGGACTATTAGTTTCAAGAAGGCCACTTTCAAGTGCTGAATTTACACCTACTAAATCCAAGATTACACTTATCTCTCTTGTTTGATACTACAGAAGTATGCAGGTGGATTTATTATTGTTCACAGGAAGAAGAAATTGAGAATTAATATTTTAGTTTGGAGGACACATCCAAGGACATATCCATAAAGTCACGACAAAAGAGTAAATTTTAATTTTGTTTCATATAAATATATTTCAGTCGAGATTATATTGTCAGTTTGACGCCTAAGTCTTTGCCCATATTAATCAATGATGACCGTTTATTCCAACTGGGTATGAGCCGAAACCCAATCAATCGGAGGTCCCCAAGCCCCATGAAACAGAGGGCACCAAGCCCCAGATCTTCACCACTGGGTACCTCACCGGTTCCTGACGGTTCAGAACTCTTCAAATCTGTGATGGAGCAAATTCAGAAGGAACAAGATATATTGGAGAAATTCCAAGGGAAAGGAAAAGGAAATAACGAAAGTGACAATGAACTTGACGATCTAAATTTCAATGATTTGTTTGTAGATCACTCCGCAGAAGAATCGAAAGGAAGCAAAGGTTTCAAGAAGCACAATGGCATAATATCCACGAAACATTCAAGAAAATCTGAGAACCCTCCAGATCAAGGGAATTCGGATTTTCGCGATTCGCAAGGGCACCGCGTGCATTGGGTCGACGAGGAAGGAGAAAGGGATGTTGTCACAGGTATAATTGAACCATGTTGTGTCGCAGACTCATGCACATGCATTCCGTCACCTGGAACTAGTCCAAAACCGATATTAAAACACAAGGCTAATTGTGTCATTATTATTTCTAATTCTTGATGATTTCTGGCATTTCGTTATCTAGCATTTGAATGTGAGGACAACATGTATAGCCATATGAAGAATTAACAACTTTGGTTAGTTTTGAATTGAAGAGACGTTTTCATTGAAACTGAAAGATTCCGATGTACATCTACGGGTTCAAAGGTAAATTATTCACAAAGTTATAGATGAGTGAAATGTAAAAAACAACAACATCCCAACAAAAACAAAAACCTGAATGTATCTGTTTTTCCTAATGCCCCTACTAGGGCAAACTTTTCACAGGGTTAAATTTGTTAACATTATGACCGAATCTCAAGCTTCATTGACCATATAATCGTGTTTACAATAAACAACTTGTGTTCTATGCATATGTTTCTATTGTTTTAAAAATGGCATACTAGATTAAATCTTTAAAATAAGTTAATTTATGGGACAAAGTGACATCATTAATTTAAACTGGGTTGCGCAAATAAGATTTCTTTTTTGGAATATACTAGTGAGTTATATTTTATTGTCCAGGCAGCTGTAGCAGTATAGGTAAAATGAAAGTTGTTAGAAATAAAATACTTGTTACAAAGATAACTGCTGCGATCTGTTGAGCAATACATAGTCGAGAAATAAAACACGTTCCATCGCAAGACGGCGATGATCATCGTCCGTTAATATTCTAGTTTCTATTTTCTGTTTATTGTATGTGTTTTCGTTTTTCCTCTTTTTTTCCCTCTACTTTTTCTAGCCCATAGATATAAATAACTAACACCAGTAGCGGCCTTAGTGCGAAAGGTGCGATCAAACGGAGGGCCAGTACATTTTGGACTTTGTTTAAAACAAATTATAATTAAAGCACATTATTTAAAACTAAATTTGATTTTAAAAACAAACATGTATGTTTATATTAATATTTCACAGAATGTCTTCAGTGATATAGAAATTAGATTTTTTGGGCTTGCTGACCTTATCTCTCACATAACCCGCAAGCCCTAAACCCGCCGCTGCTAATGCCACAGTCACCATACAGCTATTACTAACACCTTGACCATCGTACAGTTATAACTAAAATCACAAAACCACCATTTCTCTTCATCCTACGATTACCGCCTCTACTACCACTACCATGACGGTTTATATTACTATTCCTACTCAATTACTACCCCCACAACTCAACTTGTACTAGTAGTAGTATAAGTCATAGCGATAGTAGTGATTGTAGAATTTGTAATAAGAAACCACCAACTGTAATAATAATAATAATAATAATAATAATAATAATAATAAAATTATTATTATTCGTATTATTATTATTATTAGTAGTAGTAGTAGTAGTAGTAGTAGTAGTAGTATAGTTGGTGGTTTATTACTACAACTACCTCTGTTGCATTATAAAATAATTAAAAAAAACAACTGTAGGCAAACATATTGACTTATTTGTAGATTTAGATGTTGGTTTAACCTCCTGTTTTTTGTTCTTCTGGATTAAAGAGAATTAGGTTATTCCACCAAAAAGGACGAAATCTCAACGACTGACTAGTAGCATGTCCTTGAAAACACTATTATATGAGTTGACCGATTTTGTTATAGTGGATAGTTCAGGACAATAGGAATTATACAGCGAAGACCAGACATGTGTGAGTAATGTACATTACTCGTTACAGTACTTGATATATGGACAATATCATATGGGCCTCAGTACCATATGACTGACTGATCGGTACCCTATCAATGAATAGGATATATCCAGCTGAAGTAACAAAGACACATTCATTACCTTAGTAAACAATATGATCCGCCGAGTATTTCTTTATCACAGTGAATAAGTCAGTCTTCTAAGTGCCGAGGTAAGCTATTGTTTTGTGTATAAGACACATTAGAGTGCTATACATAATCTCGTGCATTTTGTATGCTGGTCAATATGCGTAGCCTTGGATGACATATATGTGTCACATGGTGTCATGAAAAGATAGCAACACAAACAATTTTTTTTCGAGGCTTTCGTGACTTTTTGTCCTGTTGGATCCCTACTTGTTGACAATGGAATAAATCTACATACAAATTCGAAGCCATTATACGTTTATCACATATTTTCTTAGGAAAAAATTACCTTTAATAATATAGGGAGACACGAAAAGTCGAAATCTTCCAAAGTACATCATGATGTATGTATTAAAGTATGAAAGTAGTGAAGGTGGACGACATATTGTGAATGGGAAAATACATTACAGACCCTTCCCCTCCCCCCCCACCCGGACGATATAGCGTCAAGATTTATAGCGTCAATGGGAATTATCATTACAGACCTCCCCTTGGTACTGTATAGCGTCAAGATGTACAGCGACAACGGGAAAATACGTTACAGGTAAGGTGACGTCGCAGGACTGAAGATTGGTAGCAATGTAGCAAAAGAATGACCTCAATGGGGACCAAAGAGCGGGGGAAAACCCTAGAACGTTTTGGCGGGACAGAGACAGAGATAACACATACAATAGACAACATACAAACACAAACAACTATACGACCGACTAATAAACGTTTTAGGCAAGAAAGCAAATCTTTTCGAGGCATATGAGTGGCCCTAAAAAAGGGCCTTTGGGTTCTTCTTCTTCTATTTTCACCAGTTCTTCCACCATCTCCTTACTTTTCAATAATTCATTTCTTCTTCTTTTCCGTCTCTGGAATCCAGTCAAGATGTCCCATCAATCTAAATTGTTCCTGTATCTTCATTCAATATTCATTCATTTCTTGAAACTCCTCTTTTTCTTTTTGTTTTCTTTGTCCTTTCTTTCTTTAGCCCAGCTGTCTTTTATCTTCGTCACCTCTTCTTCTATCACTTTTCTCATTATTTATTCTCCTTTCTTTAGTTGATCCAGACCCCACTTCACAAATGACTACTCTTTCCAATGCAATGTGTCTTCAAGAAAACACCTTACTTTCATGATACCATCAAGTGCCTCCTTCAAGGTGCATACTCTTACATATGGAGCTGAATGAATCCTCTTAACTTTTCTGCTTCCTCCTCTATCTTACCTTGTATCAGATCCCTGACTACTTTCAGGCTAGTCACAAAGTCAGGGATACTTCCATTCCTTCTCAAGCCTTTCCACCACATAGGCTGAGTCCATGATCCAGTACCGCCAACAGTCCTTCAGTTTGTTGAACAACTCTATTGTCATCTTCGTTTATTCAATGTTGAATGGCGCTAACGATGAAAGCTTTGATTTTTTATGTGTCAAGCAAGGCCATGAAGGAAAACATCGCTTGCACTTACTTCATATATTATCTGCTATACACACACGAGAAGAGGAAAAACTAACCTACAATATACTATCACACATGGGAAGAGGATAAAAAAACAAACCAAAATATACTATCCACACACGAGAAGAAGAAAAAAACACAATGTACTATCAAAAACCCCAATATCTACTATCCATGCACGGGAAGGAGAAAAAAAAAACTAACTACAAATTATCTATCCACACACGAGAAGGAGAACAAAAAAAAACATAATATACTATCAAAAACCCTAATATCTACTATCCAGACACAGGAAGGAGAAAACACTAACCACAAATATACTATCTACATACGAGAAGGAGAAAAAAAATCCCAAATTATACCATCAAAAACCACAACGTCTACTATCCACACATACGTACGCGAACGCTTACCAACCCCAAAAATCTACACAAACGTATGCGCACTTATTCAAACACACACTTTACTATTCACACAAACGTACGCGAGCACACACACACACACACACACACACACACACACACACACATACACACATTCTCATCAGTAAAGGAGTCAGTGTTTATAATCACACAACTCCAAGCTCATACCAAGGTTAGTCAGGGTTACCGGATATAAGAGCTGAGGAAAGCAACGTAAACCATGCACTTCTTTGGGCTGTGCATTCAATAAGCGTTTACACAACAGCTTTAAATAAAGATACAATAATGACTAATGAGAGAGAGAGAGAGAGAGAGAGAGAGAGAGAGAGAGAGAGAGAGAGAGAGTAAAATATGAGTAATCGGGAACAATGTGACGTACTGACAAAAATATGGAAAAGCTTTATTTAAAAGTAATTTAAATCAAACATTTTCATTAATTAAAATTTCGTGTCATTCTTTATCATGGTTGTTATCGACTCTTTAAAACTGAGTCCACCGATACAGAGGAGAAACATAAACAAAGTCACGTCGTTTATTTGCAAGCATTATCACTACTTATATACTACCGATTCAAACTGCCAGCTAAACAGCAGCATTTAGTGCATGATTACTCCTGAAATGGCTGAAATAGATAAAATTCTCCTAGATTTTTCTCCTATTGTAGCAAGGACATGTGTACTGTTTCTAACAATTTCGGTAATAAATCTCATTCTGAATTAGTCGTGATTAGTCGTAGGCATTGAGAATCCCGTGGGAGGCGATGATCAGCTGAAGTTGCAGATTTCAATGTTTTTGACAGAGACGTTGCTAGGCTCAAATCGAGTTGATAATTACTGATTTTATTGATAAAATTATATACGGAAAGTTTAAGATTTCTTTCGTAGCAATGTGCATGCTTCTTCTAACAGTGTCAAAGGCCGTTAGTCATCGTTACTTTAAGTACAAGTAAATAACTACGGTGGGTACAACAAGACACAAGGATATGTACCTTTCTGAACTTGAATCAGCCATTAGGCCAGGGATGGATACAGAGACATGTACATCTCTGACCCTGAATCTGTCTGCCAATAGGCCAGGTATAGATATAGAGGCTTGCAACTCTATGACCCTGCATCAGCCTTTAGGACAGGTTAAGATTCATAGACGTGTACCTGTCTGACTGTATCAGCCTTTAGGTCAGATTAAGATTCATAGACGTGTACCTGTCTGACTGTATCAGCCTTTAGGTCAGATTAAGATTCATAGACGTGTACCTGTCTGACTGTATCAGCCTTTAGGTCAGATTAAGATTCATAGACGTGAACCTGTCTGACCCTGTTTCAGCCGTTACGCCAAGTATTGATTCATAAACGTTTTTTTTTTTGTTGTCTGCCCCTGCATCAGCCTTTAGGCCACGTTAAGATCCACAGACGTGTACCTGTCTGACCCTGTATCAGCCGTTACGCCAAGTATTGATTCATAGATGTGTTTCTGTCTGATCCTGTATCAGCCTTTAGACCAGGTTAAGATTCGTAGACGTGTACCTGTCTGACCCTGTATCAGCCTTTAGGCCAAGTATTGATTCATAAACGTGTTCCTGTCTGACCCTGTATCAGCCTTTACGTCATGTATAGATACAGATCAGAGGAGACTGGGGTATTTAATAAAGATCCCACAAAAGTCACAAAACTTTGCTTCAAGGTGTAACGTTTCTTTTGAGAAAAAATAGCAAATAGAAAAAGTCCCTTTGATGGTCTAATCTGTTGGCTGTTACATCTCAGCAGCTTTGTGAATGGACTTTGGCACGTTCCCAAACTTTAGGATGGACTCGTGTTTTGAATCAAAAACACATATACAAATGCACAACGCTGTCTATTCTTTCAAACTAATGTCAAAAGACTTAACAATGCATTACATTGAGAATCGAATCTCATTCTTTTAGCTTGAATGACTGATCCGTATGTTGCACATCAATATAGTCTTCGTTAGTTCAAGAAACCAGCCATGAATAAATAAGGCACTTACACAATAGAACAGATGCCATATAAAAATGCCTAATTGCAAAATGGATGGCATTATGATACTGAAATTATGGGAAAAATTAATAATTGGTCATAATTTTCCATACATATTTTTTAGTTAATTAATAATTAATTCAAACTTTATTGACTGATGGGTCATAACCATGACATAAACAAAAATAACACATACAACTACTAGTACTTGCTGAAGATACAACCACTATCACCATTGCTACTACTTTTACTGCTGAAGATACAACCACTATCACCATTGCTACTACTTTTACAACTTCCATTATTCCTAAAGGTTCTACTACTGCAATCAGAAGAAATAGTAACAACACATCCACCACCACCAAATAGAAACAACACGTTCACCACCACCAATAGTAACAACACATCCACCACCACCAAATAATAGCAACTAAGCGACTGCTAATATTACATATGCTACTGCTTTTTCCTCCTCCTCTTACTACTGCTACTACTACAACTACATTTTACTTCTTTGGCGGTCAAAAGCTTTAGTACCACTCAAGTTAATCGTGTTGTTAAGATGAACATTGCTGCTCCTACACGGTAATTAAATAAACGGAAACCCGACTGTACACCTAACATTCCCATTCGCAAATATACCGTGACATTGTCTTTGATTTATTTTGCTTTGTGTGTTTAGTGGTAGATAGTTTGCACAAGCATGACCACGTCGTATTACTTCATGCTGTTTTGGTCCTGGACTAAATCAGCCTTTTAGCGTGCAAGAAAGCTTGAACAGCCATTTCCTTGGTGTCGGCATAGTATTGACACAAAGGTACACTCCTTTGAAAATTTGTTGATATGTTTACATCGAAGACCGAACGACAGAAAGACATATTTGGAATGATATATGATTTGTTTCGAGACGCAGAAAGATAAAAAGACCTACTACGGCCTTGACACAGCAAACCTGTCTCATTTTGTTAGTGCCAAATAAAGTTATCAATGTACACGTTTGATATTTTGTTCCTGTATGATATCGCACGGGCGCCGTGTGTGTGTGTGTGTGTGTGTGTGTGTGTGTGTGTGTGTGTGTGTAATATTTCACACATCCACCTGCACTAACACAAAGGCTCTTGACCGTAAATGTGCAATAATCTAAAAAATCTTGGAACCTATTTGATTAACTGCAAACGTACAGTTGTGATTGATATTATTGATACTGTAAAAGAGATGATCTTTGGCAAGGGGCTAAGCCAATGTAAATGTACAAAACCAATGATGAGCGAGCGATTACTAAAAGTCCATGTCGGGAACGAGAACCTAATTTAGGACCGCATAAGTGTCAATCAATTGCTTCAACAATTGTTCTATCACAACAGCTCTCCATAGATGCCATGGCTTCATGCAATAGTGATAGAGAATCCATGATGTCTTCCACGTAACGCTGTGTTTTTTTTTTCTTTAAAGTACTTTATTTCTAAGAACGTACAGTAGAAGTTTGATGGATGGCCAGCATGCTACGTACTGCTAAGAGATTGCCAGAAATACAGCATACAATGAAAATGTCATCATCTAATGCAAAGGGCGAAAAATGCTTGTAAACGTAAGAACCATCAAATTGCACAAATATGCACAATTTAAGATTATCATGTATTTGTCTTGGTTGTAGCTTCTTTAGCTACGGAATTGCAAAAGCTCTGAAATCAATGCATGAAGTCATCAAATAACCTTAAACTATATTCGTACAGGTTTTACATGGATATGAGGAAACGCAATATACCATTGATCACCTGACATGGAGAGAATTATGGATTCGGTCATATCACAATACAGGTGTTCTAAACTCTTAATTTATCTTTGCCTATTGACGACATATCAAGGTGATAAATTGGTCTTTATTAAGTCAGACACTGGAGTGAACCATGTGTAAATTAATTAGCTGGCGAAGATTAAACAAACTGATCTTGAAAGAACAGCCGTTTGTAAAGCCAAGTGCGTCAATTTCTTAACTTCTGCTTGATAGTGGTAAAAATTTATATGAATAACCAATCGTTACATATTCTCATGATCCATTCATACAACAGTTTCGTTCTCGTCAATTGTTTGATTTTGAAGCTATGCCAGGAAAAATCCTGATTTTCCTTTCTGCCGGTGTAGCAAATGACTGCCTCATCGTTAGCAGGGAACTGTCTTATATGCGGTTATATATTTCCGCTCAGGCGAACTAAGCCCAGACCTGAGGCGACAAATTTTACGGCGGCATTTTTATTTTCTTCAGAAAACGACCGCAGTGCAGTGCTATGCCGCTCAGCAGTTTAAGCGTGCTTTCGTTCTCATTGACACTCCAAATACTTTCTTACGATCCACGAAACAGTCTTCTTCATAACTGAGTACCTGAACGTTAAATACCAGCTTTGATATAAACTCCCGTGTCAATATGACCAAAATGGAGAGACAACACATAATCTTACTGGCTGCTCCGACCTCAATCGTATAAATTATAGTACATTTAAAAATGTTTTATATGAATACTAAAAAAGAGCGTATCCCGATGTTGTACCAAACAAGGAGTGAACCCACAAAGATGAGTAACGACCAAGTACAAGATTTTCATCGTTAGTATCAATAAAACCGAATACAAAGACTACTTCAAGATCTTCACTTTGGCAGCAATGTTTGCTTGGCATTAGTCAGTGTCTTCTCTCATAACAGGCTACAGAGGTTAAAAAGAAATAAAAAGAGAAAAGGGTGGGGCGGAGGCATTTGAAACACACACACACACAGACACACACACACACACACATTTAAAACACACACACACACACATATATATATCGCACATGTACTTACCCACATACAATGTATACAATATTCGGCTGTTAAAAAAGACCAGTTTGCCTCATACGCAAGCAATATGCTCATGCAATTAAATCCTGAGCACAAACATGTTTCCTCTGTTAGCAAGTATACGATATCCGAGTAAGAATTTATATTTTAAATTAAGAATACTAATTCTTTGAATGTTGCGGATTATTGACCCTTTTCCTTCTAAATTTACCTTGCTGATTTTTCAGTAAATTATTTTCTACGCAAATATATCTGAATTTTAGTTGCTCTTTTTGGTGTGCATTCAGCATATATTTCAATAATGAAAATGTCTTTTATCGACACCTACGGATTTATCATGGACGTCATTTTCTCAGGATGAATATTTTTCATAGCTTAATATAGAAATACATGGATTCGTTGTTGTTTTTATACACAGTCTATTTGTTATTGTATGTTTGTTTCGTATTTGTATTGTCTGTTAGCCGGTTTTTTGTTTTAGTTTTTGGGCAGCAATTGTAATATTTCTGTTTGGTTAGCCATTGATGTTATGTACGAAACAGGCTGCGATATATTTAGAAACAAGAACAGGCTACATGAATTCACGCAAAGTCTGTTCCGCTAGGTAACTAGAGGACCTTAGTGTACACAAACGATCTCGCGCTGTAAATAGAGTACCTTTGTGTACACAAACGATCCGGCGCTACAGTAATTTTGCAGCTGCAGTAACTATTGATCGCAGTCAACTTTCGGAAACCAGTCTCCTTGCAAAATGTGCGTCTCAGTTTTAATTATAAAACTATTTTTGGAGCTTGGTTTTATTTTGGTTCCAAACATAATAGATGGCCCATTAACAACCTAAAATTAAAAAATTATGCCGAGATATGCCATTATTTGCATTGACGTATTAAATGGCTAAATGTGATGCCAAATAAACATGCCATTAATCTAAACATGCAAATAAAAGTCCATGTTCGGTAATGGCTAATTGCAAATCTTGTTAAACTACATGAATAACAAATCAAGAAAAAAA
Organism: Sinohyriopsis cumingii; assembly: GCA_028554795.2. Lineage (NCBI taxonomy): Eukaryota > Metazoa > Mollusca > Bivalvia > Unionida > Unionidae > Sinohyriopsis > Sinohyriopsis cumingii. Next base: position 40,484,249 of record CM068824.1, read on the forward strand.
GCGGATGAAAAACCGAGTTTTCATTGCAAAATCTATTTAACATTTTTTATTCCTAGCACAAAACGAAGGACTAAAAGACCCCCCCCCCCAAGAACAACCACTCATCCACCTTCACTAAAAAATAAAAACGATTCTGTCCTCTCTGTAGAGTTTTTGTGTGTGTGTCTACATTCATATGTCTGTATGCGACAGAGTGTATGTTGCACAAAACTGTAGGTAGATTTTGGTGTCTGCATTTGGTGTCTGGATGTAGGTAATACTGGCACTAATATTATTAGGACAGCTATTAATGAACATATCTTGGATGCATCTAGCCAAAATCTTAAACTAAATTCGCCTAGTTGAGTAATAATTTCCGTGCCTGTGTAAATTATTGCAAACAAGAGTGAAATCAGCAAATGCCCGCGGTTGTTGGTTTTGTAGTTATTCTCGATTCTACATTGAGAAAGGGCACCTTTAGATTACTTCTCATTTTCCATTATATACATAATCATTCATTTCAAATAAATAATTTGTTTAGTTCAAACATCAGTTTCCCATATAAAGGCATGTACAGTGGCTAAACTGTTATGCGACATCTCCCTATGTGTTTATGTGTGTGTGTGTGTGTGTGTGTGTGTCTATATATATATATATATATATATATATATATATATATATATATATATATATATATATATATATATATATATATACATATACATATATATATATATATATATATATATATATATATATATATATATATATATATATATATATATATATATATATATATCGGTGTTTGCTTTCGAACGTAAGTCAAACTGAAACTAACTTATAGATTAGATACAAGGACACTCATTACCCATTTCACTGACACCAATAAATTTGACCACCTCTGACTACATTATAAAAATGTTTACATTTATCGATGATATGCACCAATGGTGCTTATGGCATATGGTTGGTGCATTTTTCAGACAAAAGAAGAAAAGAAGAAAAAAAGAAATGAGCGACACCCATCGGTAATAATTAATTGTACAGGAGTTGATTTCGTTGGTGCCTGCCAAAACTGGCAAGCCAGAATCATAGGACGATAACTAGTAAAATACTGGCTTAAAATTAGTTAGTCTTGATGAGTAGAACATAGAAAGAAGCAGAAGAAGCAGTAAACTAGACTAATGGTTGCAGTACAATATGGGAAACAGTCCATCGATTTAGTACCTTTACTAATATGGAGTTTGCTCTTTCTGTGCGGTCTCACGAGTACCGGAAGTGCGATGCAGTTGTCAACAAAAAGCATGACCAGTCTCTCGGTCGGCATTCATCTCTCGGAATATAACAAATTATGGTTGAACGAACAAAACTAACTTGCTTTATCTGTATTCAGGGGTTGTGTGTGTGTGTGTGTGTGTGTGAGAGAGAGAGAGAGAGAGAGAGAGAGAGAGCACTCTTTGAACTCGTTTATAAGGCTTGTTTACTGCATCTTTTGCATTATTTTATGCGGCTAATACTGAGACCGGAAGCTAAAGGTTATCCAAGTGCTTTGATAAAGTCCATATAGAACAAGAAATCCAACAATTGGTAAAACCTAATCAACCATAATTAATGCGGACATTCTTTTGTCCATAGCTAGTGTAATGAGACATTGTTTGAAGTAGAATCTAAATACAGTCTTAATTCAGATCTGGTCTATTCCTGGATATAGATAAGTATATTTGATATGCAAAACAACAGCGGAGAGGTTTTGATTCGTGATCATAGTGCATTTTTATTGTTCTGACTTCTTCCCAAATTAAGGCATCAAGTATTATCCTTTGGTTACGAAATAAACGAATGGTATGGATAGATTTGATTACATGTACTCAGTAATGACGTTACGTTTTAAGTTTTCTTGACGTTTTGGTTTGGTTTCTTCAAAGCGATATTTTTTGAAGGTAGAAATTGCAACTTAAGAGAACCATAACATGCAACTCCCAACATTAAAATCTTTAGTTTAAAGATGGTACCTATTGTATCCTATCAGATTGGACTTCTCTTTGATGCTGCACTCGTTCCATCACTGTTTGCAGTAGAAATACGGTCAAGAGTTGTCTTTAATGTCAGAAACCAAAACGAAAAAAAAAGAAATGCAACTATTTCTTGGATAAGAAAGATAATATTGATCATTTGATTTTATATAAAAAAATAAAAGGCTACTTCCCTAAATTGTTATAACATTTCGGAACTTCTTATCGTTGCATCGATGTGGATTACTCGTCTACAGTGCTAATAGCATTGCGACAAAGGAAACAAACATTATAAATCGATGTTTTTCATGTCCTCATAACTGATGGTATATTTCAGGACGAGACTTTGTTAAAACCGTGTTTACCAGACCAGAGAGATATCTTTTTCAAGAGTACAGATCGGATTATAATTTATCCATTATAGTGTGTATAAATCAATTATGCCAACAATATTCCATAAATAGTTTAAAAGCTACTATATATAGGTTGTTTGTCAGTTACAGTTCCATAAATACTTATCGAAGTCGATCAAAAAAGCTGTAAATAAATATGTTTATTAGAAGCAAGTCAAGTGTACTAAGAAACGTTCAAAAGACAATGCAGATCGTGGAGGAACAGAAATATTGCTTCATTCAGACATTGCAATTAAGCCAAGCATATAAACTTACCTAATCAATGTTAAAATGCAGTGAATCCTATCTATAAATGATATTCCAGGGATAAAAATTTTACCTTTCGTACGCCAGTACCTTCGGTATCTTTTATATAAGATTTATTTAGTTAGTCTTTCTCTCTTTCAAATATATATATATATATATATATATATATATATATATATATATATATATATATATATATATATATATATATATATATATCACAGATAAATTTCGTGCATTAACTGATTCCAAATTAATTTTGGTGTCAGTCCCATCATTATGGTGTATGCTCTCTCTCTAAGTTTATATACAATGTTTTGTAAATTTGCATGTCTATCCCTGTATCTACTCCATATATAACACCTTTTGTAAGGTAACCCCTCTTCTGAGGTATCCTAGATCTGCCTACCGATACCTCTGACATGGCCCTTTGCATAAAAAGCATTACCAATCCAGGCCTAAGTCTGATTTGGCTTCAATGTACTTTTTGTAAATAGCGATATCCGCTTTTTATATATGGACTCTACGGCTAAATGAGAGATTATTGATGTTAATTGTTGTGTCTACATCTTTGTTTGATTGTTTATTTTTACTTCGAGTTTAGATCTATTAATGTTACCATGTAATTCTAGTCTTTTAAAATTTTAGCTGCATCCGTTTTGTTTCAAATCATGAATTCTGTGTCCGCATGTTTTATACAAGTGTTTAAGTCATCAACAATATCCTTTTATAGATTAGTTCAAAGTTAACTTCTTTTTCGTTTCTCTTTTCATCGCTCTACCTCAGCATATAATGATGTCATCATTTCAATCCTTAATAGATCAATTTGTGATGTACAATAACATCCTTTTTTAGATTAAACATTATAACTGTTTATTGATATCACCTGACCAGTGAATGCTGCCCCATATTGTTTCTCCATCAAGGGAGAATTAGATTAGACCAAGTAGAGAACATTTATAGATGAGAATTACAGTGAAGGTTTTTATCATATAGACTGAAATTTATTTTATTTAAAAATTTAATTAAGGACAAATTCCCATGCATTTGAATGTGGAGTGTATTTCATTATTGACTGATGTATTGTATTCAACCCTTTATATAATGCTCGAATACCAAAACCAGTCATTATATTCACCAGATATTTCCAGATATTTAGAAAACTGCTGAACTAGAAAATAATTATCACCTTTCCTCAATCATTCCTCAATGTGATTACCTGTCAGTGTTTATGAGAAACAAGCAACCAAAAAGTTATTATTTAAAGTTTGAACGTTTTTAAAGGTCTATACAACACACACTATAAGAAAAATTGCAAGAATAGATGGAATTTATGGAATCAAAGTCCTTATTCATCTTCAGAATATCGTAAGCAATACAAATAACGCCATGGAAATATATCAGCAGACATGCAGAAAGTAATAATAATAATAATAATAATAATAATGATAATAATTCGCTAATAATAATTATTCAGCTTCCTGCAACATCCAAAGAAGCAGTAAATTCAACAGAATGGTATCTGACATTATATTTTCCTTTGCCTAATATGTTTGTTTAAGAAAAGGGATTTTTAAAAATTTTTTTACAGAAACTAAACACTTAAAATGGGTGGATATCTTTTTCTGTTATGACAGTTTCTGCCGTGTATTTATCAAAGATGAAGGGGTTGGTTATGAATCAGCATCGTCTTCCTGTGTATGTTTGTATGTATGTTTGTACGTATGCATGCACGCACGCAGCACGCACGCACGCACGCACGTACGTACGTATGTATGCATGTATGTATGTATGTATGTATGTATGTATGTATGTATGTATGTCCACTCTTAGTTTCAAACCCCGCTCCTTTGTCTTTTTTCACTCTATTCCTTTGAAATAAAGATATAAAAAAGAGTTCCAATTAAAGGAAATTAGAAGGCCGACAAAAGCACCCAATATTTGCTATCGCACATTTCTTAACTAATGGCCTCTTTAAGTCATTGCAAAATACGATTTCATTGTATTGCTATCTTTTACATGCTCTTTGTCACTTTTTCTAACAGTCCATGCTCTCTGTTTCTCTCTGTGTCTCTCTGTATCTGCCTCTGTCTGTCTCTGTCTGTCTCTGTCTTTCTGTTTCTGTCTGTCTGTCTCTCTCATATAACATTTTGAACTTGCAGGGTACGTGTAATACATAATACAATTATGTAAGAGCTTGCTTTAACACTGTTTGCTGAGGGTGTGCAAAACTGTATGCATATTCATTGGAAAGCCTGACTGGAACTTACTTCTCACGCCTGAATAAAAATGAATTTGCAATATTTTTCAAAATTAATTATCAGCACAAAACATCTCCTTCAAGTTAGTAAGAATTTAGATAGTTATGTGGTCAAACGATGTAGACAACTAGCAATTGTTAAGTGAAAATCATCCACAAATTTCCGTTAAAATTGTTAATTTAAGTTTCGTACAGAAAGCCCAATGAACATTTGAAAGATGAAGCTTTTCATTAGATACGCATTGGATTTAAAATGTTTATATATACTCTGTGTTCTTTCGTTATGTATCTCTTTTGTTCTCTCCTCTGTCTTTGTGACATTGCACAATGGCGACGTGTTGTATAATTGAACTTCGAAAATTCTCCAATGATATGGCTATTGTATGACCTGGCTATGATTGGTGTTAATAAAGGTTTGTTTGTTAAGAAAAATATAACTAAAACAAAAACAAAAGAAAGACAAACTCGCGCGATTTCATTTGTTCTATGCTTTGGTACAACAATATCTGTATCCATTTTCTAAGTCAGAAAATACACCTCAGTCCAACAGTTAATAAGGGCATCACACCTTGTGACAAATAACACCTTAACGCAAAGGTATTAATATGGTGTATTTGTCTTGGTGACTGTGTGCAAGTTAGAAGGCATGGATGGCGTGTAAATAAGTACGATCATTATCTCACACAGTGTGGTTGAAACGTTCTATATGAATCGCTACCTCAAAAATTTAAATCGCAGTATATGTGTGTTTTTGTATAACCAAACACTAATGAAAGAGATGTAATACGAAATTGTTAACATTTTTTTCTTCATTTGTTTGATGTAGTATGTAGAATTTCCTGACTTGATGTAGTATGTAGAATTTCCTGGCTTGATGTAGTATGTAGAATTTCCTGGCTTGATGTAGTATGTAGAATTTCCTGGCTTGATGTAGTATGTAGAATTTCCTGACTTGATGTAGTATGTAGAATTTCCTGATTTGATGTAATATGTAGAATTTCCTGACTTGATGTAGGATGTAGAATTTCCTGACTTGATTTAGTATGTAGAATTTCCTAACTTGATGTAGTATTTGAAATTTCTAGACTCCTTGAGATGCAGGAGCATGGTATTTGTATTTCTTTACACGATTAGAAATTGTTTGGATTGATAATCTATTTAGATGTGTTTCATTTGTTTTACACTTTATGACTCACTTAATCTTTCGGAAAACATACTGTATTGACTCTATTTCGCCCACTAATATACGAGACAGCGTTCTGTAGCACAATTTAGTTGACCTTCTGTCCAAAAAATAAACCTATTAGTTATCAAATATCTTGATATAAAATAAAATGCAAACAACCTAAATGAAATTAGCGTAGACTAAAAACAATCTGGAATATTATGTTAAAAAAGGTCGTGATAAAGTTCAAACTTTTTATCATGGACATCCATTTAAGTAAGAAGCAAATCTTCTACTTTTTAAACTGGTGTTGTTTCAGAAAACAGAAACAATGAAGAAAAAGGTTGCTTTTCTTATATATTCTAATTATCGTTAGAAACGTGTCCAAAATAGCAGTTTATAATTCTGATATTTATTTGCGTTTTAGGTAAAGGGAATTTAAGTTTTATTCCTTATTTGGCACAAATTATTGTCGTAATCAATCGTGACAATTTTTAATTTTTTAAATGAAAAGGTTTTACTATAAATAAAAGTCATTTCCTTGTTATGTATTCATTATTAAATAATTAACCAGTTGAAACTGGGTAATTAATGACAATACCCTGATAGAAAGAGGAATAATGACTTTAAAATAGTCGGTTTTAAATAATAATTATCTCAATTATGCAACTGCCAGTTGAAATTCACAATTCATTGCAATCAGGAGTCAACGAGGCATTGACCGTACATTTTTCCTTACTCCGTCCGCTCTGTTCCACTTGACACTTTTCAAGCATTCTGGTATCAATGTATCTTGTCTCTCTTGGGCAAACTATTTTCGAAGGAGTAGTTAGTAAGGATAGAAACTTCTTAACGGATACTGCAAATAGTTACATTTAAATATTGTTTGTTTTTTACTTCTTAGTGAGCATTAAGTTTGCGTTGTAACCCTAAAATCTAGCCCCACCCACACAACAAAACAAAATAAAAAAACAACAACAAACAAAACAAAACAAAACAAACGAAAACAACCCACAAACCACACACAAACTATTAGATATCAGTTATGCAAGGTTTATTAAATCCGTATGGGGTGGGGATGGCGCAGGAAAAACATTGTGAATATAGTACGAAATTGTCCAATGCTAAATGTATGATAATTTGAGGCATCGCTTGAAGTTTGGTGGCTTACAAAAATAACTGCCTGATCAAGTATATTTAAAATATTAATTATTTTATAGAACAGAGTATCAATTTACTCTTTTTACACGACAATTAATGTACTATATATTGTTAAATCTATGTCTTTAATAATATATAAAATTATATTCATGAAATATAATCTCAAATAAATTGTCATTAGGGTTGTATTTCGAGTTTGTTGGGGCTTTATTCCCTGCATATGTTAACTCAAATCTGCAAACACTAGAATAGAAGACCTTGCAAGTGTGAATGCACCAGTACCTCTAACACGACTTAACATGATATCCACGTGTAGTTCTCAAACATACCATCTTGGACTATAACATGATAAAACACGATAGCCACGTGAGTTCCTCAAGTATGTCATCTGCGATAATAACATAACATGATAGCCACGTGTAGTCCTTACACATATCATCTGGGTCTAACCTGTGTACAGTTTTGAAATACGTTTGTACCATAGCATCGTTCATATCCAGTCGTGTGAGAAGAATAAGTGCTATTCATTCAGCCATCTGACCAACTGAACGAGAATTGTCCTAAACAAATTGTATAAAATAATTTAGAGTAGTGGTATTCCCCTGGGTCAAATTAGTAAGTTAGATTGGCCCCCTCCCCTAAAGTATAGCACGCCACAGTATTTTAGAGTTCATTAATTAATTAGCTTCACATTTAGAACGCGTTAAAACGATACGGCTCATATTTTCGTATGTGTGAAGTACATGTATTTTATACAATCATCATTATCATCATTAGTCCCGTAGTCTGGAAGACCGTTGGGGACGACGCACAAGACCTAACAACCAGCTCATCCATTCCTCTCGACTTTCCGTCTTTCTCATTGAGTCGCTCAGTGTCAAGCCTGTCCATCCTCGAATGTTATCTTCCCACCTCTTTCTTTGCCTGTCTCTCTTTATTCTTCCTTATACAGTGTCTTGTAGGATTGTCTTGGCAAGTCCTGATGATCGTGCGACATGCCCATACGACTGCAGTTTCCGTTCTATACGATGAATATTATTGCTTGTAGGCGTTCTAAAGTTCAGTTAAACGAAGCCGGTTTTTCCTTGCAAAAGCCGGTTGTCAAGGATGTATTTTTATGGTCAGAGAAAAGTGCTAGATTAGCCACATTATTCCTCTTTTAAAAACAGTCCCAACAACATTGGAATTTATGACGCTATCTACACGTCAGTTTTTATTCATAAATGACATCTGGATAAATCATACCACAAATTGGAAAAATAAAGTCATTATACTGGTTAGGTTATATCATTTATCATTCGGCTATACCCCACATTACCGATAATACTGGAATAAACTGTGGAATATAATTTTGTGCCCATTATCACATGCCTTACATATCATCAAGAATATTACCCGCTTTATATATCTCGAAAGATATTAAACGTTTTATCTATCTCAAGAATTGATACGACATAACTAACTTAGAAATTTTGAAAACATTTGCACGCGTATATCAAATATATTTTAGATATGTCCTTGTTTTGTTTTTGTTTCCAAATAAAATGATCATTTGCAGAAAAATCAGAAAGGTGTATACTTGAAGACTATGATTTGTTACTTCGATGAACTTTTTGCACACATTTACAGCACATCAGAATTTATTGCATAATTGTCTTTAATATACCAGAGTCTATCATCTTGATTTAAATATCTGAAGGGGAGAGGGGGAAAAAAGAGAGAGAAGAAGCAGAAGAAAATATAAAAAAGGATAGTTGCTTAAAATAGAAATGCAAGTTTACATAACATACTTAAGGGCAGACGTGAGAATTAAAGTAGTTCCAAAAGTTACATAGTTACTTTCAATTTTCTCCCACTGACACATTTCCATATCTCTTTACGAAATATATAATAAGTAATGATAGGTATTCTCACTTGTGAGTACATACTTCAGGAAAGGATGAAATAGTTACAAACTTCAGCGTCATCCTTATTTACACGGCGACGCTAGATGTTGTCATAACAATCGTTCCGATCCTCAAATGTTCCACGGTCTTGTAATATATTTTTTTCAACAATAAATATTAGTAATCATGCAATAACATTCATAAATCAAATTAATAGCACATTTAAATAGAAAGTATTACAGACAGTTTTGATTTATGTATTTTTGCAATCTTGGGACACACAATACTTTTGCCATTTTCGTCATTAAATTATGTTTAAGTTCAAAATTTGACGACTAAAATATCGTGTTTTTGATTAGAATTATTTATTTCTGGAGCGCATGCATCGCTAGTCAAGACATTTAGGTCTATAAATTATAAATTATGGGTTTTAATTAATAAAAGGGGGTGTTTTTCACATGTGTACTCTGTTGATAATAAATTTCTCTTTAAAAGAGATCCTGCGCATTTGCCTGAGAAGGCCAAATCAATGGTGAATTGTGAGGAGTAAAAGATGCACCAAGCTTCGAATCTTGTACACCTGAGTCATTCGACCTTAGATGGTGTGTAATAGAAAAGGAAACGTTTCCTTGCCTTGATTCTAACAACGCTTGCGATCTAAGTTCTGCCGTCGTCTTCTGTTATAGAAACAACAACAAAAAAAAAAACAACAAATAAATGCAGAAGTAAGTGCAAATGTAGAGGCAGTTGCATAAATAACATTTAAATGGAGCGTAAACAAGTGGGCAAGGGGTCTGTGTGATGGAACTCTAGGTGGGGGCAACGTGGGCAACCACGAGGAAATTCATACATTTTAAGAGTTTTCAGAGCGTATTGTTGACCATGTAACTTCTGAGGAAATTTTAGGAAGTGCTCCAGCTGTTTCGCTCTCGTTTTCTATTTTGGGGTGGTGGTGGGTGGTGCAGGTGTTAATAGGTTACAATTGTATTATATAGTATTTGTATGGTGATATCAATAATAATAATAATAATAATAATAATAATAATAATAATAGTTAAAAAGGCTTAATTGAGATGAAACGGACGATCGTTTACTATTAATCTTTGAGGGTACATTATTCGTCAAAATAATGTTAGATCAGAAAAGACCACATACTACCAATGAGAATATTGTTATGCATATTTTATTAATTATATCTGATGTAATATATATTTATTTCAATTTAATTGTGTGTTTGTCAGTTTTAATTTTTTTTATATTTTTCCTTACATGCTATTGTAATGTAAATGTATTCACTGGAGAAAATAGTTTGATATTGACTGTTCGTTTTGTAAAGACCAGGTGTTGACCTAGCTCCTGACCTTGATTCAAAATTAGTAGCAACCACGTAAATAAGTTCTATTTTTATTTTAAAATGATTGGTTGATGTCGAGGTCATGATGGGAATTCTAATGTAAGACGGAAACAATTTTTGTAACTTCATTTCTTAGAGTAAAATGATTGGTTTTCGTCAGGGCCACACTGGGTATACATGATCTTTAACAAGTACATAATTTCGACCAGGTTCTGTGACATGATCACGTAACCCCCTTTATGCGTTTTAGACTGCGATATAACCTTTGTTTTGGAGAGATATTCTCAGTAGTAGTTGGGCTCTTATACTGGAAGTTGTATGTTGTGCCGTTTGGAGTTATTTCAAATTAATTGGATTCAAAAGGATTAATTCTCTTTTTTCTTCCTGAAAAATACGTGTGATCATGTGAAATTCCTGAACAAAGACAGCTTTTATACAAATGTATTCTGATTTTCAAAACCGGAGTGTTATTTCTTGTTTCTACAAGGAACTGTAGATTTCAACACTACAGATTACAGCATAGGTCATCATATTCCATCTTGGATTCTTCGTCGGGATTCGAACTTGAAATCATTAGAACATTTTGTTATTAGGACTTCTAAAATGTTATTCGTGGATTATTCTTGGATTATTTTAGGATTTGCCGTAAGTTCATATTTTTTTTCATTTTAACAGAATTTTTTCAGGGAAATAATTTCTTATATTTTTTCAAAACTTGTTGTTTTCACACTTTCTTGTATTAATATTTATTTGAGTCTAAACACGTAACATAAGAATATCATTATTATGTCGTAGCTACAAGGCTAAAAAAATTACTTATTTTTAAAATTTATATCAATCTATGCAATATAAATTACTGTACAAATTTGTGCTGAGAAAATGTATGGTATTAGCAAATGACCAAAGGCAACAATTCTTAGACATCAATTCAGTTGAGAGAGAGAGAGAGAGAGAGAGAGAGAGAGAGAGAGAATGGAATTGCCAAAAAATATTATTCAGGGACTATTGTGAATTTATTCAAAAAAGTTCTGGACAATGCCATTGTGATACATCAAGACTGCTGGCATATCAGCATATTCAGCATATTCGAGAACCTCGAATTCATTCGGAATAAGTGTATTTTTGACTTGTGTATATCTTTTGGATTAGTTTGGATTTAATATAAAATACTGTAAGTTCCCCATACATTTTCATTTAACACAGATAGATTTACATTATATGTTATGTTTTATAAAGATTATTTGATTTGCTTCTTTGTTTTACTTAGTTTCAGATTCTTCATTCTCTGCTTCTTATTCTTGTCAGGTTTAAATGGCTTAATGTCCTTTACTTGAAACGAACTTACCACAATATGTTTCATTCGAGTTATCAGTGTAAAATACACATCAGGACGGTATAAAAGCTGTAACAGGAGTTATATTAAAAAATGGAAATGACTGTCAAAAACATGAAATGTATAAAACAATTAAACTCAAGTCCTCATTGACTGACATAATAATTGCCTTACAAACCATGCACCTTTGAAGAAATTTCCAAATATTGGCTGTCTTAAATTTGAATAATTTACTATTTTAGGCAAGAGTTACTCGTGTGAAATTAATAACTTAATAAGAAATGACAAAAAAAGCTAACAATCATGAGGAATAAGCTTATAGTTTCCTTATAAATCATTGGTTAAATAGATCTACTTAATTTTTGAACTGAGAAGATTGGATTTACAGTAAAATAAAGTGATTTAAACCAAATACAGCATATACTAAGCGCATTGTTTACCTGACAGGTGTGACATCTATCGGAATGTTTATAATGAGCGCAACCTCAAAGTGAAGCTTGACACCTCAATGAACAGGCTGTTGATGTTGTATTTTTGCTATTGAAAAACCGTTAACACGGGTCTATCGTGCTGCTCCAAGAGTTTGTGACTCTTTATCAAACAAATCCGAATTGTACCGTTGTACAATTGAAAAATACAATATACTATTATGGAAGTCACGTGCAAGATTAAAAATACTTCAGAAATATATGATTTTGCATAGACTTCTATGTTATACATCATCTCTGGTTAAAACGTTTATTAAAATATATTGCCTTTTTGAAAGGTCAGAGGTATAATTAATTCAGATCTCATCTTCATTCCTTTATTTCATTTTTGTGTTTCGGCTTAAAGTGGAATATTCGTGGTTCCTTATATCCTGCCTTTAGAGAAGGCCTCCAATAATGCCATGGAAGTAGCATTGTTCTTAGGATCTTATAATTCGTTGTTAGTAGCAACCACGAAATCAATGAAAATTGGTATCCCACGAAAAATAGTAATTCGCAGTAATTAATATTATAGAAACATTACAGGAAATTTAGATTTTAACTGACTGACACATTTCTTATACAGAAGATTTAGATACAGGTTTTTCATAGAATGACATTACTTTTATTGAAGAAAATATGTGTACACTTAACATTTGTAAAAAAGACTTGTCAATAGAAATTAACTACCGTATGTACTAGCTTATAATACCAGATCAACTGCAAGCCGGTAGATCATAGTTTGTGTTGTTTGTTCTACTAATTACTCCTAACAATCTACATTGACCCAATTCTGCCAGCGCACTTTGCAGTGGCAGATCTGGGTATTTGAATTTCACAGTTAGACTCACTTATCAAGGAGTATATACGTTAATAGATTCAACTGATATATATTTGACCGACTACAATCAATTTCTCTCGTAGCTTCAGCAGAGTTAAAAGTGACAGGACGTTTAAATTCTTAGTGCTTGTTTGCATACAGTTTAATTATTACATGCGTTTAAATGGTATACTTAAAATGTCTGTCAGTATTATAGTTAAAAAAACAAGACACACCCATATATATATAATGTTTTCTAATTTCATGGTGTTTGTTTTTGTAATCATATTATTATATGTTTTTTTTATCTTATAGGTGTTGTCTAATTATTATTATCATTATATATATATATATATATATATATATATATATATATATATATATATATATATATATATATATATATATATATATATATATATATATATATATATATATATATATATATATAACCAAACAAACACAGATTTACAATTTGTTTTGCGATTTGTTCTGATGTACGAATATTGCAACCGCTTATTCTGAGACTTGAGATTATCCAAAATACTTTTTTTCAGACCCATAATTATCTCAGATGCTTTCTCAGAAATTGCGATCATTGTGCAATTTATCTGAGTTGTAGAAACGATAATCTTACTGATGTAACCATTACTGCAATATTTTCATCTCTTTTTTTCCATTCCCTTTCCCAATAATGTGCTCCAAAAGACATACCATTAACATATATAGATCAATTGTACCGACATAACCAAACATGCCTACGCATGCAGTATCGCTCACATACGTAGATCTATAAACACACTTGTTTTTGCGTTTTATTCTTTTGTTGTTGGTGTTGGAATTATGCCACTTATGGTACTGTTACAAGTGACACTTACACATTCCAATGTATCCAAGTTAAAACTACCAAGAATACTATCAAAAGGTTTCCTGCAAAAATTGTACTAACGTTTTATTCTGTTCACGGCTGGTTTTTTGCACCAAATACGCCGTATATGACACATCCTCATAAAAAAATAAAGATATTTTTCTGTAAAAGACTTATACGGTGGCATTTCGTTGAGGTTTCAGACAATTGAAATATATTTAAACATCATTTCCTAAGCCTAAAACTGAAATACAATTACGCAGAGAATGCTGTACTTTACGTATGCAAAGGTGTATTATTTAGTTGGGACTATTTTTCGTTTTAAACATAATAGAGCTTAACGATTGACATTAAAGACATGCAATTTTGCTGGGACAACGGCAAACGTATCAATAAAAATTGATATTGCAATATCTGTATGGCTGATGCAGCACATACAGTTAATAACCTGGACAATTAATGTTCTGTTTTCTAGGTAGAGGGGTTTTAAAATTAATAATTAATTTAGACGCTAAAATCTGAATAGCTTCGTCGATACGTCGCAGTTTCTTTATGTAGTATTGATTAGGTTGAATTTTATAAACAATTTACAGTTGACAGAGGTTGATTAAATGTCCGTAGTTTTCACAAGTAAGATTAGGCCTTCCATGAAGCTCCGCACACGAGGCCAAGCACGCACCGTTCAATGGCGGATACCAATGGAAACATTCAAGATGGCGGAAGTAATTGAACAATGCGTTGGCAATAAAGAAATAGCATTAAATCAGTTATTTCCAGCTGTATCGCCACCCGCTTTATTGTCAATTAAAGAAATGTTCGGTGTTTGTTTAAAGTGTTGCTATGTAGTAGTGCTATTTTCAGCAATTATGTCTGACTTGGGGGTGGGGGTGGGGGTACAGTGAGATGGTTGTGCTTTAATTGCATCAAAGATGATCCATTTGGCTGAACATTGTATCGGTTGTTTTACTGTTATTTTACATTAAGTTGCAAATTAAACATTTTCGAATATACAGACTGTCCTGTCATGCGGCATACCCATATTTTAAAATGCATTAATGAAACAGATAATGGGGTCGGGGTGGCTGGGATTAGGTTGGTAATGTAATATATGCCTAATTATGTAAAATTATATTGTTAGCTTTCTTTGCCATTTATATCTTGTTTAGAAAAAAATAATTCTGATAGTTACTATGGTATAGCAGGACTGAAAATCTTCGAAGGTCAAGTATTAAATAAAGTCTACATCAAATACATGCTCATAGAATATATCTATATCTGAAATCACTGTCATAAAATATTAGATTGACGAAGTTACTAGCTGAGCAATGTTATCATGAAAAGGTAAGGTAGATGCTGATTTACCAGTCTCTGTTAAACACTGGCAATGTATGAGATTTTTGTTTTAAAAATATAACTAAGTTTTGACCTTAATAATAGCTTTTTTTCTTAATTTTGTCAGATATTGATGATGTTTTGGCGTAAAGCAATATTAACATCATTGTCCAATTTTGTCAAAGGAAAATATTGTTTGCTGCAGTCAGACCTTTATACACAAAATGCACCAATAGTTACAACTTTCTGAAACATAAATAAATATATGCTGCTCATGTTGCAAATTTATAAACTAATACCAATTAAGTTACAACATCAATGTATCAATTAAGGTAACTCATCATGCACAGACTTAATGTGCAATTATAATAAACGTGTCCAGGTTTCTGTTTACTTATAACTTGAAATGTGCACATGGTCAAAGGTTTTACTAGTTTAAGGTTTTCTATGATCTATTAGAACTGCTACTTAACGGGTGACAGTACTATAATACATCCCAATACAATTTATGGAGCTCTGAGAAAGACATGCAACTAGTTCCTAACGCTCCGTTCACTTGTTTGGATATAACACGATTTTTTATCTTTAAAATCTGTTTGTCTTTAGGACCTGATGCTAAATATACGTACGAAAATAGAAAAAGAAATAACTGTTGGCTATCAATGCATCATTCCTGACAAATGGAGTATTTTATCGTTATAGTGATAGTTCAAGGTCATGAAAATCAAATTACAGGAATCAATTGCACAATTTTGTAGGTGTTATATTTGGACCCCTCCTTAAGTCTTTCACAACATATATGGCTGGATAGAGCTTAAAAATGGTCCACTGGTAGGGTTTAAAATACTAGAAGACTTAATTATTTAAATTTGTAAAAGATATTAGTTCGAAGTTTTCTAAGTTTTCTTGGCCGAAGTGTTTCCTGTTCTGTGCTCACCTTCCTTCTCATATTTCCTGTTGGTCGGTTAGTGGACTTAAAATTCAGAATCATGTTTTTGTTATTATTTATCTAGACTTTATTTTTGTTAGTACATGAGTGTCACTCTATTACACCTCTCTCTCTCTCTCTCTCTCTTATGCTTTGCTGTTTGCTATACTTATACATATACGCTTTTTTGTTTTTAATTTATTTATCATTAATTTTCTGGACTTTCAAAACCTAATTGGTAGTACTCTTTCCTGTCTTGTATCTACGTATGTTTAGTATTTATCCTCCGTGGCTTCGTTGGTGGTATTTTTCTCTTTGTAAGAATCCTCCTCTGTATTGTTGGTCTTGTCACTGTTCAGGGTTTCCTCGTTACCTGCTGAACTTCTTGAGGGAAGTCCTTTTCTTGGTTTTGGAGTCGGTGTTCGGCTGCCCGTGTTGTAGGTACTTTTGTTGGTCCTTTTGTTTTCACGTCATGTGACCTTTTTCTGGTGCATTTTTCTCTCAGGGAATTATGGATAGAACAATATCAGTATCTGAAACACTACCACAAATCTTAAGCCATAAACGTCTGTATGAACTTGAGGACGACCGACTTGCAGTTAGGATCACAATTATAAAAGGATATATCTTAATGGATACTTATGATGTGAATTTTTGTATTTATTAGACGCAAAATATGCACGATTTTTTATTTCTTTTTATGCGATTCATACCAACTCGGGAAAACCGTTCGTTTCATGTTTTTTTTCTGTTTAACGATGTCTCATCAAATGACAGGTTACAACTCACCATGTCAGCCGACCTGGGCAGAACTGGGCAAGATTCGACACCCACCCTGCTTGAGTCACCTCGGTCTCTCTCTCTCTCTTTCCTTCTATCTATCTATCTATCTATCTATCTATCTATCTATCTATCTATCTATCTATCTATCTATCTATCTATCTATCTATCCACCCATATATATGATATCTATAAGACTTGAGAATACATAAGGGAATAACTAGCGAGTTAAAGTCTCGATTTTCTTTAATTAATATATTTTAAGGCCAGCATCTTTGATTTGCATGGATTGTGTTTCCATTCTGTGTGAATACGATTAATGGCTGCATCGATACATGTCTTAACTTTAGTGGTAACGTGTTACTGATTCTGTAGTTTATTAATTTTTTTTATATTATTATTATTATTATTATTATTATTATTATTATTATTTATAACGGTTTTTTCGACTTTTTATTTTGCTGTTTTTCTATTTTATATGTCATTTTGAAATTACACAACTCCATTGTGACACAAGCATAAATCGATATATTCCATATAATGTCACCTTAAGGCTCTTGTCATATATTTTATAGTACCTCTCCATGCCGAATTCATACCCTTATATCTCTGTTGGGCGGTTTCCAACTGCAAGAAATTTAAGTCAAATATTAAAGGATATTAATCTGTCATTTTTCTCACCGATCTTTTAATAAATTGCAGCAAAGGTAAAGTTGCGTGGTTTAGCAAGGGAATGTTTGGGATTAAGGGTCTCGTATAGATTACGTCGTAAGTATCCGTTTTAAGAGCACTTTGTTATTGAATTCCACGTCTAACGTGGAATTTATCTTTGAAGAGGGACATACAGGAAAAAAATTGACGACGTTTGCCAGAAATCTTAACATAGGCAAACCCTAGGCTTAAACGTTCAATTGGAGTAGTATTTAATTTGCCATCAGCTGGTAGAGGGAAATATAAGTCAATCACATATATCAACCACACTTGTCGTTTAACCTTAAATACCAGAGATGGGAAAGTCTAAACTACAGCTATCTGAATCTGTTAATTAGCCAAATCTCTTAATTGTCTTAACATTATTATAAAGTGAACTTTTCCTTTGAAGTCACTCTTAAATGTATTATTGTTTTAATAAATTGTTTGCATGCAGGTGCTTTAGAATTAATGCGACGTAATGCAAATTTAACACTAGCGACCTTGTTTTAAATGCACGTATAGCCAGTAATTGCTACTTATATATGGTTTCAACAACACACTAAAGCCAGCTGATCTCACATTTGATGAGAAAAATTAAATGTTTTTTTTGCATGTTTTATTTGGACCAATAAACGTTCAAGTTTTCACTCGTCAATGTGCTAGAGAATATGCTGGCCTCTTAACATATTTTACTTTAGCCCTTTCATCTCACACTACACCCAGCCTATCATCAGATAACTGGTATTAAATTTCTTCGGTCACGCATTCATTCACATCGAAATACTCAAACGTTTTCGTTTGGTAAAACAACGTCATAATAAAAGCACGGTATTAATTACTTCTCATACGTACATCAATAAATTGCCTCACTTCAGTACATATTCCTAAACCCATTATACTAAACACTATCACAGCAATCAGAAGCATTTCTTTACATTACAACTCAAAGTACACAAATATTCAAATATCCATGCACTGATATATCCATACATCCATAGTTATTAATAATACATTTTCCGAATTCCCAATTCAAGTATGTGTAAATTCTAACATAGCACATTAATAAATGCACTAATTTACTACGAAGTAACCTAAAAGCGAATTACAAAATTAATTCTGACCACAAGCTAATAATCTACATAATTCTCTACATAATGCTCAAGCTCATTTCTCAAATACGCATGTAAATGAAACACTACACAAGTAATTATACATACGAAACGATGCTAGAAATTAAGTATACATACTACACATAATTACAATGCCGTAATATTCTGCAAAAATCGAGCAAATAACTCACTGACCTTTTCGAAGCTTTGTCTTTCCTTAGAATCTCCTCTCTAAGTTTAACAGCCAAATTACAAGTGGTTTCGTTCTCGGAGTAACCCTTTTTTGGTGCGGTTCTTCGCAGATTTTCATCATAGAGTGAACCCCCTATTTCCGAAAGATTAAATGTTTTTATGTCTGTATGTTGTTCCATTCAATATGATATAGTGCATTGTAAAAATCGTATAAAACTTTGATTTTATATAATTTTGAATAGACTTTTGTGCACCACCCTAATCTAGTGTTCTATATAGTTCCAAATAATAAACCTAGGCTGGTTTACTGAGTCTCTTTAATTAGTGATCTTTGCCTTAGATCGGTATTGTCCAGTGTTTGTTGTATGTGTAATGCTATATTGTTGTAAGTGTTATTGCGTTTTGTTTGGACGGCATTATAAGAGATCAAATTTTGTTCAAGTAGGTATTTATTTAGTGGGCTATCTAGAAAATAACACACGCAAATGGAAGTTTTTATATTTTCCTACCAGATTTCTATCTTTGTGAAAGAGAGTATAAAGTATAAAAAGAAAATAAATACAGCTTAAAATAAATTGAGTGCATGATATGTGTGTGGTTTACTATCTCGAAGTTGTTAGTAGTATTTATATGTTCCCTGTGCTTTATTGTGTTCGCTATGTTCTTATTTACTGACCGTCCTTTTGGGGAGATCAGGTGTAACCCGTACTACCTCGCGTTAGCCACATATAATTGGTATCACACCATCATGCGCTTCTTACTCAATCCGGTTAGTTATTATTGATAGTTATCGTTCGAATAATGTTATATTATATGTGAATATATGTTATATAGGGCCTTCTTGGCCCTATATTTTTCCAAACTAATAGGTTTTTTTCGTGGTGTTCTCCCCTTGTTAGAGAGACAGCCCTTCTTTTTGGGTCTAGTTTATCTTGGTCCCCGTTCGGGGAGAGCTTCCGTATTGCACCTGCAATGCGCTCGTCAGGTTCTTTATTTGATTTCATGAATTCGTTTATTTCTTTTTCCTCAGGAATTCTGGGAGTGAACTGTGTCCTTTTCCTCTTGAGGTGGTTCTCGGGGGTAGAGGTCTGGGGGCTCCCTTTTTCCTCGTCCCCTTTACCTTTCTACCCTGGAACCGTGCATGAGGTGGAGGGTTCTGTTTAGATGGGACTCACACCCAGCCCTGTGGACACATTGCCCTTTTTGAGATTTGCTTACACTCTCATTTATTGTTACATGTGAAGTGAAACTAGGTTCAATTACCTCGAAAAATTGAGCAAAGATATGACAAAAGAAACTCAACCTACTATCTTTTCTGAACATCCCAAGCCAAACTATGAAGCTTAATGAGTGTCAGAAGTCATAAGGTGGTTTGATTTTTTGCTCGAAGACAGCGAACAGGTTATTTTGAATATCACGGTTTTCTATTCGCTTGATTACTTTGAAACTCTAGCTTAAGACAGTACCCGGTGGACTGAACTGCATTACGAGGATGGAGTAAAATGGTATTGATCAGTGCCAGTGATATGATGTAAATGTTACTGTGACAGCCACACAAGTTGTAATCAACCATGTGCAGAATATCTGTAATGAAATTTTCCTCTGATTTTTAAAACTACGATTATTCTGTCATCCGTTCTCGAATACCTGATAGCACGATGACTTTGTTGGAAAAGTTATAGCATGAATCAGCAGAAAACAAAGTAAAGAATATTAGGTAATGCAGGTTGAATATATTTTCAGTGTTTTTGAATACATTTTAATTTAATGTCACAAACTTATAAGTCTATTGTATAATTCAACGGTGCACCCGAAATTTGAGAGGAAACAATTGTGATCACAAGTTTTAATTTTGGAAAACACTTATTTAATTGCTAACAATGACTTGTTCCAAATGACTTTATGCAACTAAAACCAAATTTACCTTCATTAAGCTTTACTTCTATAAGTTGTCAAATGTGAAAACATTATCCTTCATAACCCCTTGAACTTAGTACAAGGAACATCATATGGTTGAAAACCACAAATCACCGATAATACAAAGAAATAAACTGCTGTTAACCAACGCCTTACGTGATGTATATACACATAACCAAACTGGCAACTTTCTGTGCTTGGCACGTTATTTAGGACTAGAAAGAATATGAAACATGTGCTGTATGTACTTGCTTAGAAGTCGAGTTCAACTGCCATTCCTAGACCTAGACCTACCGTCGAGTATTGAGCTGGCTGGTGTGGACCAATGCCGTTTAATATGGAGTAATCAGAAGAACAAACAACATAGATTCTGATCTGCCGGCCGATAATACTACGACAGATAAGAAGTTATGCTCTTTGCAGTTAGAGGTGACTTATACACGATAATACACGGTAAGTGTTTTCTTTTTGTTCAGATAGTAAATGTGTTGGACAGCCTTTGACACATTCAATTATTCAATAAGATAGTGCGGCAGAAATTATCAAAAAATATTATCAGCATTCTGGCTCGATCTTAACTTTCAAAACGCATTAAGTAAGTGCCCCAAACGATTAAGTCACCAAAAGAAAGATAAACTTGTAAACAGCTTCAGAAAAGTGCCATTTGTCACGTACAAGGGTGAATGTTCGGTGCTATGGTGTAGTGTCTCCAATCGTAGAATGGACTCTGTAATTTTGGCTTGATGAAACTCTCTCCATTTTTTCATCAAACGGAGTTTACCTTTGTCAAAGCGAACGTATTCAACACATATTCTCTATTTGAAACACAAATAATATTTCTTCCTTCTCCATTATGTTTCAACCATTTTAAATAACATTTATGCACTAACTTGTTCTTGTTTGCATTGCTGAATCCAATAATCAATCTTGTCCTTAATTAATTATGTTGAAAAGTTTCTGAAATGACAATATTTGCACAAAAGGATGAATATTTAAATCAACAAATATATAAACGCGAAAATATGACCTAGTCAATTTTCATGGAGGTATGTGTGTGTGTGAATGAAACATTTGTGTTATGCACCATATCCCATAATATGTCCAGTCATCAATAGTACTGCAAGATTCAACATGCGCTCTTATCTTGTCCTGATGTTGGAACATTGAATTAAGACCAGTGACGGGGGGGGGGGGGAGATACTTTCAAATAGCATGAATCAGCAACGAATACAATCGAATCGTGTGTGTGCATATGTGATTTGGAGTTTAAAAGTAGCTTTAACAATTTATCAGTCATAACGCTACGATGTCTGCAGTCTGGCAGTGTGTAGTGATGTCTAGCACCAGGGCATCATGTCGCATGTAGCGTTATTTTCCATCCAGTCACGTTATGCTGACACCAGGCCGACCAGTCCTAACACTAACCTCATAATGCTGAGAGCCAAGAGAGGCAGCTTTTTGTGCCGTTTTTATTTCTTTGGTATGACTCGGCCGAGGTTCGAAACCGCCACTTCCCGCATCCGAGGCGGTCACTCCAACCACTAGGTCACCGGAGCGGTTCAATCATTTCTTGTTTTGACAGTGACTTAAGGAGTTTATCAAAATATTTGAGGTATGTGAGTAGTTCCTAATTAAACATTGATACCACAACCTACATGTGCCCTCTGTTGTCAATTAAATGCTGAAATCAGCTTTTTATATTGATTTTCCAACCATGACGCAATTACAGGGACGTATATGTCACCAGAAGGGAGTGTAAAGAAAATACTGTATATGAGGTTTTGAAGCAAAGACAAGACAGGTATAATTATCATTCAGCTCTGCATTTGATTTATCGGGAGGATATTTGGTCGTGTGACCACTCAATAAAAGCAGCAACAACAATCACAATAATTCAATAAAACCAGAATAATTAAATAATTAAATAAATGCTCCCTGTGCCACTTAAATATAATGTAATTACTATGGTATGCGAATGGTTCAATTTTGAAACTTCTTTATCATTTTGTCATTTGTTCAACATAGCAATAAAAATTATGATTGTGTCGAAGATTGAAGAAGGAGCTAAATAACTTAATTGGATTTAAGATGTACATTTACGTCAAGGTCAGTGAGCAATGAAGGTCAAGATAATCATTACGTTTGCATATAAAGCATCCTGAGTTTGCAATGTGCTTTGAAAAAATATTGTCTATAATGGAAGATATATTCAGAATCTTAAAATTTCAGTTCTCTGCAAAAGCTAACTCGATACGAATTAAATTTCATCTCCTACTTTTTGCGAACCATCAGTACGTGCCTATAACTCAATACCATCTGTACGTGCCTATAACTTAATACCGTCTGTACGTGTTTATAACTCAATACCATCTGTACGTGCCTATAACTCAATACCATCTGTACGTGCCTATAACTCAATACCATCTGTACGTGCCTATAACTCAATACCATTTGTACGTGCCTATAACTCAATACCATCTGTAAGTGCCTATAACTCAATAACATCTGTACGTGTCTATAACTCAATAACATCTGTACGTGCCTATAACTCAATACCATTTGTACGTGCCTCAATACCAACTGCAATCAGCCTAGAGCCTGATCTGCTGTCGCATGTTGTTCAAAAGGAAAGTTTCATGTTGTTTAAAACCTAAGTAAGTTACGAAGCTTTTTTTTCAATGTAAGAAATATCTAGTCCTTTATAGCTCACGTAGTGGTTACAAATCCCTGACCTTTCCATGAAACTACATCTTCATCTAGTCGACTTGCTTTAAATGTTGGAGAAAGAAGAAATAGTATTTTCAACAGAATATGTGTAAGAACAATGAGTTAAAAAAGGTAATTTAATTTGGTGCATACATGCTTTGTTTCTTCAGGTCAGGATTGCAAAGTCAAATCCATGATTGAAGACACCCCATATCACCTAACCACACACACACACACACACACACACACACGCACGCACGCACGCACGCACGCACACACACACATGCGCGCGCGTAATGCGTTACGTGACGTTTTTCTGAAGCCATTTTCTATTTATCTTTATGTTGGTGACTTAGTCGTTCGGGTCACATGCTGAATGTGTTATCAAAGTTAGGATCGAATCAAAGTGCTGATTATAACTTTTGATAATTTCTCCCGCACTATATTGCATAACATTTGTATTTGTTAATGTGTCTCCAACACATGGATTAACTTACCTTTTTAAACACTGAGAGGCGAAATCAGTTTGGCTCGGCTGTGTCGGTGTGCCCTTTGAAAAGGCACTTAGCTTCTATTTCCTTTGTATAATATAACCAAATAAAGCGTCATAACTGCAGTTAAAATCAAGAATAAGAAAGTAGAGGAAATTACGCGCATGTTTTTGTAACACCAAAATTGCTTTAAAGCACCAACATTGAAGAGGTAATCCGGGTTGGTTTTTATTATTCATTCTGTCGATATTCATTTCCTGTCATGTATTTTGGGCAAAACTATTGTCTTACTTCTTGGCGTTATTGTATATTAGATTGATTTGTAATTTATATAACTGTTTGTCATTTGGTTATACTTTAGTAATCACTTCCTCTTTCATGGCAGACTTTGATGATCCGATTCTGTCGAATCATGCACATAACAAAGATATGTGACAAAATTTAAGCAACCTTCACTCGTATAGTTTAAACTTAATAATCGCCATATGTTGAAATAACAGACGCGAATGTTAGCCATAAATTGTGTGTGTGTGTGTGTGTGTGTGTGTGTGTGTGTGTGATTTGGATTATTAACGTAGCTTTAACAATTTTTCAGTCATATCGCTACGCTGTCTGCAGTGTAGCACTGGTGAATCACGCCGCAGACGTAGCATGATGTCCCACTAAGTCACATTATCCTGGCATCAGGCCGACCAGTCCTAACACTAGCCTGTTAATGCTGATCGCCAAGCGAGCCAGCTGTTAGTACCATTTTTATAAGTCTTTGGTATTACTCGACCGGGGATCGAACCCACGACCTCCCGCATCCGAAGCGGACGCTCTAACCACTATGCCACCGTAGCGGTCAAATGCCTTATAATTCGGTCATTCTTATAAATACTCGGTATTGTTTCAAGTATTGCATTATGCTCCATTTGCTGGGCCTTTTTATTGGGTCGGGGAGGTGGAGATGGTCGGATGGCCGAGTGGTCTAATGCGCCCGCGATCGGGCCATAAATTGCAAAAGACCCATCAATACCACCAGCGGACGCCAACTTAAATGGATAAGTCCTTGGGTTTCAATTGACAAGTATAGAGCGTGGGAATGGGTCACAATGAACAGTCATTCGAGATAAATAATACAAGATGATTGTTTGCGTCAATTTCTTTAGTTCCATATTCG
The DNA here is from genome assembly GCA_028554795.2 of Sinohyriopsis cumingii. Classification (NCBI taxonomy): domain Eukaryota; kingdom Metazoa; phylum Mollusca; class Bivalvia; order Unionida; family Unionidae; genus Sinohyriopsis; species Sinohyriopsis cumingii. The sequence continues at coordinate 40,509,523 of CM068824.1, forward strand.
AGCATATGGATGGAAGGGCTTATTAATGTTCAAAGAAATTGTCAGGTACAAACTTTTAGAAAGGATGAAAGATGCAAGACAAGGTTTTGATGATTGAGAAATTGTGCTAAGCCTGAGTAGAGCTTTTCGTGCAGTTTTGACGGGATTATCTACAATTAGACGGGATTATCTACAATTAGACGGGATTATCTACAGTTTTTGACGGGATTATCTACAATTAGATGGGATTATCTACAATTTTTGACGGAATTATCTACAATTAGAAAGAAATTTTTATCATCTGCAAATAAACTTCTGTCGCAGTTTACATCAGGTATAATGTTATTTATGTATATGAATAACATAACTCGGTAGGGGCCCCGAGTGGCCGAGTGGTCTAAAGCGCTCTCCGTTACAGATCACTGCCATCTCACCTCTGTCTGCGTAGGTTCGAGTCTCGGATTCGGCCAATGTGGGTATGTGAGAAAGCTTGCCAGCAGCTTCTCGAGGGTCGGTGGTTCTTTCCGGGGATTTCCTGGGTTCTTCCTCCACCATTAATACTGGCCGCCATGTATAGCCTATCTTGTGCTGAAAAATGGCGTTAAACCCTACAACAACATAACTCGGATCCAGCTCTGATACGTGTCCACTCTGAAAACGCCCGGAATTATACCTTGTCGCCTTCAGTTTTTAAGATAAATTGAACACAATGTCAAATGACCTCCTGTGATACAATGAGCTTTCAACGACAAAATAATGGTAGTTTCAAAAGCTAGAATTTTAAACAAACTAAATGAATTAAAACAGCGAGAAAATAATTCTCATTGTCAATCAATATGAATATAAACACCTGATGCTTTAAAACACACTATCAAGTTTGCTTTAAAATGTGCACAAAAGTGAATACGTCTCGTTTTTTGTAAGTTCCGTCCAGAAATCATCATGATCAAGACATTGTTGGTGCATGCGATCTCATGTTTTATCTTAAAGATTACTAAGGTGGTAGTGAACGAAACAGAAAACAACATTGTTAACATGCTGGATTCTAGGCATCAAAAAGGTCAAAATGTTAGCTACAAGAATAAAGCTAAAGCAACCTCAAAGAGCTTGAAAATCTATGAAGGAAAGAAAAAAAGTAAAACAGACATCCATAAAACTTTCCTAAAGATAAAACCACGTCGGATAGAAAAATGTATGTTGCCTCCAGTGCCGCTACACAAATACGCCAAAAACTGGAAAATCCCTTGACAAAAAGGAAATTGGTATCATCTGAAGAAACCAAGAGGTAAATAAATTTTAAATAGCAATATATGGTCGATAATTGTACGATCTTTAAATAGCTGCATGAAAGTATGTATGTATACATACGTGCTTACGTACGTGCGTGAGTGCGTGCACGCATGCAAACCTACCTTCCGTCCCACCTGCCTATCTTCCTCCATATATACCAGCATGCATACCTCTATAATGTTACACATATTTGATTTAATTTATATGTGATTTAAGTTGTGTTTGATTTGATTTCATTGTTTGTGGGTTTTGGAATCTTCTTATTTCTTTACATGTCAATGAAATGTATTTTTATTTACTAGGATTTTGATATTTTCCAGATAATTCAGTTTGATCTGAGGTTTTCCTTAGATACCTAATAATAGAAACACTTGTTTCTATTTTTGACTTAGTTCCTGGCCTTGATTGAGGGTCAAGTAAACAACTTTTTCTCGGAGTAAAATGATTGGTTCTTATCAAGGACATACAGGAGCTATGTGACTTTTACATGTAAACATGATCATGTCATCCTCTATTTCGCAATTGGGCATTTCCGAAATTGCGAAATAATTAGTATTAATAGCGATGATGATGATGATGAGAGAGAGAGAGAGAGAGAGAGAGAGATCTGAGAGTCCGGGCTTTTAAACACTTGATGTCAAGTTGTTTTCTTCTGTTGTGACCAGTATTGAAATATTGAAATTTATGAGTTTTTTAGTATTATGTTAAGTCGTTTTCAGATTACTTGGGCTCTAAAAATTAATTCGTTTCTCTGGAAATATTATTGTATTCATACATAATTCTTTAACAAAGGACATTTCTTGAAAATTTTATTTGGATTTCCAAAACAGGACGATAAATTTTTGTGTTTGTACAAGGAACTATAGATTTCAAACAGTACAGGCTACAGCATACGTCATCTCCTTCCATCTTGGATTCTTTGTCGGGACTCGAACATGAAATCATTAGAACATTTCATTATTAGGACTTCTACAATTTTATTCGTGGATTATTCTTGGATTAATTTTGGATTCGATTCTTAAAACCGTAAGTTCATATTTTTTTCATTTTTACTGTATTTTTCCAGGGAAATAAAGGTACTTTATTAAGTGCGGAAAGGGCAACACAACCGTTACTATAACTTTATATGTGATTGCGCTTTTCATGATGTGCATATAATCTGCTCTTGGCAAAACATCAAAGAAAGGGTTTCAACCCCAAATATCAATTACCATATTTAAACATTAATTAATGTGTATATCGTGTTAGAACTAATTCCTCCAACTTATCGCAAATTATATTTGTGAAATATCAGCTTAGATCAATAATTCTGGAAGTAGGTTAATATATGCCGATACGGTCACGATTTATTTTGGTTCTTGTGTGTTTTAGATATATAAAAAAATCCAGTACAAGTAAACCAAAACCTGTTACCTGAGTGCGCTTTGTTGTCATCGCACATGCCATCTACCACACGCGAGTAGAATTTTGAAATGCATTGCTTCATGGGGTCTATTTGCTCATATGCTGTCATTTTGTTTTCTCTGAAGTTCGAAGATATCTTGATTTGACCCGTCAATATAATCATTCATATGCATGGAAATGGTTCAGATATCAGCACTGATTTGTGTTGCTCGTAAACCGAAATTAAGTGATACTCGAAACTGGGTGCAACGTCTGTCGCTGAAATAGAACACAAGCTAGCTAACACACAAGAATGGAGGTCTGAATGCAGAATTAAACTGAAATAGAAAACAAATTGTTTCAAGTAAATTCACAAGCATTAAAAACACATGTTGTTTAATGAGGTTAAGCTATGAAGTCTGTTAAACAGTTCATCTTGGTTCTACAGTATCCCACCTCATGAACCGTTCATCTTGTTTCTACAGTATCCCACCTCATGAACCGTTCATCTTGTTTCTACAGTATCCCACCTCATGAATGTTCATCTTGTTTCTACAGTATCCCACCTCATGAACCGTTCATCTTGTTTCTACAGTATCCCACCTCATGAACCGTTCATCTTGTTTCTACAGTATCCCACCTCATGAATGTTCATCTTGTTTCTACAGTATCCCACCTCATAAATGTTCATCTTGTTTCTACAGTATCCCACCTCATGAATGTTAATCTTATCAGTCTGGACAAGAAGAGCGTGAACGGAAATAGAACTCTATTAATTTTCGTGTGAAAACAGTAATTTACACCATTTAAAAATATTATATGTAGGGTCTAAATTTTGTAAATGTCGCTTTCCTAACAATATTTTACAATTTAGGAACTATTTTTTATCAATGTCGTACTCCAATCGTTAATCGTTTTGATACAAAATAGAGACTTAAATCTATGCAGGTCGAAGATATCACCCAAAACATTTATAATGAAAAGAAACTCTACTTTCTTGAGGATATAAAAGTTTTACTCGCGAAATGGAACATTTTCTACTACAAAAACGAATAATTTTCTAAAGCTGATGTAGCATGCTTCAAACTGAGTTGAGAACGTATCTGTTAAAGTCATTTTAGTTTATTACTGTGTTACTAACTGCAAATCAATCCTTCCTTAACTCAACGCAAACGTTTAAGATCAAAGAGCTCTGTGTGTGTGTGTGTGTGTGTGTGTGTGTGTGTGTGTGCGTGTGAGTGCGTGTGTGGTTTGGATTTTTACCGTAGCTTTAACACTTTTTCAGTCCTATCGCTACGATATCTGTAGTGTAGCAGTTTATAGTGATGTCTAGTACTTATTCATCATGCCGCAGACATGTAGCATGATGTCCCACCCAGGCCGACCAGTCCTAACACTAACTTCCTAATGCTGAGCGCCAAGCGAGACAGCTGTTAGTACCATTTTTATCAGTCTTTGGTATGACTTGGCCGGGGTTCGGACGTTTTAATTATCGTTACTGCAAATGAATGCGTGTTTGTTTATGTTGGTGCACTTTCACATATGTGTCAACGCTATGTACCTGGATAATATTAAGGAATAAAAAAAAAACAAGTTAGAAGCAAAAAGAAATATTGAAATTAGGGTTGTATTAACATGATTATTATTTCTACAACGCAAAATATGATGATAGACATTTCCAAAGAAGAATCTGCAATCACCGCGAGTCTTGAATATATTCGATTTGGTGCTTGTGTGACTAGCATATACGTGTGTGTTTATAGTGTTTCCGTCCCTCCCCTTATCGCTCTTTTGCGAACAGACTTCAACAACAGAAGATATCCGTAAGGTGATGATTCCAGTCTATTCAAACAAGAACAAAGTATTCAAATTTCCTTTCTAAAGCTCTGGCTCTTATACCCCTGTTGGAAATATGAGAGGTGGATTTACGTTGATCTATTACATATTTTTGAAACCCTCAATATCATTCGTGACAGCACAAGACATTCCTAAATTCTCCATTGTTTTTGCACTGACCTGCCATTGAACCTGTTTAATGTACCTATGTCTGTGAATGTATTAACTGATTTCTCTCTCTGTATGGAAAGAGGCGAAAATAAACCGATATTGCACACGAGATAAAAATGACTGAAAATCAGTAAAGGTCTACTGAATACGGGAAATTACAACAAGACAGCAGGGAACAAAGGAACATATAACCAGACGACCAGTTTTTTTAATGATATTTGCAAGCACGAACTCATATTAATAATTCAGTTCCCATTGTAAATATGATGTTTCAGAACATTCACTGTATTAATATTTGTATGTATCCACATATAGAACCATATGATTGCAAATTACGGCAAAGTTAATTGCACATGCACATGTGGAATCACTGTATTGTTGTATCTCTATGGGACTCACGGTGCTACTTCAGTCCCCATAGTAAACCTAAAAAAACACCAATATATTAAAATTTAAATAAAAGAGCAAATAAACTTACAGGTGGAGAAAGAGAAGCAAGAGAGGGAATATCAATGTACAATGAAAGAAATGGAACTGGCAAGTGAACAGCACATTCATACTTCAAATCCAAATTTACGTTTTGATCTTGCAAAGAATATTAGATTAGTGCCCCCTTTCAGAGGAAAGAAGTAGACAAATATTTTCCTTATTTTGAAAAGTTGCTGGAAATTTGAAGTGGCCAAGGGAGCATTGGACTCTATTATTAGAATGTGTATTTACTGGTAAAGCTAGTGATATTTACCGTTCACTGTCAGTTCAACAAAATGCTGACTATGATACGGTCAAAAAATGCATCTTAAGGGGTTATGAGTTAGTCCCTGAAACTTATCGGCAAAAATTCAGAAACTATAGAAAAGAAGCTGGACAAACTCATGTCGAATTTGCTAGAGAAAAAGAGTTGTTTGATAGATGGTGCTTAGCCAAGAAAGTTGAACGAGATTATGAAAGTCTCAAACAATTTGTATTACTTGAAGAGTTCAAAAACCGTGTCCATAGTGAAATTAAGTCTTATCTTGACAAGCATCAGATTAAAACCTTGGAAAATGCTGCTTTAGGTGCTGATGAGTATTCTTTAACTCATAAAGTTTCTGTTGTAAATAAGATTTGTACTCAACAGTCTATTGGCAGAAAAGTATTTCATTCTAATGCAAGCCCTTCTAAAACTCAAACTGGCACAACTTTTAAAAGCTTCAGAGAAGCTTGATTCAAGATCCTTGTCTCTTCCTACGTGTACCTATTGCAAGAAAAAAAGGACACGTTATTTCTGATTGCTCCAAACTGAAATATTCTCATCATAATCAAGACAGACCTATTCCAAATGCTCTTAGTTCTAAGAGGTCAAAGTCATGTATTGAAAGTGATGTTGGAGCTGTAGCAGTTTTGATTCAAGAAGATGAAAATGGTGTTGATCATTCAGTGTGCTATTTTTCTAAGAAATTAAATAATCACTAAAATATTATTCAAGAATCGAGAAGGAATGTTTGGCTTTGATATTGGCATTAAAACATTTTGAAGTTTACCTTAATTGAGCTCCTTCGATTATTGTGTTTAGTGACCACAACCCCCTTGCCTTCCTCGGCGAGATGAAAAATAAAAATGAAAGACTGATATGGTGAATTTTTCTGTTACAGGAATATAATCTTGACATCAAGCGCATCAAAGGGAAAGATAATGTAAGAGCAGACGCACTTTCCCGTGTATAACAATGTGGTATTTCATGTACTCTGTGTGTAATTGATGAGTTCTATTTAAATTCATGTATAATTAATCTGTGGTAAAAAGAAAGCTTTATCATATAAATCTTTCTTTCTCTTTATGAGGGAAGTGTTAAATATATTTGATTTAATTTATATTTGATATAAGTTGTTTGATTCGATTTGATTGTTTTTGGGTTTTGGAATCTTTTTATTTTCTTTACAAGTCAATGTAATGTAATTTTGTTTAATAGGAATATGATATTTTCCAGAACATTCAGTTTGATCTGAGGTTTTCATTAGATATTTAATAATAGAAACACTTGTTTCTATTTTTAACCAGTTCCTGGCCTTGATTGAGGGTCAAGTAAACAACTTTTTCTCGGAATAAAATGATTTGATCTTATCAAGGACATACAGGAGCTATGTGACTTTTACATGTAAACGTGCTCACGTCATCCTCTATTTCGCAATTAGGCATTTCCGAAATTGCGAAATACTTAGTATTAATAGTGATGTTTAGAGAGATGGATCTGAGAGTCCGGACTTTTAAACATTTGACGTCAAGTTGTTTTCTTCTGTTGTGACCAGTATTGAAATATTGAAATTTTTGAGTTTTTAAGTCATATGTTAATTCTTCTTCAGATTACCTGGACTCTAAAAGATTAATTCGTTTCTCTGGAAATATTATTGTATTCATACAGAATTCTTGAACAATGACATTTCTTGAAAAATGTATTTGGATTTCCAAAACCGGAGGATAAATTATTGTGTTTGTACAAGGAACTGTAGATTGCAAAACAGTACATGCTACAGCATTCGTCATCGCCTTCCATCTTGGAATCTTTGTCGGAACTCGAACATGAAATCATTAGAACATTTCATTGTTAGGACTCCTACATTTTTTTCGTGGATTATTCTTGAATTATTTTTGGATTTGATTCTTAAAACCGTAAGTTCATATTTTTTCATTTTACAGTATTTTTCCAGGGAAATACACTATTTGTTATATTTTTCAAAGATTGTTGTTTTCACTCTTTCTGTTCTTGCTGTTTATTTGAGCCTATACGTACCTCCATACATACCTCAATACATACCTCCATACCTCCATACATACATCCATGCATACCTTCATACATACCTCCATACATACATACATACCTCCATACATACATACATACCTCCATGCATACCTCCATACATACATACATACATACTTGCGTATATACGTACGCACGTATGTACTTTATATGAACAGTTACAGCAAACCGAGTGCGCTCTTGTTATATAAAGGTACTTTATTAAGTGCGGAAAGGGCGACACAACCGTTACTATAATTTTATATGTGATTGCGCTTTTCATGATGTGCATATAATCTGCTCTTGGCAAAATATCAAAGAAAGGGTTTCAAACCCAAATATCAATTACCATATTTAAACATTAATTAATATGCCTATCGTGTTAGAACAACTTCCTCAACATTATCACAAATTATATTTGTGAAATATCAGCTTAGATCAATAATTCTGGAAGTAGGTTAATATATGCCGATACGGTCATGATTTATTTTGGTTCCTGTGTATTTTAGATCAGAAAATAAATCCAGAACAAATACATTAAAACCTGTTACCTGAGCGCGTTTTGTTATCATCGCACATGCCATCTACCACACGCTAGCAGAATTTTGAAATGCATTGCCTCATGGGGCCTATTTTTTCATCGGCGAAACCCTTATTTCATATGCTGTCATTTTGTTGTCCCTGAAACTCGAAGATATCTTGATTTGATCCGTCAATATAATCATTCATATGCCTGGAAATGGTTCAGAAATCAGCACTGATTTGTGTTGAATGTAAACCGAAATTAAGTGATACTCGAAATTGGGGTGCAGCGTCTGTCCCCGAAACAAAATACAAGCTAGCCAACGCACAAGAATGCAGGTCCGAATGCAGAAATAAACTGAAATAGAAAACAAAATGTTTCAAGTAAATTCACAAGCATTAAAAACACATGTTGTTTAATGAGGTTAAGCTATGAAGTCTGCTTAACAGTTCATCTTGTTTCTACAGTATCCCACCTCATGAACCGTTCATCTTGTTTCTGCAGTATATCACCTCATGAATCGTTCATCTTGTTTCTACAGTATCCCACCTGATGAACCGTTCATCTTGTTTCTACAGTATCCCACCTCATGAACCGTTCATCTTGTTTCTACAGTATCCCACCTCATGAATGTTCATCTTGTTTCTACAGTATCCCACCTCATGAACCGTTCATCTCGTTTCTACAGTATCCCACCTGATGAACCGTTCATCTTGTTTCTACAGTATCCCACCTCATGAACCGTTCATCTTGTTTCTACAGTATCCCACCTCATGAATGTTCATCTTATCAGTCTGGACAAGAAGAGCGTGAACGGAAATATAACTCTCGTAATTTTCGTGTGAAAATAGTAATTTACACCATTTAAAAATATTATATGTAGGGTCTAAATTTTGTAAATGTCACTTTCCTAACAATATATTACAATTTAGGAACTTTTTTTATGAATGTCGTACTCCAATCGTTAATCCTTTTGACACAAAATAGAGACTTAAATCTATGCAGGTCGAAGATATCACCCAAAACATTTATAATGAAAAGAAACTCTATTTTCTTGAGGGTATAAAAGTTTTACTCGCGAAATGGAACATTTTCTACTACAAAAACGAATAATTTCTAAAGCTGATGTAGCATGCTTCAAACTGAGTTGAGAACTGAAGTGCATCTCCTACGTATCTGTTAAAGTCATTTTAGTTTATTACCGTGTTACTAACTGCAAATCAGTCCATCCTAACTCAACGCAAGCGTTTAAGATCAAGGAGCTGTGTGTGTGTGTGTGTGTGTGTGTGTCTAGGACTTATTCATCTTGCCGCAGACATGTAACATGATGTCCCACCCAGTCTCATTATCCTGCCACCAGGGCGACCAGTCCTAACACTAACTTCCTAATGCTGAGCGCCAAGCGAGACAGCTGTTAGTACCATTTCTATAAGTCTTTGGTATGACTCGGCCGGGGTTCGGACGCTTTAACCATCGTTACTGCAAATGAATGCGTGTTTGTTTATGTTGGTGCACTTTCACATATCTGTCAACGCTATGTACGTGGAGAATATTAAGGAATAAAAAAACAAGTTTGAAGCAAAAAAGAAAATATTGAAATTAGGGTTGTATTAACATGATTATTATTTCTACAACGCAAAATATGATGATAGACATCTCTAATAAAGAATTTACAATCACCGCTAGTCTTCAATATATTGGATTTGGTGCTTGTGTGACTAGCATATACGTGTGTGTTTATAGTGTTTCCGTCCCTCCCCTTATCGCTCTTTTGCGAACAGACTTCAACAACAGAAGATATCCGTAAGGTGACAGCACAAGACTATTCCTAAATTCTCCCTTGTTTTTGCACTGACCTGCCATTGAACCTGTTTAATGTACCTATGTCTGTGAATGTATTAACTGATTTCTCTCTCTGTATGGAAAGCGGCTAAAATAAACCGGTGTTGCACATGACATAAAAATGACTGAAAACACTGGACAACAAATTTTTACAAAAGTCATGTTACTGAAATAAAATTAGTCAATTCTTATCAATTTTTATGTGCTGAACACGAATATGACAGTCAAATTGCAAAATTGGCTCTAGTTTTTTTGTAATCTGCAAGAAATTAATGTTTACATAACGAAATGCATTCCAATAGTAAAAGGTCAACTGTAATAGCCTACCTATAAAAAATCAAGTCATTGACTACATCTTAGATTTCTTCGCCTGTCTCTTGTACAGCTGTTCGGGAGCATCTCTGAGGTGTGTCCAGCAGTAGTCAGCCAGCATTGTAGTGGACCATTTTCCCTGGTATCTTTGTTCCATTGTTGCGATATCTTGATGAAAACGTTCGCCGTGTTCATCACTAACAATACCACAGTTGCTAGGAAAGAAATCCAAATGGGAATGAAGGAAGTGAATCTTTAGAGACATATTGCAGCCAAGTTTCTTATACTTCATCAACATGTCTTCTACTAGTTCCTTATAGTTTTCTGCCCTAACATTTCCGAGGAAGTTTGTAGAAACTAGGCGAAAAGCATTCCATGCATGTTTCGCGTCACCTTCCAGCAAGTTGTTGAACCGGTCATCTTTGAAAAGCTCTCGAATCTGAGGACCCACAAAAACTCCCTCTTTAATCTTTGCTTCGCTGAGTTGAGGGAATTTTTCATGCAGGTATCGGAATGCTGGCAAAGTCCGGTCAATGGCTTGCACGAAGTTCTTCATCAAACCTAGTTTGATGTGAAGGGGTGGTAGCAAGATTTTCTGAGCCTCAACCAGAGCTGGGTGTTGGATATTCTTCTCTCCAATGGCTACATTCTGCCTGTGAGTCCATTCCTTCCTCATGTAGTGCATTTCCCTTGCTCGGCTATCCCACTCGCATAAGAAACACATGTATTTTGTATATCCTTGCTGCAGTCCCATTAAAAGGGCAACTACCTTCAAATCACCACAGAGGTGCCAGCTGTACTTGTTATACTCAATGGAATTCAGTAGCTGCCTTAAGTTATCGTGTGTCTCTTTCATGTGGACAGCATACGCTACTGGAATAGATGGAAGAATGTTTCCATTGTGCAAAAGCACAGCCTTGAGACTCAGTTTCGAAGAGTCCACAAATAGTCTCCATTCTTGTGGGTCATGAGTGATTTTTAAAGCATTCATGAGGCCCTCAATATCGGAACAGAATATCAGATTACTTTCCTTTCTGAAGAAAGGCTCCAATTGCTGGTGGCGCTTTCGATATGCAGTAATTGTGACATCTTCTTCTAGAAGATTCCATTGTTGGAGTCTTGATCCTAGCAATTCTGCCTTGTTCTTTGATAAGTCCAAATCACGAATCAGGTCATTTAGTTCTTCCTGTGTTATTCTGTGTGGGGTTGATGATGCACCACAGTGAAAATCTGGATCACTGCATGCTGATGGACCAGGAGAAGAACAGGTCGACTCACCTTTGTCTTCGTCAGATGAATCAAGAGAATATTCTGCTGGAGGTTCTGGAATAGGAAGTCCCTCACCATGTGGAACTGGTCTCAATGCAGACGGAATGTTTGGGTAGACTATTCTCGACTTCTTTCGCTTCGTTATTCCGCCGGAAAGAGGAGGAACCAAGCAGAAGTAACAGTCATTTAGGTGGTTGCTTGGCTCTCTCCACACCATTGGGACTGCAAACGGCATTGATGACCTTTTGCAATTCAACCACTGTGAAAGCTGTGTTGTACATGTAGCACAGCATATATGCGGAGCCCAAGGCTTGTCTTGGTCACCAACCTTGCATCCGAAGTAAAGATGATATGCCTTCTTCACTTGAGAATTGATACTTTTCTTCTGGTTGGCAAATGTCACTTCCCCACAAATATAGCAAAAATTGTCCGCAGTATTAACACACTTTCGAGGCATTACTGTTCTTTATTGTACGTAAATGGATAAAATAATAAGTTTTATGTAACAGTAGCTTGAACTGTCTCGCACAACGTCTAAAATATTTTAAATGCTGAACCTATCTGATTGGGCTTTATATAGTACACTGCTTACGTCAGCTTCAGCAGCCGCCTGGCATTAGTATAATAGGCCTACACATGTATAGTACACTGCTTACGTCAACTTACTTCAGCAGCCGCATGGCATTAGTATTGCATTGCATCAGAAAATGATGCAATCAACTGTGGATGATGTGAGCATGATGGTATTATGCAATGTTACATCATTATTCCGGATGTTGCTGCAGTCCTACTGGAGAAATTTACACAGTGAAACATAGAAAATGAGGTATATGAATATCTTCAAAACGAGAGCCAATACAAATTTTTCACGGTTATATTCGTGTTCGGCACACCAAAATACTACAGATTAGGGCCTTTTCAAGTCAGTAATGATTTCACTGTTGACCAGTGAAATCAGTAAAGGTGTACTGATTACTGGCAATTACGACAAGACAGGAGGGAAGAAAGGTACATATAACCAGAGGAACAGTTTTTTAATGAGATTTGCAAGCACGAACTCACACTACTAATTCAGTTCTCATAGTAAATATGATGTTTCAAAACATTCACTTTATTAATTTTTTTATATGCATATGTGGAGTCACTGTATTGCTGTATCTCTATGGGACTCATGGTGCTACTTCAGTTCCCTTAGTAAACTTATGCAAACAACAAGATATTAAAATTTCAATAACTTTAGATTTCGGAGTGCTCATGATCAATCCAGTATTTAGTATTATAGACGCATCCTGGATGACAGATTCTGTTTAGAGAAAAGGATATGAGCCGCGGCATTTTCTGGACCTATGTGTGTTTAAACATGAGCTTCAAATTCGGCACCAAAGAGTCAGGTGCAACTTTCAGTAATGAGTGTTCCAAATTCAAGAATCTTAAAGGACTGAAATGCCATCAATAAAACAATGTCTCTATTTTTTTCAGTTATAACTAGGATAAGTCCTCAAAAATATTTTTCAATCAAAGTCTATATTTCATTGTCAACCAATCCTGGTCAGCCAAACCCATATATACTCTATTTTATACTTTTATTTTATTTATTTTTTAAATTTTAATTTGACCCATTTCCAGACTGGTTCCCATTTTTTCATACCATTAGTACTGTGAGTCCTTATGAGTAATGAATCAGGCTAATATTAATACACAAGTCCCATAATTTCCATGTATTTGATAGGTTGGTTGTACTACATACATACATGCAGATTTTGCTTGGATCTTAACTTCTAAAAATTTCACAAATGGAAAAGTATTAATGTTAGAGCAAAACTTCTATTGCAATTTCAAGTGACGAATCCATTTGCAAGTGTTATCAAATTAATCGATTAACGTATATACTCGCTTATAAGGCGAGTCCAACAGCGATGTGCGACAGAAGATCAGTGTCTTCCTGATTTGCAATTGGTCGCGTATTATAAGCGAGTATATATGGTAATTACCTTTCATTTACAACGTCGTTTTAAGAAAAGAGTTTATATATTTTTCTTCCATAAAAGTAATGTCTATTTTATGCAATACCCTTGTAACTAACACTTCTATATAAGAATATTGTCATTCAGTTAGATTATACAGTTCCTGTAAGTTTCTATCAAATCAATTACTATGAACTCTCTTCTTTTGGTAGGGTATACATATTCGTTTATTTCGTAGTAGCTAGTAACCGTGATTTAACACCAAACAAATGATACTAATTTCCTGGGAATAACTTATGCCTTCTCTAATCCATAAATATAAGACAGGCAACTATGTCACTTTAAGCAGAAACACGAAAATAAATGAATTGAAAATTATAGATGAGATTTGGTTTAACTTTGCCAGTTTCGAAGATTCTTGTCTTCTCCAGTTATTTATTATCGTGCATTTGAGATGTATATTGTGTCAATCAATTGTACAACAGTACAATTTAGGTTTCTTTGATAAAGAGTTACAAAGACGACATACATATATTAAAAATGTAACAAGAGCTGATAAACACGATAAAGAGCGTTTTCTTTCTGGTGTCAAGCTTCAACCCATTATTAATATTCCGATATAAATCCCTCCTGTCAGGTAAACAATGACTCAGTATATTTTGTATTTGTCTAAATTACTTTAATTTATTTACAGTAAATTCAATATTGTCAAAAAAAAAAAAATTAACTATTTAAGCATTTGCTTATAGGAAGTTATGATGATGATTACTGATGGATGTTATCTTGTACCGGGTTTCTCATTATATTATTAATCTCCCTCAAATAATTTTTTTAGTTTTATTATCCTATTTTCAGATGTGAAAACTATATCCTTATATTTTCACATGTGAAAATATAAGATTTCCTATCATGCCATGCGACCCGTGAGAGTATTTGCCTACAGAACTAGTATCCGTAACATAACAACAAGTACACTGTGAGCTAGAAGACATAAATAGAAACTTCACTGCTTTTGAAGAATATACATTATTTTTTGCTTAAGAAATGTGAATAGACGCTGTACGTGTCTTTCTGAAGTTATATCCCCTTACGTCCTTGATTCGTTGTTGAATCGAATGAACATGCTTTTGTTTTCAGATAGGGTAAACTAGTTTACAAATGTCCCAAAAAGTAATGTATTATCACTGATATTTGTATTTTCGGCTTATGTAAGTGAGGTAATTGGCAAAGTGTGTGTGTGTGTGTGTGTGTGTGTGTGTGTGTGTGTGTGTGTACTGAGCGATGAGTTTAATTTTCTAAGCTTCAGTTCTGGAGCAAATTGGTACATAATGCAAAGAAAATTGTATCTCCTATGCAAATACCAGATATATTTAATATTGTGGTACCATAAATGTTATAATTTAATTCGTGCCCTCCCGATTCGTTAAAATATCACGTGTTTGGTACCACAAGATGGAATATATTTTGTATTATCGTACATTTCATGTATTTAACAGTCAATCACCCTCCTTTATTTATACAACTACTGTGTTGAATGTTTTACACTGTCCGCTTTAAATTGATAGCTCGTATGAAATATATTATGGTACCTTTGGTTGATGTACATGATATAATATTATGCCAGCGAGAATTAAGAAAGGAAAAAAAAATACAAATAAATAAATAAATATATATATATATATATATATATTAATATTGATGAATTGATACAGAGATGAGGATTTATCTTTGGAGTCAATTTGTCTATAAAATGTTTTTTAAGACAGCATTATCAATCATATGTGACATAACTACGGGGTTATGCAAATAAGTCAGCAACACTATAGACTTTTTTTTCTTTTTAATATTATTTCCGTTCAATGTTTTCGTCCTAATTGTTTTTTGTGTAATTTTGGTTTGCATTACGTTAAATTGTAATTTTAAGAATAGATGAATTTGTTTTTAAGTGAAGTCAGAAAAGTACACGTGGAGAAACTGATTCTTTCAAACCAGTCGATAACTTTCTCATATGAGCTTGCTTCCTTCAAACTAAGTTTAGCTGAATTATGTCCATGGAATTAGTAGAAATAGTAACAGCTGCATGACGATCAAATTATAAACTCCAGCGCACACCTACCTCACCCCATGCACCTCTTTTATAAGTAAGGGAGCATTGTTGCATCTTGTTCACTAAAATATACAAAAACTGTTATGGTTATACCTTACTGTTGGTGTTGCCCTAACCAAACGGGTACTCAGAGAATATGATCATATACTTACGTTTGTGTGTTTCACGAATGTCAACAAAGATTTGACGGAAAAAATGAAAGTTAACTTGAATCTCAATATTCACCATCTATGTCCGTGTATGGAAACACAAGGGGTCGGTATTCAGTCAGCTCCATACGGGATAGCAATATTCCTCACTTTTTTTTTTTACAGGGCAAGAAAACTTCGTTGCAGGAAGCAAGTTATCTACGTTACAGAATATCAGCGTTTCTCTAGGCCCTTAACAGTGGATAAGTAAGTACAGATGCTACTGAGAGTTTATTTTATTCCCATGCAGGCTAATTATCCGAAAGGTTATTAAACGAGGTGTTACTCGCTTTTATCCACAAAACTATGTAAGCAGTGTGATTCGATATAATGCGTTTGCCTCACTTATATACAAGTACTTATTCAGGAAGCCTTTCAATGGTTATATGCATGTGAATGATTTTAATATCTTAGAAACATGAGTATTGTTTATCGATACCCTTGAAGGACACATGAGTAGTTTATGGTACCACCGGTTCTACTCACATGAAAACATCCTAAATTAAATTACTAGAGAAAAGTGTTTTCAAGTTGTAGCATGTTTAACGTTAAGCAAGCTATTCTTAAAGGGAAAATATAAATGGTCAGTATAGTCCGGTACAAATAAATACAAATATGCTTGAGCAAAAATAACCTACACGCTATAAAATAGCTTAAACTATGCCCAAATAAGGTGTGTGTCTGAGATTTGGATTGATGTCCCACCCAGTCACATTATCATGGCACCAATTTGTATGTGTGTCTTTGATTTGGATTTTTAACGTAGCTTTAACAATTTTTCAGTCATAACGCTACGTTGTCTGCAGTATGGTGGTTTATATTGATGTCTAGGGCTGGGGCATCATGCCACAGACATGTAGCATGATCTCCCACCCAGTCACATTATCATGACACCAGGCCAACCAGTCCTAACACTAGCCTCTTAATGCTGAATGCCAAGCGAGGCAGCTGTTAGTACCATTTTTATAAGTCTTTGGTATGACTAGGCCGGGTTCAACCCGCGACATCCCGCATCCGAGGGGACGCTCTAACCACTATGCCACTGGAGCGGTCTGCAAACAAAGTGAAAGAGTACAGAAGGCCCCAATCAGCTGCGTTATTGGAGATATGTGTGTTAAATTGGTCATAAGTTTTGAAAATAACCCAATTGTTATCTGACATAACCGTTAGTGCTAAATTTATACAATAGCATTGAATAATAAAGAAATACCTGTTGTAAGAGTGATTAAATATATGGATTAATCTAAGTTGTAATGACACGTGCATGGGGGTCGTACTTTGAAAGCAAAAATAGAAATATGCGTTATCAAAGTAGACAATGCTTACCCTTAAAAACCATGGAAGTTTTATAAAAGAATTACCGCTGATACGATTCTTCGACGATATTTGTAATGTTTTAATTTGTCACATATGTCAAGAATCCAGAATTGAGTGAGTTGGCATCAACTAAGATGATATATAACTCAGTTTCATTCGTACAGTAAATTGTAAAAAAAAATTGCAAACACTAAAAAGGTTTTTATATATTTCTTCCCTGCTCATGTAAACCTAAATTGCCCCCACCCCTCCCTCACTGTGTTTGTCTCTGTCTCTCTGTCTCTCTCTCTCTCTCTCTCTCTGATTCTATTATCTTATACACAAGTGCACATAGACCGGATGTTTCCAGTGGTTAATTCTGAATAGGCATCCACGACTAAATTTTCCAAACTGTTTGTGTTCTTCATAAGCGCCAATCTGAATTCTTGCTATGTATCAAATGGACGGTTTAAAGCCGTCAAGTTATATAAATACAATTCAAAAATCTAATCTGTTGCGAATCTCAGATACAGGTACAATGCGTGATGAATTCTGTTTTAAGCTTCAAATGATTAAATTTCATAAATGCAACTTTACGTCTTCTCAACGAGTACATTCAAATTAATAAGACAATTGTTAGAGTTCTTTCCGCTCAAAATTACAGTGCTAGTTTTCGTAAGTTGCTTAGAGTCTGATCTTTTTCTTTGTAAATCTCGAAATCAAATTCTTATTCATCGACGTCAGATGTCAGTAATGAATTTAATTAAATTTGGTCTGAATTAATCATCTGTTCAAATTCGTTATTTACTTAAGCATAAGTGATAAATGGTTTTACCGAAGCCATCACAGATTGTTCTTTGTGGAGTCACGTTTAAGTGTTGGCCTTTCCTTTCTGTGTCATTTCTAGCAAATATTGTCAGTATGTATATCTGGATTTGAACAAAATAGAACTCACAACTTTGTTTTAGATTTTTACAAAGCCTTGCATAGACGATGAAGGTCGATATCCCTCTAATTTCAAATTTTGATAAATTTGTCACAGTCATATGAACCTTTCTTATGCTGTGTGGTTTCTGACATATCTGTGAAGAGAGAAAAAGATATGTCAGAGAGAAAACTAGAACAGCTAGTTTTTTTACGATAACGATAGCCTAGCGAAGGCAAAAGCCATTACTTAGGACCGACCTAGATGGTGGAGGATAGTTGCAGCCATATGTCCCAGACGGGACCAAGAGGACTAACTAAGTTTTATTTTGTGATGTTCAGTCCTGGTCCAGTACCATTCACCTTCGTTAAAATCAGCTTAATTTATACAGAATGAAAGTTATTGATTCTCATTGCTGTTATAAACGGTAATTCCGCGGTGAAACGCCCTAGTATGGGACTTAAATCAAACTGTACTGGAAGTATATTGTATTCAATGAAAACTTTGTACTTGCGTAAAGTACGTTACTTTCTCAAAAATGCGTTGAATAACATTTTGCCCCTAAAGTTAGAAGAACTATAAATAGCCGCATAGCAATCACTGTAGAAACTGCAGATCACAACCCCCACGCAACCCCGTAGACAACTTTTCAATAACAAATGGAGTATTGTTGTTCCTGGGTCACTAAAATGGACAAATATTATCATAGCACATTATTTACTGTTGATGTTCCCCAACCAGAAAAGTACTCAGAGATTAGGCACATAAATGTATGTTCTTGTATTTCACTAATATTAATGTATTGGCAGCGTTTCGCGGAGACCAGGTGCGGGTGGGTGCGAGTATTTGAAGAGAAATATAAAACTGAATTTCCGTGTCACTATTCACTTCAAAAACCCACGAATGGACACACTGGAGCTCCGTATTCACTCTGCTTCAATGCTGTTAGCTCAATTCCTCTTTTGTTTTGCAGGGCAACTTACACGAGACATCGTCATAGGAAACAAGGCATCGGATAGCAGTGTGCTGTAAACCCTTGACAGAGTATAAACAAGTGTGTATACCAATTGAGGGCTTGCTTTTTTCCATGCAAATTTTATAACTAAACGGTTAATAAAAAACATGTTACAAGTTATGAGCCCGAACTATCTTTCAACAAATTTCGATATAAAGTTCTTATGGCACTCGTAGCAATTTATTGTTCAGCAACCCTACCAGTGTTTTTTGTATAGACGTATTGATGTCCATGTATTTGCATTATATACCCTGAAGGACAAATAAAACATCCTAAACGAAAATACTAGAGACGGGTTTTGACAAGATTCAATATTTTTAAAGTTAAACAAGCTGTTCCTAGACGGAAAAGGAACTAGATTATACAGACACACAATAATGAATTCAGACAAGCGTGGAGCAAAGAATAATCCACACATTGTTATAAAATAGCCTAAACAACGCACAAACAACATTAAAGGGCATACAAAGCCCTTATCATATAGGGAGATATTTGTGCTAAATTGAACATGTGTTTTGAAAATACACCCAATTTTATATTACATATCCTTTAGCTGATACGATTATGTTTTAATTTTGAATAATACAAAAGATATTAAGTATGACCAAGTCCATGTAATAGTCATTGTTTTAATGACACGTTGAAAGGTTTTGTTTTTCAAATCGAAATCTGTCTTATAATATAACACAATTGAACTACATTTTTGCTCATAAACCTTTGAAATTTAGAAAACATTTACTACTGCTGCTTGACTTTTGATTTTCCGATGATACTTGTATTGTGTTCATTATATATATATATATATATATATATAAATATATATATATATATATATATATATATATATATATATATATATATATATATATATATATATATATATATATATATATATATATATATATATATATATATATATATATATATAAGTAACTGCATTTGTATGGGGAAATATGAACGAGCTTTCTTCGGATGTAAATACTGCACGACCTTGGGAGTGCAGTATATTCATCTGACAAAATGAGTTCATATTTTCCCATACAAATGCAGTAACCTTTTTATTACATGCTAATTTTTTAAAATTCTTCCAAATGCTTAGTTATATTAACAAAATACACAACAAGAAACAAAATAACTGATTGTATGCCGTATTATAAACTAAATACAAAAGGGCAGATTCATCATTACACAACAACAATATTATTAATGAGCACATAACTCCGCCAGATAAATTTGAACTTAGTCGCGCGCTCGACATGACTTTTAAAAGAAAATGGCGCGTCTAGTTAAAATTGAAATTTGGATCATATTGTGAATGAATGCGCATTGTAACAACTTGTCCATTCGATGTGGAATGACTAGATTTTGGTATTTGATTCGATGCTACGAAATTTCGTGATTATGGACAGGATTTATGTGATAATTCCATATGAAATACATCGGATTGAAGAAGCGAGGGAGAAGCGTGTTGACATCTGCAAATGTGTTTTTGTTTCTGTCA
Organism: Sinohyriopsis cumingii; assembly: GCA_028554795.2. NCBI lineage: Eukaryota > Metazoa > Mollusca > Bivalvia > Unionida > Unionidae > Sinohyriopsis > Sinohyriopsis cumingii. The sequence continues at coordinate 40,529,897 of CM068824.1, forward strand.
TTGAATGTTTGAAATCATAATGTGGAAAAAATATGAAGTCTTTCAATTGCAATTATCAAAAAGACTCTATGGAATTTAATGCTTATTTCATTTTGAGTGCAGTGAGGAGGATGTAATTGCCCTTATATTCGAAATTACAGTACAATTTCGAAATGTGTAATCAAGACTGAGAACTCTGACATGGCTAATGTAATTCGGATTTGCAGAACTAAGAAAGCACATTTTGAGGAAATTCAGGATCTAAAACTGTAAGTGTATTTTTTGTCATTCTTATCACCAGCTAAAGAAGACATTTTATGTCTTGACACTTGTATGTTATTTGTAAGAACCCTTTCTTGCGCCTATTGTATAGCTAGCCTAAATCCGAAACATTGTATCAACGCGGAATGTGCCAAAGCAACTGGCATGTGGCAGTCCACGAAATAATTGCTTTAGTTCATTCAGAAACAAATTTAAACAACTACAACGTAAAACGCATACTACGCGTGTGTACATAATTTGTTTACAAATCAAAACTGCTGTCGTCTGCGTCTATTGTTTGTTTACAATAGAAAGTAGTTCCTTTATGCACGTGAATGGAATATGAAGGTGTGCAATATCGTAAAATACTGAATGGTTCTGACTATTTAAAGTTAACGGAGAAAAAAATGAGCATATAGTGTGTGTGTGTGTGTGTGTGTGTGTGTGTGTGTGTGTGTGTGTTAAAAACTAAGAATGTCTGGTAAGTATTGCCTGTGTGTATACTTTCAATTGGAAACAAACATCCGATTACCATGTTTCAATTAGTGGTTGAAACAAAACAAGAAGGTTTCATGAATGGTAAATTGAGAGGAAGTCTGAAGGCATAAACACTTATGGTAACTGTGTTAAATGTATATTGATTTCAATGAAAACTTTGTAATCATTTAAAGGTGTCTCAAATTTGCACCCATTCGCGTCTCTCAATTACGTAGTGTATCATTATTTATAACAATTACCAACTTAGCTTGCTCTTAAGTTACTGGTGAATTTACACTTTTGAATACACACATATATATATATATATATATATATATATATATATATATATATATATATATATATATATATATATATATATATATATATATATATATATATATTGAATTTTGTACACGTATATCCAACTTTTGAATTTGCACAAACTTTTCCACTAATACAATTAGAAAGATGAACTCTTCATATTCTTGGTATAATTTACATAAATATGTCAACGTATTCAAACTTGTAGTGGGAAAAGAACAAACGTTCTCATGCTGTTTTCGTCATTTATATGATTAATGCCTGTCAATATATCGATTCATTTTGGATGATTTGTAGTGTGCTTTATTGTGTCCAACGTATAAGCCGGAATATAACCTTCCTCGTATCATTTGTTATCATGTGCATTATTGCTTGCCTTTAAATGTAGCATTCTATGCTTTTTTCATTAACTGAGAGTGTCACATGACTGAGGATAAATATTTTATAATCCAAATCAGCAACTGTCATTAGACATTCGTGGGCCTGAATTGTATAATTATAGGACTCATTTTTCTAAGTTTCCAGTTGAATAATGGCACTGTTCCCATGTCTAATTAAACATTCCTTCCTTTCAAGATTTGATGTGCAAAGCTTAAATAATGATATATTATTATGTTGACGATCTCAGCTTGCTCTCTATCATGACATGTCGTTTTCTTTTGGCATGATGTACGTTACAATGTGTAATGCGTTTGTAATACATAATGTCCCTTCATGCCTCATCAACTGATAAGACCTATTTGATCTGAAGATGCTTTCTGTATTTTTTCGTCCTTTCATCTTACAGTGACGAGCAATAATTGTTTAGAACTATTATACCAACATGTATTACATGTAACATCTAGCTTTGTTATCTTATGTCAATAAAAAAAAATAATTCGAAAATAAAATGTGCACATCATGAGTTCTTTGGCTATAGAGCTATGTTTATACTGAAGACCAAATCTTGACATCCATTCAATAAGCTGCTCTGGCTCTTGTCTCTTAAAGATAATTTTCTAGTTGGAATACTTTCAAACAAAAAAAGACGAGGCTATAAAGTATCCTAGTTAATGGCGTATTATCAATGATGGAATTCTTAAAACTTTTTACCATGAATGTTGATTCTGTGATTTACTTTCGCATATGTTCGATCAGTTTTACTCATCATCATGTAATGTGTGTAGATGATTCGTGTATTTTGCAAATACAATAAAAATTGTTCATATGTCTGCACGGAATAAAAAAGAAAACATGAAATATCCATTAATTTCATTAAAATTTCACTTATTCTGTTTGCTTTACAATTGCAAAATACAGCGCATTTTTCATAAATGTATGACTTTTCATGCATGCATATTTACATACATACATACATATATACATACATACATACATGCATACATACGTTCGTACGTAACACATACACACACACACGCACGCACGCGTACATACATACATACATACGTACATACATACATGCATACGTACGTACGTAAGATACACACACACACACGCACGCACGCACGCACGCACACACACACACACACACACATACATACATACATACATACATACATACATACATACATACATACATACATACACACGTACATACATGGACTCATTAAGCTATTAGGGGTCCCGGTTGTTAGAGTGGTTTAAAGCACTCACCTTTACCAATCACTTCCATCTCACCTCGGTTAATGTTGGTTGGAGTCTCAGGTTGGCCGGTTTGGGTATGTAAGAAATCTTACCAGTAGCTGCCCGTGGGTAACTGATACATACTGGGATTTTCCAGGTCTAATCTTCCAACGGTTATACTAGCCGCCATATATAGCCTATCATGTGCTGAAAAATGTCGTTAAACCCAGAACAACAACATAACCACCAGCAGCAACAACAACACTTAAGCTATAAATATTGTAAAATATTTCTAATGCAAACTATAAAAAAATGAAACTTGATTTTTGCATGACGAAAATTGCTCAGTCAGAATCGTAGAAAATAAATAGTCGTACATTTTGAATCGTAGAAAATAAATAGTCGTACATATTAAAATTTTAAGAAGTCTTTCTGTAATTATTTTAATGAACGGATTCAAAGTCTTTAAACATAGGCTTATTTACATCTATGAACCGTAAACGGCAATTCTTTTCAGTTTGATTAATTCCACTGCACGCAATACATTTCATTTACTGAGTCTGTATTACAGCCTTTGACACATTTATCCACTGATTTAAATCATTGACAAATTTAATTATGTCTAACCTAAATGAATTAAGTAGTTGAATTCTGAATAAATGAAATTATTCCGGTCCTATAAGCATCGCCTGATCCAGGACATTATGGCTTACCTTCGGCTGTGTGGTGTTTCAGTCTTTCTTGATCCGGACAAGGATTTTGAATGCATCATGTCTGTCAAAAAACAATTCAAAACCAGATTCTTTTCTTTATTATAAATATTTTGACATTCTCAAAGACTTGAGGGGTCAGTTCAAAGTGAATAAAAGTTGATCTACTAACGGCCTCATTTTGTGGAGTCACGTCCAATATTGGGTACTGATTTATTATGACCACACAAGATTAACGGTGATACATAATTTTTAAACATTCCACAATTTAAAAAAATATTTAGATGAAGGGAACGGAATGTGGAATCGAGGGCAATAATCAATACTTATTCTGATACGATGATGAAACAATTTACGACTTAATTGAAACTGAGTTATAAATCCGAAGATATCTCTCTCACTGTCTTCTTTTAACAGTGAATGTCAGTCTGTCCGTCTGTCTCTAGACCAAATGCTTGTCTAAATAAACATTCGGGCGATTAAAGGAAGAGGTAACGTAAAGACGATATTGTTCATGAAAGTGTTGTATTGCTGTGCGCGTGCAACTTGTTTCTATTTATGCATTGCCGATGTACTTACTATACAGTCATATCTACCGTTGGGTGCAGTCAAAACTTAAACCAGAGCATTTGCATATTCAGTCAAACGAACTTCCAGTGAAAGCCTGACCTTTCTCTTGAAACCGCTATCCCCAAACACATGCTAGGCAGGTAAATTAATTGTCTCTTTCTACAAATATGTATGCTTCAAAGGGAAGGACAAATTCATTCCCAGACAGAAGTAAAAGAAACCAGGAATTGGACAATCAGCCACCGAAAAAGTCATTCGGATATTAGCTCAATTTTAGTCTTGACTCCAATTAATTTACGTCGTTGACATCTAATGTGTCTTACGTAATTCTGTCCTTTGGCCCGTTCTTGAATACATTGTTCTATTCACCCGCGGAACCTCTCATGCATAATCGAGTAGATGAAGAATGTAGGAAGTTAAATGAACCTATAAACTCCAGTCAAGGAATATTGTCGTTGTTGTTGTTGTTGTAGAGTTTAACGCAATTTTTCAGCACACGATATGCTGTACATGGCGGCCAGTATTAATGATGGAGGAAGAACCCGGGAAATCCCCGCAAAGAACCACCGACCCTCGAAAAGCTACTAGCAAGCTTTCTCAAATACCCACATAGGCTGAACCCGAGACTAGAACCCACGCAGACAGAGGTGAGATGGCAGTGATCCGTAACGGAGAACGCTTTAGACCACTCGGCCCCTCTGGGCCCCCATCAAGGAATGTAAGTCTTCCGTTTGTCAGAGGCAAATTTAAAGACAAACGTTCTCCACTTAGTGGAAGAGACGTAGTTTCGTTCTTTGCGTAAGATTTAATTTTGAAGGAAAAAGAATTTGCGATCTTTTTAAAAATGATTTTATAGACCTTAGGTACTATTAACAGAACTTTTTATTTCCCTTAATTAATTTTCTTGTATAATTGAGGGTATATTTATGCTTCGAGGCTATACAGTTTGACCATATCTCAGATGTGAGGCTATTTAAAAAAAACTACTGATTTTGGCCATTTCCATCCTGGACATGAAAGGTTAATTGGAATGAAACTATCGAATAACACATTTCACATTTTATATAGTTTGTAACCTCATTCATTACTCTTTCAGACTTTGGCAGCGCAATCGGGTCAAATTGGTTTTCCATACTCAGCTAACTACTAAATTGAGTGTACTTTGGAATAGTTTGGTATAATATTTCGAGCACATCTGAACAGATATTTAGGATAGCAATGTTGTTATATTATGTACTATTACCACAAGAACAATATGGAAAGAAATTTGAGCAAAGTACATGAGAGTGTCATAGAGGTATGCCAATATTCTCTCCATGGCGCATGTTACAAAGCACACAGCTTCACATTACACCTTACACATTTCACTCGATCGGAAGTACTCAATATTTGTAGAGCGCCACCTTTATCAAAATGAGACCGGGCTGAGTATTAACACGTCAAAAGTTCACATTTGTTGTTTGAACCAGATATCCAAACTTCATTTTACCCAAGATTTATTGTGAAGTGAGTATGTGAATTTAATTGAGAGATATTCAGATTATCTAACAGGTTTAATCCAAATACGTTCCATAAAATCCACAATAATAATTAGGTCGAAAATCAGTTTCACTTCGGGACTTGCAAGAGAATATTCAGAAGATTTTCTATGCAACATGAAACACAAGTTATCAAAAGCTGCAATAGGATTGGGTGTTGGTTTTTGCAAGATTTTGATATTTGCAAGAAAATATTCAGAAGATTTTCTATGGAAAATGAATGAAAGGTTAACAGACCATCGACACACTGCTTAGCCAAATATGATGACACGTTATTAATGGTGATACATAATTTGCAATGTTTTACAAAAGACAACATTCTGTAATGTTGGGCACCGTAGGTGAGATAGGGAACATTTAGTTATATCTGCATCCGTTACGACGCTAAAACAAATTACTGACTCCCTCCCTACCTCCATTTCTCTCTGTCTGTCTATTTCTGTCTTTCTCAATCACCCAAATGCTTGTCTAAATAAACACTCATGCAATTAAAGGAAGTGATAAAGAAAGCTACTATTTTTTCAGCAATGTGTTGTATTCCTGTGTCCATGCAACTTGTTGTGTCTAGCCTTTGTATTGTTAATGGTCATATCTACCGTTTGCAGAGGGGCACATATACAATTTTGATGACGAAAAAACTCACGTCCTTAGGTGCAGTCAAAAGTTAAACCAGAACATTTATATATTGAGACAACCGAACTGCCCGTGTAATCCTGACTATTCTCTTCACTTTGCTCTTCCCAAACAAGTTTTATGTAGGGTAAACTAATTGTATCTGTGTACAAATATGTTTGCTTCAAAGGGAAATACATATTTATTCCCAGACAGAAGTTAAAGAAACCAGGAATTGGACAATCCGCCACCGAGAAAGTGAATAGGATGAAAGCTAATTTTTAGTCTTGACCCCAATTAATTTACGTCATAGACTAATGTGTCATTCGTAACGGGGTCCTTTGGCCCGCTCTTGAATAGATTTATATGTTCACCTACGGATCCTCTAGTGCATTATCGAGTCGATTAAGAATATAAGTAGTTACATTAACCTATAAAATCCAATTAGGGAATATCAGTATACGGATTGCCAGTGACAATTCAAAAGACAACGAATACAATTCTCGAGTTAGTGGACGAAACCTAGGCTGCTCAATTGAAAGAAAGCTATCAACGGGCACCATCAAAAGCGAGAACTCCCAACTCGTGGGTTGACCTCTGCAGTTTCGTTCTTTGCATAGAGATTCATTTTGAAAGAAAAAGAATTTTTGATCTTTTCTTCACTTGTTATTTAGGCTGTTTAAAAATGATTTTGTAGATCATTTGTATTATTAATGAAACGTTTCATTTTTCTTAATTTCTTGTGAAATTGGCGAGTGTATTTATGCTTAGAGATTATTCAGTTTGACCATATTTCCGATGTGTACATATTTAAAAAGACAAATTGGAACGCATGGTCATCTTCCTTCCTGGATATGAAATGCTAGTTGCAAAAAAAAAAAAAAAAAAAAAAAAAAAAAAAAAAAAAAAACAGCGGATAACATATTTTAGATCTAGTAACGTATTCATTGTTCTTCCAGAATCTGCAATTGCGGAATCGGGTCAAATTCGTTTTCCATATTCTACTAACAACTAAACTGAGTGTACTTTGGAAATGTTCAGGCTGATTTTTCGAGCACATGGGAGCAGGCATTTTGGACAGTGATGTTCTGATATCCTGTGCAATTGCCACAAGAAAAATATGCAAAGAAATTTCAGCGAAGTACATGAAAGTATCATCTAGATATGCCAATATTCTCTCCATTGTGCATATTCCAGATGCACGCAACTTCACCTTACATCTGTCACTCTGTCTGAAGCACGCAATATTCGTAGAGCGCCACCTTTATCAAAACGGGACCGAATGTAGTATTAACAAGTTAGAAATGCCCATTCGTCGTTTGAATCAGATTTATTGAATTAAACTACATTTTACTCGAGATTTATTATGAAATGAGTATGTGAATTTTAGTGCAAGATATTCAGATTATCTAAAAGGTTTAACATAACGCGATGACGCTCTATAAAAAGAACAATAACAATTTGGACGACGATCAGTTTTCAGCTGAGGATTGCAAGAAAATATTCAGACGAATGTACATGGAAAATGAAAGAAGACACATTAGAGCATGCTCTCGGGTTGGGTTTTGGTTTCATTATTCATTATGTTTCTTTTCTACGACTACTTGACTGTAAGTAAATATGTATTGTTCCTGGTGATCCAAAGCTCCACGAAACAATGTGTAACAATCTACTGAAATGCTCTGAAAGTTTATGAAAAGAAATTAAACATGTTTGCTGATGGTATTGTTACCATATAACAATATCAAGTCGTAAACAGGCTTATTGGTGTTAGATTCACAAGACTCCCTATACAACAAAGTGACTCCCTATTCAACAAAATAAAATGTCTAATTAACTATTCGTTAGGTAAGTTAGAAACATGAATTTGAAAACTGTGTATGCCGTTTCTCAAATCAAACCAATCATCAAAAATATCGTCTATATATACTTGACCTCTCAAAGATGTGTGCTTCAATTTTGTCAATGCCTGGATATAAGCCTCCGTGAAAAAGGACCAAGATTGTTCCTTGTAAATTTATCAATCGCGTTAGATCGGATCGTGAATCAGCTAATATTTTGCAAAAGGCTCACATTACAACAAAAGTAAAATGAACAATTATCTATTTATTTGGTACGCCATGAACCTTAATTGAAAGACTATATGTTTTGAATCAGACCAATCATGAAGCGTCCAAAACTACCGACCGTAAATGCATGATCTCTCCAAGACTTAGATTTTGTCTATGCCTTGATAATAGTCTCCTTGAAAGAGGACAAAAAGAGCACACCTTGTAAACTGGTCAATCGCTTTATAACGGTTTCTGAATCATCTAATATTTTGCAAATGGAACAAATTTATCAGTTCCCAGAGCAAAAAAAAGTAATTAGATATTTGGATAAAAACATGTGATATATATAAATATATATATTGTTTTGCCTATATATATATATATATATATATATATATATATATATATATATATATATATATATATATAGGCAAAACAATTTTTTATAACACGATTCGTTATAACATGTTTCTGCTTATAACGCGATGGATGCGTGGCTCCCACTTTTATTTAAGGTAAACTCTCTTTTTAGCATCTTAAATACATGCACTTGGACAAAGCTAATTATCCCAGCACTGCGTTTAATGTTGACTTAACTTCCGAAATTTTGTTAAACATTGCAGTATTTTATTTGTTAAGGAAAAAAAAGAATAGCTATAACGTTCAGACAAGTTAAAATATATTTTAATACAATCGGCACTGTTCAATGGTTTTAGGAAGTAACATTTAATTAGATTGATATTTTCCGAGAATTTCTTAACACTATCTCGCTTATATCACGATGTTATTTTTTGTATCCTGAACATCGCGTTATAATGGGTATTACCTGTATAATGATGATAGGATCAAACAAAAATCCAATATATGTGACATGATTTAAAGGTGAAATTTTATTTGAAATCACTAAACCTAATTTGTGAAACAAAATTCATGAACTCAGTTACAGGGGTACAGTCTTAGTTTGAATCCACAGTTGATTGCCTTTACAATTTAGTCGATACAGTTTATTCATTGTTTGGTAATTGTCCTCTAGAACAAAAGTCTTTCACTCTGAAGATCACACCCTTTTTCTTGTCACTGGTAAAATTTATCTCTACCGCTTTGTCTCTTTTCTCCTTTATTATAGTTGTTTCCTTTTGTATAACGTTGTGGACTTCGCGCTTAGTGTTCTTATTCTCGAAACATCAAGATGCATTTGCTGCCTTCACATGATTTCTTTGATATATTTTCTATTTGTAGAAATATAACCGAGGATTTAGCAGTCTTGATTAGAAATGTCATGGGAGTCTAGCTCACACATCATTTTATTCCTTGCTACGAGCTACATCGCATGAAACTAGTTCAACAACAACAAGGTGCTCGAGAATTATTGTGATTGTGCTCTACTTGGTAGACATCATATTCGAACCAACAACCGAAAAACACACGTATGTCCAGGAACACAAGATACCTTTTCTGCGCTCGACTCCTGGAGTATGAGCATCTATGTAAATCCAATAATATGAGAATGGACTGGATGTAGGATTAGAGGAATATCAACACCGGAAGAAAAAAAATGTGTAGAATATATCTGTTTTTGCTTTTAGTGTATACAGTAGACTGGTATTTACATTTCGTATGTTATCTTAGATCATTGTGCAGGTGAGAATTGTATACAAGAACGTATACGTTTCATTGTTCCAATTGCAGTTAGATTCTATTGGACAAGAAAAAGCATTTGGGTGCTCGCAAAATCTTTCCGATTGTTTGAAATGGATTATATCCTAGAGACTACACTTGGATCCAAGAGGATACTCTACGTTACAATGTTTGCCAACAATATTCCATCTTATTAGTTCACACTTCATATGATACAACGGATAATTTCATTTGAAATATTATCCGGAGCAAGGCACATAATGTCAAGTATACACTATGAACGGAGCCAAAGTCATCTACATAAAACTGGCATAAGTACAGTTTTAAGATTCCATGAGCTATCGAGCCATGCTTTTGAGTTGAATATTTCAAGGTTTGAAATGAAAAACATATCCAATGGTTATTTTCCATACATTTTCAGCTAATCAACCGGTTAGACTGTTTTATTTGCATGATGTTCGCTGCCACCCTCAACCCCGACGGTATAAACAAACAACAACGAGAAGCATTCAACGCTTGGTGCCAAATATACTCTTCAAACCTGTTTGCATTTCAAGATGAAATATCGAAACAAATACCGATTTGGTGTGAACATTTTATGACGTTGCTGTGGAAACATTTCGACAGCTATTTCTGAATTGATTATCGCCAAAGCTATCAGACTCCATTAACTATATCTCTCAATCAGCCGTCGATTTTCCGCAAAAGCTTCCCTTCCAGTACTTGTGAAAAATATGGGACAAAGTGGATACCTGCTAGAAACGGTAGAGAAGATGAAAATTCTGTAGATGGCCTGGATTCAGAAACCCCCCAGATCATCCATTAATTCCATGTGGGTTTTTTTTCTTTACTATTTGTTTTCCTCAACAAAACGTGAAAGGTCCATTCTCCGATTTTGCCATTGATGAATGTACGACCAAACATGTCAACAACGCCCAAGGTTAATACAAACTCAAGCTTACCAAGTGACTGAAGTATGGAGGAACGATTACGATTCACATTTCAAAACCGACCCAGAATTTAGACTCATTGCCGAACGTTTCAACGTGGTAGATATCAAACCTTTGAATCCACTTTTTTGGTTGACGAATCTCAACTGAAGCAAATCAATGCATCGATGTTCGTTCCTTGCATCCTTCAATATGCAATATAACCGATTTCCTACCGTCCCCCTTGAATATTAACGAAGCATATCGACGTGGAATGCAATCGTCAGTACGAAGGATTGATTACATGTAAAGTCTTACCTCATACCAACTTGTACGATTCTATCTAAACACATCGTAGCCAAAGAAAACTGATTTGTTGTTTATGCAGTGCGTGTATTGAAACGTGTAATCAAGAGCACGCCTGTTGTCATAATGATGAAGAAAGCGCTCTGTGGCAGAAAAGTGGGTGAATGTCGAAATGTTTCATACTCTGTCTGGATCGCGGATACCGCTTGTCAAAAGTATTATAAATGTTTCCCTTTTCCACCACAGAACAACGATGGAAGGATGAACTCTCTAATTCATATATTGTTTTCCGGTTTTATCACGGAATTCATGAAATTGAAACAGGACATAGTGGATATCCATCTTTGTGTGTGACTCCTGACGACAAAGACATATTAAATGAATGGTATCGCTCCATGCAAGGCATCACTTTGGAACAATTGGAAAAGAACGAAGGAAGGCGATCGTATGCCGAAGTCGGAACGAGTAGTTTGTGTGTTAAATTAGTTCAACGTCCGATGTTACCCAGGACAGGACGATTGGCAGATCCAAGTAGCTACTTGAACTTGTTAACGACAAAGGAAAACTCATGAAACACGTGAATCATTCGTGAAGATTTGACGCAAGATACCACTAGCTCTTCGAGATGAACACGACAAAAAGGACACATGTATTCGGTGGCATTTCCTGGACTTGTGACCCTGACGTTTCACGGAGAAAAGACCTAAATCTTTGGAAGGACGTACTACCACATCTTTAGAAAGTGCCTGATTTGTCTTCTTGGGAGAAGGTAATAAAGTACAGTGTTTCAGTCATGGTGTCAAATCGTAAAAATGGGAATACAAAGATACAGACTACCTGGAACATGCAAGATGGTCTCCGTCATGTCACTACATTCTTTAGGTCTGTCCAACTTCGATTCTCATGTAGGATATTTTAGAATAGAGAATTTGAACTTTGATTCTCATGTTGGATACTTTAGAATAGAGAAATTGTACTTTGCCTTTTGAGCAACGCGAAAGTATTGAAAAAGAGCTTGTAAAGATGCAAATGAAGCATATACAACAACTGTATCTAAGATGTAGGCGTTTTAACCAGTGGTATCTGAGTACTATCTTAAAAGCTGATCAGTGCAAAGATACGAATGATTCCATAGAACGAAGTTCAGGAAAAGGTTGAAAACTTACAGGAGTACAAAATGACAAAGTAAGAAGTATTACCTCAAGACTAACGTCTTTTACGACGTTTGATGTTTAGCGAGGTAATGACACAATTTGTCCGATATCTTATACTACCACATTCCATTTGGAAAACGTGTTAGCATTTCATCAAAAAGAAAGACATTGTTGTGAATGATTCGTTTAAAAGAGCACTTTCAGAATCTAACTTTGGAGCTTAGGGAACACATTTACACATAGAATGTTTAGATACAAGTGAAATTCAAACTCAAAATCATTTCTCGAGTTTTAAACTATTGCTATTTTCACAGTGTAAAAAGCTCAACGTCGATATGAAGATCACTATGCTACGACGTTTGTCCTCGGTGATGCAACAAATTGCCTGAAATGAAGTCAATGGCAGTTTTCATCCCCTGGAGGATTTCCAAACTCTTTTACAATAACTGTTTCCACATACCATTCCAGTGAAGTGAGGACGACGTTTGATGTATAAAGATATTTCCAGACATTGCGTAGCATTATGCATCTCGATCATGTATATCTATTGCTGTTGACAGATCCATGTCGGCACAAAGAACTTGATGCTAGGGTGATTGGAATGGGTTATAAAACGGCTTTTGTAACTTTACTTGGACATTAGAATTATTTCGCTTAAGCACTCGCTCGAATGATAAATCAAGAAACGCAAAGCCGTAATGACAAATCTAATAATCTAATTGGAACTATTGTCGTTCCGTGAATATAAGTAAGAATACAAGATTCAATATGCAAATATTCTTCATCTTTGCCAACAATGACCATTTAAAGATCTCTCAGTTATTTTTGTGTGATTAAGTTAGATATATCCATATATTTCAATCTATGTGGAGGAATATTTGTACAGCTTGGAGGTCGTCTAAGGTAACTGGGCGTGGCTTATAGTGCTGGACAGCAGCAATACTGTATAATTATTTTCTCATTCAGCTAGAAGAACATGGAAACATCTATTACACCTTTGATTGTACGAAATCGTCAGCTTTTGGATTCAAAAGTATTTCGTTTAGGGATTCATAATCAATACTTTTTCTCTAAGTCAAAAACAAACCCCGAACGCACACACACATATATGTCAGGTAGAGTTTAGAGAAAGGGGGTAAAGGAGCGGTTAGTTTGATTGTATAAGAGAGAAGTAAGTATAAGATTATTATTTTTTGTTACTAAATAAAACGATTTCTTTTTCTTTTTCTCCCCTTCTAAAAAGCAAAATAGAGAAAAACAACAAATTCCCACTTTTCTTCCCCCTCCCTTCCTATTTCTGTTCCTAGTTGCCTTATTTGTCAGGTGTTATTTTTATGTCAGGTTAGATTTGCTTGGTGTTACGTTATTTCAGGCTAAGTCTGTTTGGTTAAGACAGATATCTTTGCCGAATACTCGGGTCGCTAAGACATGTCAAAGATATATGATCTTATTTATTCCCTAATTTTAAGTTTGTTAGCCTGTCTACTAGTTTTGTGATGTTATTTTCAGGGTAAATCCGCTTTGATAAGACATATATCTTTGTCGAATAATTGGGTCGCTAAGACATGCCAAAGACATCTGATCTTATTGTTCCTTACATTTAGTTTGCTAGCTTGTCTCCTAGTTGTAATTAATTGAATTGTATGTATTTATTGTTTAGTGGGTCATACATCCGGATACCACAGGGTGATGCAGTGGGTGGTACGTGCAGTTGCAGCATCAGCCCGCGCTTGGCGGTACACTCCCCCCATCTTGGGTGGTAAACCGTATGCTACCCCCGCACCCAATTACCCACCCAGTAACACCAGGAGGGGCGTCCGGTGGTGAATGACCCACTGTATTTCGGGTGGTTTAATTATGGAATTTTAGTTTTATATTTTGTTTTGTATCCCAGATTCATGTATAAAGTTAATTATATTTATATATGTGAGATTAAGGTTGGCGTTGTTATTCATTAAAAACACGGAGTATGTTTCCGGGGAATCCAGTCTTATTTTGCTCCATTTTTAGTTTGGTTCTTTCTTTCTTTAGTTTGTGGCAGGTGTTGAATATATGTGTTAGGTCTTCTGGGACCCGGCAGTGGTAGCAGTTTGGTTTGTGGGGTTGGGGTCCTATGTACTGCCCAAAGCTGCTGGACAAAAGATTTAGTTTTTTCCGGTATAGATTCTAGTTTTGGTTTTTTGATCAGTGTTGTTGATTTTGGGTGGTTTCTTATTCCTATTAATATCTTTTAGAATGGAGTATAGTTTCCTGCTTTTGGTGTTTTGGTTCCAGCATTCCTGCCATTTGCTTTCAATAAAGTTTTTGCGTTATGCTTTGGAGTTCGCTGACATTGTAATTAATGGTTTTATGATTTGGTTCATTTAGTTTATGTTTCGCTATTTGGTCAGCTAACTCATTTCCTTGAATGCCAATGTGGGATGGTATCCACATGAATTCGATTTGTTGTTTATTATTATATAATTCTTTAATTAATAAGAACAAATAGTAACAAACGGGATGGAAAAAACAACCCAAAATATACTATCCACACACGGGAGGGAGAAAAATCAAAACCAAAATATACTATCCACACACGAAAAGGAGGAGAGGTCCAAACGCCGCCTGAACGTACCTAAAACGCCAAAATTAATATTGCCAAATTCAACCCAGTTACTTATATGATGGCTATTCCCTATTACCAGTTCTGTCGTAGCCACAATCGCAATTAGAGTCCCAGATTTAAGCATTAAATTTTCCTATCTTATTTAATTCCAACTGCACAAAATATGCATTAATACTTAAATCAAAAGAAATTCAGGTCTAAGAGACCAAATGAAAATTTTTGAATGTCAAGTTAGGTATTGTGGTTTTGATTTAGATCGGTGGTCAAAGGATCATATTAGGTAACATACTATTATCAAGTCGAGATTTTCAAGCCAAATTGAAATCTCTTAAACAAATTGCCAATTTGTTAGCCCTGAGAACCTGAGAAAGGCTGAGGGCTACCCCTCGGAGAATGGACACAGGAACGGCAGGATGTTTGATGGTGGGCTGAAGATTTCCCTTCTACGTCCTGCATATCCATCTATACTGCATAGGTCCCCGATGACCAGGAGTTTCCATTGGTGGTGTCTTTTAATTAGATTGGACTGCACTCCAAGGAAATTCAGAAGCTCGTTTATCAGATGACCAAGATTGGTATTGGGCAGTCGTAAAAGTCTTGGCCCCGGGTGCTGATATCTACAATGGCTTCCTTGGCATCTTCAATTTGTTTCGAGGTTTATCTTTCCTAGTGCTCCATCATTATAAATCTTTTGATGTGCCTCAAGTATAGTCCGGAGTGCGTCAGTGAAATAAATGGCTGCGTTGTTGTTTCAAAGTAGGTAGAAAAAGCCACATGCATCAAATTGGTCAGCCACATAGTTGTTTACGTCTGTTTGAATTGTGGCTTCGTCAGTCTTGTTTGAGCCACTTCTTGTTTTTGTTTCTTTAGTGTCTTTTTCGCTGCTTTTAGTACTCCTTTTTTTTTACTACTTTCTGGTGGTGTACAGGTTTTGGGTCTGGCAGCAGTGGTTGCTGACTTGGTTGTAGTTGTTGTTATTGCTTCAGCTGGAAGGTAGTGGGTTGTTGTTTCTTGGTACGCTCACTAGTTTTGGTTGTTGTTGTTGTTCTGAGTCTCCCAGGATCGGTAGTTTTACTTTCAGCAATTTTCCCACTATATGATCTAGGGAGTACTCCAGTAAGAGATGTCAGTGAGTCTGCTACTGGAGTTGCTGAATTTGTTGTAGTTGTAGTTGCTTCAAGTGGAATTATGATTGGTTGTTGTTTCTTGGTGCTCTCACTAATTGATGGCGTCGGATATGTCGGTGAATCAGCTACTGGGGATGTTGAATTTGTTGTTTTTGTTGTTGTTGTTATTAAACCGGTGTCCATTTGCTGGTCTGTGAGTGGTAGTATAGCTGCTACAGATCTTAATTTATTATGGTCCTCAATTTCGTGTGGCGGTATTGGGATAGTAAAAGGAATTGGAACTGTTTCCTTTTTTTCCTCCTCCTTAGGGTGCCCTCAATTGCCATTGAAGGGGTTTCACGGTTAGTATCTCCCTTTGAAAACACCAGAGGGCATCTCGATGCAACTCTCTTCTGGATAGTTCAGTCAATTAAGATGGCAGATGTAGTTCAAGAAGATGTGACAGACCGCTCACATTATGCAAGCAGGATCGATATCTCACTATCTTAAAAAGAAATTCTATAAATATTTGATGAATTCTTTTTACTTTTTTTTCTCTCTCACTAACTGGCGCTGCTCCCAGCTTTCAAATAAATATTCTCTGCCCATTTCAGAACTTCATTACCTTTCTATTACTACATTATGCTCTAGTTTGTATTATTTGATTGTGCGAAAGTGTATCGCTGCGTAAAAAGTTCTTGCAATTTATCTCGCTTGAAGAATAATGAAAATATGTTGTTTTTTTTACAGCTTCAATCATAGCAGTTAATGGTGGTTGAACGACAACGAGAAAAAATTATAACTTCTTAAGGTTCTTTTATTATTGATAGACTGTTATTTTTCTATTAATGTTCATTATATTTTTCATGAAATAACTTGAGTTTTTTTCTTCAAAATGCTCAAATGTCAACCACGCTTAAACAGACAGGCGCGCGTACGAATCTCCTTGATGATTATTTTAATTTTATTTCCTTGAACGGTTGGAAATTTTAGAGTATACAGTTTGGAGAAATATCGATGTTAGAATCATTATGCATGTATATGATATTTGTGGCTCTCACCTATCTGCCTGTCTGTCTGTATGTATGTCTGTCTCATTTCATCTGGTGCATGGGTATGTATATCCTCGAATGAATGTGTGTTCGCATACGTATATTACATAAACATACTTCTGGTTAAAAACAAGTATAAAATGATGCTAAGATAGAAAGATCAACTGATAGATAAAGACAACAAATATGAATATTTTATGAGTATCCATTTATTATTGACTTGTAGAACATGTTCTTACAAGCAGTCTCTTTTTTAAATCATAGTGTTTGCAATTTTATATCCGGTCACGTGGATCAATATTGATTTAAAAGGCGAGCCAAAGTAATAGGACGGAATCTGTGTAAAAATTGGATCTCTAAAACTTACATATTTGATACAAGGAAAGTTAAACAAAATTAAACTAATTGTAAGAAGGCGGTTCTAGATGAATTTGCTGGTGGCAATAAGAAATGTTGTCTAAAGACCCCAGCAAATTTGAGAGTTATTGCGTGTCAGCATAAGCAAAGAAAAATCATGCTGAAAGTTATTGCATGTAGCGTCCGATACTTGATGTTTCAAAAGTCAAAAAGAAAATGAAACAAAAAAATAAATAAAACGTCATTGGGCATGTTATTTAATCTGAATGTTATACGATATTTAAACCCAAATATGAATAAATATTCCATCAGCATTAATTATACTCCTTTATCGTTGTGATAGCTAATGTAATTATTGCTTTGTTGTTGTTGTTGTTGTTGTTGTTTTTGTAGGGTTTAACGCCATTGTTCAGCACACGATATGTTATACATGGCGTCCAGTATTAATAGTGGAAGAAGAACCCGGAAAATCCCCGGAAAGAACCTCCGACCCTCGAGAAGCTACTGGCAAGCTTTCTCACATAACCACACTGGTCGATTTCGAGACTCGAACCCACGCAGACAGAGGTGAGATGGCAGTGATCCGTAACGGAGAGTGCTTTAGACCACTCGGCCACTTATTGCTTTGTTAAGTTCATCTGAATACATTAACATACGGTGTTCCATTTAAAAAAAGAACAAACTTTTCTGGTTTAAAATATTCAGCATTACAAATCAGCTGACGTATCGAATTCGTGTTATAATTTTCTTATCGAACATGTGTTATAACTTTCTTAACTCGTGTCATAAACGAACTATTAGCCTTGCGAAAGTAACTGAGAAAGTAGGATATATCAACATATGAAAAATGCAAATTGTTGAGATTGTTTTCGTTATAAGTTATATAGCCAAAAATGTCTAATAAATGTTTTAAATCGGAGAGCAAAGTGAAATGTTCCTACAAATGTATCTGAAATTATTGATAATGAAACTATATTATTAGGTATGGACAGTGTTTTCAATTTAATTATTTGATATCATTTAAGTATGGAATGTAAATTTTGTTTAATTAATTGATATAATGTAAGTATGGACACTGAATCTAATTATCTGATTTAATGTCGTTATTTTTCTCCTAGTATGAACAAAAGATGTTTGACATATATAATTGAATAATTGGTTAAACCATAATGATCTGTAGTACAGTTAAGATTCCTTCCTTTGTTGACTTTATGTTTCGCTAACCAAGTGTAGAACGGTGAACTATCCGGAACTGGAAATTTTTTGTTGGCATGCGCATTGGAGCTAAGGGAAGTAATTTTAGGCGCTACAATCAGTAACTCTGTTGCAACTGTGAAACCCACTATTTCCAATAGATAAATGACTTGATTTCACCTCCATGTCTCTATCTTAAACCTCTTTTCCATTTCTGGTAGAGATTTCAACTGTTCTTGTTACCAGTCGAATATCTGGAGGTGATTTAACAGTTGTTGACATCATTCCGTGGGTGAGAGTCGTTAAGTTGCCGACCCTGGGAGTCACTTGCAGCTGGGTGTATAAATTCTGCTGTTGTACGTTTTGCTCCCGCTGCGGTGCCTCATTTTCTCTTCTTGGTGTCGGTCTTCTTGGGGCGCATTTCTCCGATTTCTTCTATTGGAACCTCTCCAATCGTATCTGCTATCTTCTTCCCATATCAGCAAAAGTGTAGTACGTTTTGCTTGTGCATGTAGGCTCCATCCTGTAGCCAGACTGTTGGTCGTTTCAACTAAAGTCGTGTTCGTCCTTACGGGCATGTACGACTGGTTAATTTCCCATTTGGGAATGATTAATTTTATCGAGCGGGAAGGAATGGTGCCACTTCCCCCAACGTATTAATGCACTTAAGAAGTGATATTTGATTAGTCCGATTTCGAGACATTAATATCGCATGGGACTCATGGTGAGTGGGAATGGTCCACACACACTCACCTAGATGGTACATGTCTGGAGGTGGCAAAGGTGAGTCGGACTCGGTGGAAAGGATGCGCCCTACATCCAGTATCTATTTTTTTTTCTAATTAGTTTATGAGTCAAATTGTTGTCACATTGTGCAGCGGGCCCTGATGGCTGGGATTTAAGCCACCTTATAATTTTATTTTTGTTGGCCAGTCATAGGTATATTTTAAGACGATTTAGCATGCCTTATGTACTGATAGAGCAGATAGATGTTAGTATGAATGATGATTACTTAATTACCGATCACCTATTGCATTGCTTAATTGATTATACATTTGGACAGCTCAAGGCGCCGAAGCGGGTGATAGGTGCAGGTGTATCATCAGACCGCGCACTGGCGGTATTTGCCCCATCTCGAGCTGTAAACCGTATGCTACTCCCGCCCCCAATTTCCCACCCAGTCGCACTAAGAGGGATGTCCGGTAATGCAGAATCTGATGTTGTATGGATGTGCATTGATTAAGTCCTACATCTAAAACTGTGACTAAACTGTATTGCTTTTGTAATCACCCAGGGTGTCAGGCCGGTCTGAGTATATGGATTGGTTGGGTTATATTTGATTGACTTTGTCAATTTCCTTAAGGAAGATTAACATTGCATCATTTGTTTGATTGGGGTTGGGATTGGTTTGGTAAAGAAGTTCGGGGTAGGTATATGACGAACCAATTTTCTTTAATATAGTGACCATTTGTTTTCCTTTGTTCGTCACATTTCGGGCATATGTTGAAAACATGCCCGAGGTCTTCATCATCAACACAATTGGGGCATTTTGCTCCAAATCCACAATTAGCCAGGACATATTTCCCCATACTGCTTGCAAGTGAGGTTTTTCCTGTATTGATTCGGTTAATGATCCGTTGATGATATTTTATATTGGTTTTCGGTGCTTTGGTATTGCGACTCACTGTTTTTTTAATCGAGTACAGCGTACGTCTTTTAAGCCATGTATCCCATTGGGTTTGCCATTTAGAGGCAATTGTTTTGGTTATCATGCTGTATATTTCTTGGACGTTGTAATCGATGTGGGCTGGTTCTAGTTCGCTTATTGCGTTCTTTGCTGTTTGGTCGACATTGTCGTTACCTGGGATGTTTTTATGTACGACGGGACATAGATTCTACAATTTGGTCTTGTTTCTCCATGTTGTTAAGTAGCAAGTAGGTTTCTTTAAGGAGGTTTTCACGCCCCTTTGAGTTGCCTGTTTCCAGAGTTTTAAGCGTTTGAGAATTGATGGTTTGGCAGATGCATAGATCTGACATCTATAATCCAGTTTGGATCTGATTAAGGCCCTGTAAAGTGTTACCAGTGTATCTTGGTCAGCACCCCATTGTAAATCTTTGATGTTTTTCAGGAGGTTAAGGTCTCCGCTACATTTCCGTATTCATGAGGTGATGTGATCATTCCATGTGAGATGTTGGTCGTAGTACAAGCCTACAATTTTTGCCACTCTTTCAAATTTGAGTGGTTCGCCTTGGATATATAGGGTTGGTGGCTCTATATTTTATCCTTTATGTGGGGGGAGAATAGTATTCCCGTTGTTTTTCTTTTTGATAATATGAATCCCCATTTGTCGGCCCATTTGCCGATATTAGTTAAACTGACTTGTAGTTCTGTTAATAGTTGTTGGCTGCGTGGGTTGCCCGCTTTCCATAAGCTGCTGTCGTCATCAAATTGTGATAGGTCTATTTCACTGAGGTCAACAGAGCGTTCTAGATCGTTTATCATGATGTTAAATAGGGTTGGTCTCAGGACACTTCCTTGTGGGGTGCCCTTCTCTAGCACATTCTTCTGAATAATATGCCCCTATTCTGGTTCTGATGTGTCAGTCTTTTAAAAAGGTTTTGATCCATTTGTGCACGTTGCTTTTGATTCCATAATGATTCAATTTGGCAATGAGACCATCAGTCCAAATTAAATCGAAGGCTTTCTCAAAGTCTAAGAAAATAGCTATGAGGTGTCTATCGCATTTTCTGTTAGCATTAAAAGCTAGCTTGATGCGGGACTCGAGCCTTGTTAGTTGATCTAGGGTGGATCTTTTGTTGCGGAAGCCACTTTGGTTTTGTGAGAGAAGATTGTTGCTTTCAAGGTGATGTTTGAGTCTGTTGTTTATTATTGTCTCCATCACCTTGCATATGGTATCGGTAAGGGAGATCGGTCTGTAGGATGATATTTATGTGGGATCCTTGCCAGCTTTAGGGATCGGGATACCTATAGCCTGTTTCCGTTTGTAGGGAATTTGTCCTGTCTGCCATGATTGATTTATCATATCTAATCGGATTTATTCCATATTGGGTGGTATTTTCTTATATATTTTATATCCTAGGTTGTCTCCTTGTGGGAAGGTGGATTTCCTATTTCTAAGTGCTGATTTCCATTTGTCCAAGCTAAACAGTTCATTCAGGGGAGAAATCCTTGGATCTAGGTCAGTAAATAGGTATGGATATTTGTAATTTATTGTTGTTCTATATGCTTGGAATTTGGCTGTATGGTTGTCATTTTTGCTCATTCCAGCGAAGTGTATATCTAGTTGTTCTGCTTTTTCTTTGTTAGTTGTTGCACCCTTGATATTTGGAATATTGTTACTATTTCTGCCCCGCATGGCTTTTAGTTTATTCCAAACCTGTTTTGAATTGCATTGATTAATTTCAAGGGTGGAGCAAAATTTTTGTCAAGATTTTTCCTTTGCTCTTTTAATGATATTCTTTGCTTGTTTTACTTTTATTTTATAGTTTGTATAATCAGTTGAATGACTAGTATGGCGAAATTTATTGAGGGATTTGTTTTTTTTTCCTTGATTATATTTTTACAGTTGTTCCAGCATGGGATCGATTGTTTTGCATTTGCGGTATTATTGGTTCTAGTAGTGGGAATACTTTGAGTGGCGGCTGCATTGATCGCTTCAAGGATTGTTTTAATTGTATTTGTCAATGTCGTCTTCTTGTAGGTTGGCTATAGCTATTCCGGTGAGCAAGGAATTGAATGAATGCCAGTTGGCTTTGTTCAGTCTCCAGTTGGAAATTAATAGTAATAATTATGGGGAAATGGTCACTTCCCAACGTGGAATCTCTAGCTACTTCCCAATTAGATATAGATGCTAATTTGGGTGTGCAAATTGTTAGATCATTTGCCGATAGTGATCCAGCCTCTAGAAAATTCTGGTTTTAGTGCCATCATTAAGTATGACCAGATTGTTGATGATGACCCATTCTTCAGTTAATTTGCCTCTGTTCGTTTTGGTACTTTCCTTTCCGTCTTTTGCTATGTGCGTTGGAGTCTCAACATATCATGTATTCATTTGTTGTGCCGATGAGTTGGGAATAGTTAAAAAGGGAGACGGCATGAGGCTTGCCCGGGTCATATATATTAAAAATTTCTAATACAAATTGCCCACTGTGGATGAGTATTGACTGATACTCAATGGTGAGGGATTATTGGGGTCTTTTGTGGCTACAGGGTGCTGTTGGAATGATGTATTTTCGAGTGGGTCACTGACAAAGATGGCTGAAAGACCCTCTTTTTGCTCATTGTCTCTCGTAGTGAAATTGCTGGCTGAATAACATGGGATTTTTGGTATATTTTTAGTTTTTTTTGGTGAATAAGTGTTTCTTGAGTAACTATCAAATCAGGTTTACTTTTAGATTGTTGAAGTTTGATAATTAATTCTGGTTTATGAATATTTAATCCCCGGCTATTCCATTGCCAGATTATTATATTCTTTTTCCTAGTTGTATCCATTCCTGATGTTACAATTAACTATGTTAGTGAAGTATAAGGTCAAATTAGCGTATGGTTTGTAGTTTTATTTTCTCCAATAGGTCAGATAATAACCTAAAGAATTATATACAAGGTATGTGATAATTTTGATAGATGTCTGTAATTCCCACCACGAGATCCTTTAGCTAGTGAATAATGGTGTCATATGAGAATTCCTCCTTTCGGGGCGCACTTGTGTTACCTGCGTTGTTTTTGCCCTTTATAATTGCATTGCTTGGTAGTGGTGGGTCTGTATTTTCTGTTTTTATTTGGTTTCGAATCTCCTGAACGAAGGTGGATATGTCGGATTTGTTAGGTTTGGTATCAATGTTTTTAATCTTGATTTCTTGTTTCAGTTTACGATCCACCTGTTCTTTGTGCTTGAGGACAAGAGGGTGGTTCCTGTTGTCAGCTGATTTGTTGGATTTGGGTGGGTTTGGATAGGGGTGGGCTTAGGATTTGGTTTGGGGTTTGGCACAGTTATAACAGGTATTTGTGGTGTTGGTTCCTTTTCCTGCACGATGCGTTTCGATCGCATAGTTGATTTAGCTTTTGCGTAAGGCAATTTTTGTTATTTCATTTCTGGTGTAATGAGTCTTTGGAAATAGGATGATGGGGTCCGTTGCCGTTAGCACATTTGTGTCCTAAGTATTTGCATTTAGTAATGTGGTTTCCTCCGCAGGTGTCGCATCTTTTTTATTTTTGCCGCCACTGGCTTGGTGTCCATATGATTTGCAATGACTGCAGAAGCGAGGTTTGATGTTTAATTCGGGTAATGGGTACGAGTGGCCATCAAAGTAGACAAAAACTGGTGGAACTGAGTAGAAGTCCAGTAGGATTATGTTGGTCGATTGTCCTTGGCTCGACGTAAACCTGGAATTTCTTGATATGTCGGCTCCCTGGTTTATTAGTTCAAAGGTTATTTCATTGTTATTTACGAGCTTACATTTATGATGTAATGTAATTCAGTGTTCTGTTTGTAAGTTATATTTGATTTTATCCATTCATCTGTGTTGGTTTGGTATTGATTGTTTGGACAGCATCAGGTTTTTCCTCCCATTTCTTGTTCATTGTCTGGTCCTACTGGGTTTTGCTTGGGTGTTTTTGGAGAGCGCTTTATGCCATGTTACTTTCACTTTGGTTGAGCCTATTTGCTGTATCTCCATATACTTGGCAACTTGCCTTGTGGTGCTGCACCTGACTATAATGTAGTGAGATCTTGGTCTGATGATTTCAAAGGTTCCTGCATATGTTTTGGTTAGGATGGATGCTAAACTAATGGATCCTATGTTGAATTGTTTGGAGTTGCTGCTGGCGATGAATATGGTTAGGTCTATTATATGGTATTGATTTTTAACCTGTTTATCTCCCATTGTTGGTCAATTATCCTTTCTTTTTTGTTATTTTGTCCCTTCCTTAGTGTTACTTACTATTGGTTGTCTGGGTGTCTTTGTTTCCTTGGTTGTTTTGGTAGGTTTCTTTATTGGTTTGGCTGTTGTCCTAGGAAATTGCCTTAGTTGTATTTTTTGCCTTGGTTATTCCATTCACCGGAGTTTTACACTTTCTTTGATCCAATATCTCCTCTGGTAACCTTGCCAACCTCTTTTCCGGTGATAACATATGTATAAATTCTTCTTCTGTCAATATTATGTCATATATGTTCGGATCTGCAAAATCTGATATGGATGTTTCCTTTGAAGGGTCTGGGGTTTGATTGGATAATATGACTTCTGTCGCCTTTTGGTGGTTCGGGTTCTTTGATTTGGATGTATCTGTTAGCCCCTTTTTGTTTTTGTCTTGTGGTAGTAGTGGGATTTGAGCGAATTGTCCCGGTTGGATTTTCTTACCCTTGTTGCTGGTGTTAGTATGTTTTGGGGCGTCTGTCATTTGGTTATCCTGTTGACATTTGTGGTTCGGGGAATGGCGGGTGGTGGGGGTGGTGAATGTGGTAACGGGGACATGCACCTTGCTGGGTAATTACTTTAAGATGGGAGGGGATTGAGGGTTAGTTGTTGAGTAAGGGGTAAGTGTGTGTGTGTGTGTGTGTGTGTGTGGGGTCAATCAAGTGAGAGGGCGTTCTGTGGTTAAGTGTATTACAGAAAAATCCAACAGGTCCGTCAAGTCCGGCAAACCTGACAAGTCCGGGAGCGCCGTGCCCTCTCCTATTTCGTTTGGCGATCCTCTTAAGGTTGTCATGTTGTTATATTCAAATCCTATTTTAATTGCATTTTTCATATTTGGCGACAGGTTCAGCACTTCCAAGTCGGCCGGGACAGGCAGATTCGTCGGGGATGTGGCTTTTGCCAATGTCGCCAGATAGGTCAATATCGGGCTACATTGAATTGGGGAAGGCATTTGTGACGATTCAGTCATTCCGCGCATTTCCATTAGTTTTTGCCTGTTGTGGTGTCTGTGTTGGATGTTAAGAGGTCGTCGCCCGGTACGTGTGATATAACATCCAATGAACGCTGAATAACTAAGCATGAGGTGGGGCTAGATGTAAAATGCCCAAGAATGGTGCGAAAATTAAAGGGACTGTCCGTCTGACATTTTGAATGGACCTGTTACTGATGCCACTGATTCCCATATTTTCTCCATTCTTGCCACAGGTTGGTTTGCTGAGTTGTTTCCGATATAATTGTATAGTTTGCTCATCTTGTTTAATCAGTTGTTTGTTTTCCTAATCGCATACCTATTTGTGTTCATCCTAACTTGTGATCTGTTAACTCCAGATATTTTGAGGGAGTCGAATTTATAATGTTTGAGTTGTATGAGGGGTCACAATTCTCTATGTATACACTATTATTACTCCTTAATTGGATAAATGTAAATGATATTAAGTATTAGGTAGAATGAGAAGTGAGAAAAAGAGAGAGTGAAACAATTTTAAACAGCACAAATAGATGTATGCCCGAAGGTTTGATACCAATAATTAATTTACCTTTAGAATCCCTGACTTAATTTGGAAATAAAAGATGGTGTGGACATATAGGATTCTCATAGGCGGGCAGCTGGACTTCATCTGATCGTCGAAACGGCGGGGAAGGTTGATGGGCCTCTTCTGCAGGTCGAAACAGCTGGATGGGCAGGATATCGGGCTGCTGGTCCACTTCTGTAAGTTGAAACAGCTTGGAGGGCAGCTAGGCCTCGCCTGTAGGTCGAAACAGCTGGGCGGTCTAGAAAATCCGCTGTTAATATCGTTGTTATTGTGGTTGAAGACTGGTTGCAAGATTTGGCGGTTAAACAGCTTGAGCAAAGAACAAACTTGTAACTTTTTTGGATCTGCCACTTCTCAAAAGCAACAAAATCCACATGTTGACAGTTCGGCGTCTGACTATCGAAATGAAATTATGTAGACAGACTGCCGAGCGTTTCACGTTATATTAATCAAGCACGGACGTGAAGGAAAACATCCCCTTCACCAAAACATACATTGTCCATATCATTATCCAAAGAAACACGGAACGGGCTAATTTAAAAGAAACACACACTTTGTTTTACTTGCTAACACTAATTACAATCACAAACACATACAAATTATTTTTTGACTAGCTACGAAAACGAAGTGCTTATAGACACACTTCTAACAAAGTCAAACTAACGAAGTGCTTGCATACATACATACTTCTATTTTGTTAACGTACTAACATGCCTTTGGCAATTGAATTAGTATCTCCTTTCTAGAGTATTGGGGTAGCCCTGAAAAGGGCTGTTTTTTGTGGACGGGTGTTATGGCAATCTTGTATCGTCTAAGGCTTTCCCACAGGATAGGGTCTGCTTCTTTGGAAAGAGGAGAACTCTTTCGTGTCTACACGGCAGTCAATAAATTCTCTGTATGGTTCCTGGTGCTGCAGCTCTTTCTGCTCTCTCTGATTCTGAAGTCTGTACTTCTCCGTCCACTATTGTTTCTCTTTCCTGATTTCCTCTCTGAAGTGCT
The DNA here is from genome assembly GCA_028554795.2 of Sinohyriopsis cumingii. Taxonomy (NCBI): domain Eukaryota; kingdom Metazoa; phylum Mollusca; class Bivalvia; order Unionida; family Unionidae; genus Sinohyriopsis; species Sinohyriopsis cumingii. Next base: position 40,556,851 of record CM068824.1, read on the forward strand.
CTTCTATCAGGTATTCGGTCACTTTAAACATACTGACATTGTCTATCTCTTCAGGCTTGGGTATCAGGCTGTGCCTGATACGATGCAATTCACGTAAGCTACGTTCAGCTTGGTTAGCCTTGAACACATCTTCATCGGGGGATGAGTCAACAATAGATGGTCAGACCGCAGACTACCTCGCTTTATATTGTTCAAGCGCGGATTTGAAGATGGGGGATAGAGAGAAATCAAAATGCATGTATCCAGAAAAAATTGAAAACAACCGACAGACACATTTTTTCAAAACAATTTTTTTTATTCAAATAACTAACAACCAAAAATGAACAATTAATAATAAAACAAACATTTTTCAAATAATAAACTTTTTTTTGACAAGGTTGGCAACGTTGTGAAGATAGACTTGCACTGATGGAAGTCACTGGGCCATTGATTTACACTTCGTTTCCTAACTAAAGACAGAAATAACCATAATGGTCACTAAACCATCGATCTACTTTGTCATCGTTTCTAGAAGAGTGACAATCAAAATAAGTTCCTAAATGTCCAGAAGAATATCCAAGACTGCCTTGATGAAGAAAATACACGCAATATTGTGCACACACCATGGAATCTGTGCTTTGTAGTTTCACATTATTGAATCGTTTCGTCTGGGCATTTCTTCTCATAAAGTTGATGATGTCGTCTTCCAAAGGTGGCAACCCATATGAATCAAACTACTCCACACAACCATCACGAGGAAGGTAGACAACTATACAGTTGGTTCCTGGGAGATGACTGTCATCCATGTTGATGACATAAGCTTGATGGTCTTGAAGTTTACGATGAGGAAGATCATTTTTACCACACCTGACAGGATTCCAAGAACAAGTGTACGAGCTGTGGTTCAAGAGGTAATATAGTTCCCAGGTATCCATTATTTGTGGGGTTTTTTTTCTTGATGTTTCTCTTCACAGGTAATGATAAGTGACCAATTCAATCCTGACATAGTGTTTGAAAATGTCTGAAAAGTAACCATTTGTTCGCTTCGTCTCAGCACCCTCAGCCAAGAGATCTTCGATGTGATGGATCTCTAGAGTCATCAATGGAGCAGAGGAATGTTCACGCAAGTCTTTATACCATCGATGCAACACGGCTTCTTCCGAGATGAGACTCCAAGCTTCGTCAGATACTCGTCCAATTTTTCTTCTTGACTCAGCATGAGACATTTATCTTGTTGAATTTGACTGGGATGATCATTTAGACATCCTTAAAAATCTTTCTTGATCAATTCCGTAATTGTTTTGGCTAAGTGTAAGGCAAAACAGGACACTAAATGTTGTTCTTGTTCTGGCCATCTGGACTTCATCACTAGGTCCTTTTGTCTTTGTCTTGGGGTTCTGTTTTCGTGGATTCCTCCCATTCCATTTCCATAGATTCTCCACTATTCAAAGAGGGAATAGAGCCTTCCATAGTTTCTAATAGTCTAGAATAACGTATCTCAAACTGTTGATTTCTATCATATCATCGAATTCGGCATGCAGGATGACGTTAACCGTCTCCGGTAGAGCTTTAACGAACTGAAGTTTTACAAGAATCTGTCCTGATTTCATCGGGTGGAAATGTCCCTCGTCGCTGCCTTGGTCTGGAGTGAAATCAAAAGCCCACAAAGCGTAGCCTCCTTCATATTCCTCGTACGTAATGACATGACTGGTGTTGGTCCCTACCTGTCTGGTGGCTTGTTACAGGCATAAGTACGACTTCAAGTAATTCATCTTGACACTAAAGTCAGGTTCGAAGGGTCTGGTAACCAAGGTCTTGCCATCGCGACTGACTTCCATCTTGGACACCTCTTAGTACTGAAACACGAAAGGATTTTGATTGTTGGCTCCGTTGAAGGCTTCATTGCTAACGATACCAATGATTAATCACTTGGATAACTGTCTTTGTAACAGATTATCTTCGATCGGATACTTGGCGGTCGTTCTGCTCAAAGTGTGACTGATGTCGTTTCCCACTTTAGGTAATACTTCCACGCCTCGCACGTAGAGTCTAGCTTCCTCGATGTGGGTTTTGTAATCGGCAGCATCACTTATCAAATGGAAAGCGGTACTGCTAATATTCAGTCTCAGGCCGTCATCCACACCGTTCAACAAATACTTGTCTCGCAACCACATGTCCAAATGCAAGCGATCCATAAGTTCCAAACTTCGGCTTCCAACAATTTTATTTTGACTTTCGTGAAATCCCTTATTGGTGCAATATTTATTTGCCACCTCATCGAACTTGCCCGCTGTGTCAGGTTTCCATACCACGCAAGCATCCAGATGGGTGGCTTTTTTTTTTTCCGTACATCTAGAGATTTTCCAGGTACGCTCGATAAGGGTAAGTGTCCGTGCTGATGCTCACCAGTTTGTTATTCAAGTACAAATCCACTTCGCTAAACAAGGAATGCATGAAATTGTTGACTGGAGCTATTGCTTTATCGCATCTAGATCGCTGCCATCCGTATCGTTCAGTTTGACTTTCAAAAAAAGTAACTACTTTTCAGATCGAGGAGATGGGATCAAATTCGACCCATTGGGACTGTTGCATCGTCATCATCGTGGGTGGCATGGCAAACAGTTTGGTTTTGCCAATGCGCACTTAATCTCCTGCTGCCAACACTCCACATTGCTTGGGGAGTGCCGCCGACCGGGAAGTACCAAACAGACGCTCAAAAACGCTCAATTCGTTGTCGGGAGTCACTTCTTGGGCGGCATGTCCGATGCTTCAGTGGTAAGATTGTTTGTAGGCCTGAACCAATTGCGGTAATATGTCAATGTACTGGAGAGTGTGTTGATGCGTTAAATATTTCCACATGCGTTCTTTCAAAGCGCGTAGAAAACGTTCCAAGATGCTGGCTTTGGTTTCAGGATTCTCTTAGGTGAAAAATGAATGTCACGTTTATTTAATTCTTTTCGGAAAGCTTGGTTCAGAAAGGCGGTGTCTTTGTCGGTTTACCATCGAAGAGGGTGACGACCGCTTTGTTTCAACACCAGTCTGAGACTAATTCACTGCTCGATTTGTAACTCAATGGCACGACCCAGGCAAATATGGAATATTTGTAGCAGGATTGTAGGTGGCCAAATGAGAGGCGTCGGCTAAATCGTCATGCCACTGATGATCGATGCTTCCACTCGGGTGCGACTTCTAGAAAATTTTCGTCGAAAAGGTTTGTGTAAAGTGTACGTGCCTTGTACTTCTAACCATCGTTGCGCTTGAGGTAAACGGAGATTTTATGTCGAGTTTTGGCTTCACATACAATTTCTGAACTCCTTCGTAACCTGCAGGATTTGATGGATCGTAGTAAATGCTAACACCTTCTCCATTTTTAATATGTCACCCACTCTTTACCGATGCTACTTTGGATGGTTCGAAATGGTAGATTGGAAACGGGTTTACGTGTCCGATGTGCCATAGGAATAAAAGTCGAAGGTAGTGGTGGCAGTGGAGGTGGTAATGGAATGGTTTTTGGTCTTCTTTTTTTTGTTATTTTACTTCTGGTTTCCCTTCTTTCTAATTCACTTATGTCGAAGGATGAGTGGAGAGCATCTTTTTAACCCAAGCTATTAGTTCTTCGCTTTGGAGAGTGAGGGAGGGGGTCAACAAGATGCCAAAATCTTGCTAGGAATGGGAGCTGCTGATGGTGTTTGAAAGACTTCTGGTACCTATTCGTCCTCAGGCATTCATGGTCTTTACCGCGGATGGTGGTGGTGGTGTATGTGATGGTGATGGATATTTCATCAGAGTCTTACAATTTTTCAGAGTGGGCAGAGCTGTTTCATCTTTCTGGTGAAAGAGTTGCAGTCGTTGCAATAGTTGACCGTAATTTTGCGAATTTTCTGTTTTGGACGAATTGTTATGATCCATCAACGACTGCAATTCGTGTTGTAACTGGGACATCTCGGTCAAATAAGGTATGTGAGGCAAATGCGGGGTCCGTTGTTCTTGCCAAAAATGGTATTCCATCCATCCTTTGTAAGGCACTAAAGCCAGATTTCGTCCTTCCATTGGATTTCAAAGGTTACGTCTGAGATCTTTTGACTCCAGAGGTCTCATTTATCTTCTTGGTCCTTTTTATCTTGTTCCCATGAGTCCTCTCAGCATTCCCAGCATTTTCCAGCAATACTCTTTTCAGCAAGGGTCCCAGCAACAGATGCACAGTTCCTCTGCGGTGTACCAACATCTTCTTTTGAAAACAAGGGTATTTTGTTTTGAACCATTTTGCGAAGAACGTGACGATGTTTCGCTAAGCCTTTTTGTCTGGTGTTTAGACTCAGGTATCGTGCCTTTCAAGACGTTCAAACAACAGTCGCACACGGTATCGATGACTTCTTTGGAGGTCTTTTGAATGAGTTTTCTTCGCATGGGTGGAGAAGCTTTTGACAGGACGGACAACATGTCCCCATATTTGACTAAACGAGGAGGCAGTTCCTTTCCTTTTCTTTCCTTTGGGGTTAGAAGAGGGATCTTTTCTGGATGGTGACATCTTTATGTGTTCAGGAGCACAAAAACACTGATTCCTTTCTTTGCCTCAGGTCTTTTTTATACTGGAACGCGTCGTCACTGATTGTCTTTACGTCGTATCAACTTGATGACAGGCATTACACGTCGTGAAGGGGTTCGCAACGGACTAAATTGGGACAGTTCTTGCTTGGACAAATCCAGTAAACTATGTAACATGCCCGATCTCTCTTGGAATTTGGAAGCAGGTACTTTGTGAGCAGCTGCCACTGCAGCTAAAAAAAGAGGAGCGTGTCACCACTGGAGGAGAAGTACTTGGAGACGTGGATTTATATTGTTTCATCAACTGAGGAAGAACGGGTGTCAAATTGAGTCTGGCTGGCATCACCAGCAACGGAGAAGTGGAAGAACCTGAGACTACGGATGACGCGGTCACCGTCGCTACTGGTCGTGGCCGAAATGTGTCTCATGCAGATAGAAACTATTTTCTGGGGGATTTTCTTTTTCTGGGGACTTTTTATCTTTTTGTGTGGGCTTTTCTTTTTCTGGGGTTGTGACTGGTCTTGAGACCGTTGCTCTTTTTCTTCTTTGGAGTTCGTTTGGCTTTTTGGGAGTGGCTTTTTTCTTGGTGAGAATGTTGGGTTTCAAAATAATTTGATTTTTGGCTTGAATGTCGATGCCGAGATCAGCCAGTTGCGTCAAGGCTACTTTGTTTCTCTCAAATAAGCGTTTGGTTTGATGACGAATGTGAATGATGCCTTGCAGTAATTCTCGTAAGACTTCTTTGAGACTTGCTTCTAAGACACGAGTTCGTATTTGTGGATTTTTGGGCGACTGATGTCATACCAGGCACGAGTTAGTTTCACGGGAAGATCAGACTTTAGGGACGTCATGCTGACGCTGTGTGAGACAAACCCAAAATGTATGAGGTTTTTAAAGATTTTTCTTTGTTAAGTCGACGAGGGGGACTTGTTCACGACAGGCTCTTCGTCTTGGCACCAGTGGTGAAACAGATGGGTACGAAATCGTAAATAATCGGAGGTGGTGGGTTTTAAATCCACGAGTAAAGAGCCGTGTGGGGTTTGAGTGGCATCGTCGTATGCATGCGTCAGCCAAAGCCTTCTAACTATTTGGTTTAGACTTGCACTTGCGATTTATCTCTAGGGCTTTTGAACAAGACCACTTAATGAGCATTGAGACTGATGGTGCGATGAGATTTACTTTGTTGTAAACAAATTTGGGTAATGTAAATGACACTGGCATTACGATGATGCCCTTTGCGCGTAAACCACAGTTTAATTTCTTCTTCGCCTTCTCATAACACGTCGTCGACAATGACCAGATGGGTTTGACTGGGACCAAACACGATTCCGTCGTCTTCGCCAGGAATGTTTCCGCAAAAACGATGGAATCGCCTTGACTTTCTCGCAAGAGGCTGTACGCTGATTGCCACTCTATGTAACTCCGCACTATTGTTTTGAGGTGGATGATCGATCAAATGATGTTTATGTTCGATCAAACGTTTGACAAATTCGGTTTTGTCTGAACCGCTAGGGCCAGCAATTAACATGTTAAAGGGATTTTGAAGATAAACGGCCTCCCAACTGGCGCGATCTAGTGTTCGTCGATGACTTTGAAAGCGACGGAAGAGGAAGCAGAGACAGTAGAAGTAGCCACAGTAGTGCAGGCAATGTAACTTTTGACACGAAGACAGACAAGACAAGTGTTTGTATACTTTGTTCAGCACATGTTTATTGTTTTTAAAATGGAACAACACGAAAGACAAAAGTCAATAAAAGCTAAATTGTCAAGTACAGCGATAAAAAAACACATCAGAACGATCACAGTGGAATATAAAAAAGTCAATATACAACAAGTGTTTGGTAACAAAGGTGCACTAGGGATAGTGTGTAATGTTCTTAAAGTTTCTACATTGTGTACAGTCACACAGGTGTCCTCCCGGAATGGTCTTCCGGGAATGTCCATGACACTCCTGTCCTGAACGCAGTGGTTTTTCTCGGTGTCGGTTTCTATCTCTGGCACTCTCACTAACACAGGTTTAAACGTTACTTTGTGAACTGGACGTTTGAATTGAGGATCACATGGGGAAGAGAAACGTGGGTCATGAACAGTGTCGTTTTTGTATTTGTGATTTGAAACTTGTCGTTGGATTGTTGCACATGTTGAATCTTGTCAATGACTTTGGAAGGTGTCAGTTCTGCTGGGCTGCTAAACTCGATGCAAACGGGGGACTTCGGACTGTCGTGATGAATGGAAAGTCTCAAGCGATCATCTTCTTTGGCTTCTCATTGTCGTTTCAGTATTGTTAACAAAGAATCCCACACCACGGTGATGAACCCTTCTGCTTTGACCAGCGATACGTCGGACTTAAAATCTTAATACTTCACTGTGTATATATAAGCCATAGTTCTAAAGTTTCTAAAGGAGCGCTTTTACGTCTCTCGAATGTGGTAGGACTTTTCAGGGTTTACAAATGGTGGTGAACTTTGGTTAAGTGTAGACTCTCTGGGTCTGGATTCTGGCTCACTCATGTTATCTTCAAACTCACTGGCATAAAGTTGTGCCAAACCTTCAGCTACTGTGCAAGGCAGTAAATCACGTTTCTGTCTCTTAGTTTTTTTCTCTCCTTTCTTCATATGATGTGATCATGTCTTCCCTTTCAGTATTCATTTCACTCTCAAACCGACCAGAACAATGGAAGAGCCCGCACAGATCGAACGTCTGATCAGAGCTTTGCGAGGTGTCATATGAACGTTTTCTTCAGACTAATCCCACTCCTTTCGAGATAAAAGTCAAGATACTTGCTATATCTGTTAGATGAAAGGGCATTGGGCTTAAGAGTGTCCAGACCGTCAACAAAGCAAGACAGGTATCAGAAGAGACACAAGTCAAGATACATGTTTTCATTCTCAAGAGAAAGTACATTGGTCTTCAGAATGCTCTAAAATAACAACAGGTACAAGAAGAAGAAATGTGATCAGAACATAAAAAAGATGTACCTCCCCAAAATAAAGAAGCCAGACACGTCCAGAAAGAGAAAAGGAGAAGAAAAGAAGACGTGGAGAAAGTGAGGCAGAAGAGAAGGAAAACCTGTAAAGTGAAGAAATTCAAGACAAACAGAGAGAGTGAACAAAGACACAGTAGAAGTCTATGAACTTTTTAAAGTGTTGTGTTGGATTGTAAAATTTGTACCAGAATAGACCAGACAGAAAACGTAAGTGCCTCTTGGTTTTGAATTTTTATAATAAGGATATACACTCACGCATTCACTCACACACGTACATCATGGGGCAAGAAAGGGATTTTGAGTTTTAATTGATGTTGGCAAAATTAATAATATCTCTTTTCGAGAAAAATGGGTGGCCCTGCAAAGGACCGTTGGGTATTTGTTTTTTTTATTAATAAAAAATTAAGAATGGAACGTAATCAGCTTTAACTTGTCACGGCCAAGGCCTACTTCTGGACTGGCTCCTGTCGACGATTTGGTATAAATCACTAGTGTTTTTTAACTCAGGCGTATCATGTGTGTTGACGGGGTTGGACTGTTTGGCCCGGGAAGGTCGTTTTCTCTTTGGTCGTATTATTGAAGTCTGATACATTTGTTTCAGAATCCTTAACTCTGCTAAAATATCTAAGAGTACCGTCACCGTTTGACTCTCACTGTCCTTCTTCTCTCTTTCTTATACTTGTCGTTTCCTTCTTGACTCTTCTTCTTCTCGTTGCTGCCGTTGAAGGAGAAAAAAATATTGTTCTGCCTCTATCTGCTGTTGGAAAATTTCTCCAGTTCTTCTTTCTCTCTCTGTTTAAATTCCTCGACGTGTGGTAAAGAAGGAGAATGTGGCGAAGGTACTGGTACCAGAACAAATTTTTCGAAGAAGAAAGAAAATCGACTAAATCCCAATTAAACTTGACCTCCTCTGGAAGTAGGGCAGTGTTGACTTTAGTAGCCGCTACCATAGATTCTCGTCTATCCCCAATTCATCGTCTTCTTAGGTTCCATCATATTTGAAAAGTCAGTCGCATGGATTCACGGCGTACATACGCTAGCGCACCTATATAGGGAATGTGACGTCACAGGTGGCTCTCTTCGGATTGGAAGAGATACTTCTGACTGTAACTGAATTTTGTAACGCGTGTTAGGATTGGTGAAAATCTCAATCCGTTTCGATCCTCTCTTCCACCATAACTAACCCCGTTCATTTAATTCCTTCACCTGTTTTCCTCACAAGATGTGGACGAACGTAGAACCATCTACTCTCTTATCGTCCATGCTGTTCTGCTCGGACTTACCCATGTATGTGAAATCATCTTGGACAATTATCAGGATCACCGATACGACCGTTTGGAAAAGAAGAACTTCTGTGGAGAGACAAGGTTGTTGGAAGAAAGTCCTTATCTACGGACTTTCAGTCAGAAGAAGTTTGAGGAAGAGAAAAAAGACCTATACGATGCCCCCTATGTTAGCGGAATGATGTCAGTATAAACCCAAAGGCCCTTTTCAGGGCCACTTATATGCCTTGAAAAGATTTGCTTTCTTGCCTAAATTTTTTAAAGTCAGTTTCATAGTTGTTTGTGTTTGTATGTTGTATGTTGTATGTGTTATATATGTCTATGTCCCGCCAAACCAGTTCTAGTGTTTTTTCCCGCTCTTTGGTCCCGATTGAGGTCAGCCCCTTGCTGCATTTTTACCAATCTTCAGTACTGTGACGTCACCTTACCTGTTCCATTCATATTGTCCCTATATTAATGGTAAGTCCTATTGTCCCTATACAGGCCCAAGACCGTTTTGACTGGGATTTTCTTTGTCCGTAACAATCTTGTCCGTATATAGGTCCACGACCTTTTGAGCTGGGCTATCCATTGTCTGTATATCGTCCCCCTTTACTATTGTTATTATTCAGTTTTCTGAAACGTAACTAATGGGACGGTGAACGAAACAAAGAATATAACACTGTGAGCTTGATCACGTCTTGACACGAGCAAGGTGAGAAACGTAGACTGCCGATAGAAAAAAGTTTAAATAACTCAAAAAAAGCTAAAATAACTACGACGCAAAGACACATTTAAAGCAATAATGCGTTAAAAAAAGTTCACTCTCCTCCAGCGCCACTAGATATACGCAAAAACCCTGGAAAATCTTTTTTTCAAATAGAGAATATGTATCGATTCGAAAAAGCCGAAAGTAAATTCATTTGAAATAGTTCATTATCATAAAAGCAATACATGCATTCAAGTATACGCACACACATGCATACATACCTTATATGGATATAGTTATAGCAAACATTTTAACATCTTTCTATGCAATTTATAATAATAGATATGTGTCCATTATTTATTGCATCAGTGTGACGATTATATTATTGTAGCACAAAATATATTGTATTAGGTACGGAGAGTTGAACACAGCCTTGACCGTAATCTTAACGTAATAGCTTTACCAGCATTGTTGCTTCAAGCTTTTCACGATGTTTATAAAATTTATTCTTGGCATAACGTCAAGGAAAGAGTCTCAAAACCAAGCATCAATTATCCTATTGACATTAATTAACTTTGCCACACGTGTTAGAATTAATTCCTTAACCTATTATAATTAGGCAATATCAGCTTAGATGAATAATTCTGGAACTGGGTTAATATATGTTGATAAAGTTATCGTTTGTATTTGTTATCGTTTGTTATTTAAATCAGAACAACAAATCCAGTACAGATGAACCAAAAACTGCTACCTGAATGCACTTTGTTGTTATAATTCGAACATGTCATCTACCACATGTTAGTAGACATGTTTGATAGGTAAGGCCTCCTGCGGTCTGTCTTTTAAATTTGTGTACTGCACGTTCTGCAATTAGTTTGGTTACTTAACCTCAACTTTATTTTATTTGGATTTTGTCATTCACATTTTGCAGCATTACATATAGAGTCAAATGTATCCAAGCGATAACATGAAATGTCAAAAGCAGTGATTTTTTAAATGGAATATAGTTATTTAACTTACGAAACCGAGAACATAGAACATTCTTCAAAACACACCCTCACGGTATTTTTGTACCCTGTTCAGTTGCAAGGTCGACCGATCTTAATGCTGAAATATAATATTGAAATTCATTATTAATTTGGAATTAAGAGGAGACGACAAACTTGTTTAGATTATTGGCTGATAAATGCTTCCTGAACATCGAAAACGTAAAGGACATGAATCGTGTACACAAGAAATCCGTGTTGAATGTTCAGAGGAAGAGCATGTCTGATTGTATCAAGTAAATAACGAGTATATTTAATCGGGTTTGCCCAAATACGAGAGTTTTTCGCCCACGAGATGAAGTGTATCCATTAATAACTGGTATCAAGCAAAGTTTCCTTTCTATTTCTTGCTTATAATTGTTGTGTAGCTAGATGTCTACCAAAGATTAGTAGCAGATTTCTTTAATATCAGCTGCTGATTGTGTGTGTTCTGCAGTATTTTGTGTACATTCGCATAGCACAGACCGGTATTAACATATTTCTCTGATTGTGTATGTTCTGCAGTATTTTGTGTACATTTGCATAGCACAGACCGGTATTAACATATTTCTCTGACTGTGTGTGTTCTGCAATATTTTGTGTACATTCGCATAGCATAGACCGATATTAATATATTTCTCTGATTGTGTGTATTCTGCAGTATTGTGTGTACATTTGCATAGCACAGACCGGTATTAACATATTTCTCTGATTGTGTGTGTTCTGCAGTATTTTGTGTACATTCCCATAGCACAGACCGGTATTAACATATTTCTCTTTCCTAATTCAAACTAATAAAGCATATGCTTGGAACAAAAACAATAAATTAAAAATACACGAAGTTCATATTGAAATTCAATTATGGTTTTCTTGCATGATAGATCAGGTCAGAACTACTTCCAAACTCTCCATGAGTTTTCAATAACATAAGGTGTCTATTAGGAGTCTAAGACTCGTATCTTCTAAAGAGTGCAGTCTGTAATACGTTGAATGCCCCAAACCCGCCGTTTTTCATAAATTTAACCATTCGGCCAATCTAACTTTTGTTTGGTAGGAAGGAGATGATTTGTTAAAAAATAGAGCTTGCATTAACCCTTCTTTGGAATAATCTGGACATTATATATAAACGAATCTTTAATATTCAGTTTAGAATTAAGAGGTGTCACCTCTTAATTCAGTCGCCGAAGGCAGTAGTAATTCCGTTCTTTTTTCGGAAATGTTCTAAAAGTTGCAAATTCATACATTCGACACATTCTGATAGTAACTAATCAAAAAACAACAATATTAGAACATGATGGAAAAGGTGAATCGAGAAGGAAGGAAGAGAGGGAGGCCTGCTTTCATAAACAGTATGCTTGAACTTTTTCCTTTCATTTCGTAAATAATTGATTCATATTTGGAACAAACTAATCTAGAATAATATCACACAAGGATCGCCTACCGTATCCGACACCACATGGTGATGGCTTCTTCTGTTTGCAACGGTGACATCATCAAATAGTGTGTTCCAGCTTTCAACTGAAATCGGTTGACCCACAGATGTCGCCTATTAACATCGAATTAATTCGCACGCATATGATAAAGTGCCCGCTAGTCTCACCTTGAGGGAGAAATTAAATTGTTCATAATGTGTTGAAGCGTCGATTTTATCTAGTTTTAACATTGTGTAGCACCATTATGTTTCCAAATTCAGTATTGTTTAGGTGACGTAAATATAGGAATGCATGCACAAATTAAGTTCAATTTGCCAGTTGCAGTTTCTAAACTGGTTCTGCTCGCATTTAGAACAAGTCGCTCGAGTTGAATTTATATTACGCGTCACATGTTTATTGAAGCTCCTCTTTAAAAATTATTTATCAAAACAAGAATAAATTCAAAAGGAACATCAAAGGAAAAGTGGACTTTATAATAATGCCAGGGAAATTAAGATGTTATGACAGCTGCAGTCGTGGGTTTCTAATCTATGGCGATTAGCTTTAAACCACACGGGCGCTTTATAGTAGTGATTGATTTCGATTCCAAACTATCAACCGATGTAAACTGGAAATTGTACTGTAATTCTACAAGCATGCCTAACAATCTTCACAGATATTAATAACATTTAACAACAAAAGACATTGCTTATGAATGCGAGGGTTTTTTTTTTGCAAACATAGTCATTAATGCTTCATGCATGTCTCTATTCAAAGGTAAACTCTTCGTTATACATGGAATACAAGAAAAAAATTCCCTTATAATTGGTACTCATTTTGTATGCGACCTGCAATTATCACAAGATCGGTGAGAAACATACAAATTTAGTATCCCCATATATTTGAATTAGATGTTACCGAAGTTGGAAACCGCCCAAACTGATATATACTAGCAATGTTTGGTGCATTGAAAGGTACTATAAAGTCTATGAAAAGAGGCTTTAGATGAATGAATGGGAATAAATCTATGCTTGTGTCAAAAAGTCGTCGTGTACTTTCAAAGAGACATATATTAAGTACAAAAACACAGGAGTCAAAGTTCGAAAGTAAATGTTATACATAGCTATGTAGAGTTTTAATACTACTCCTTCTACTACTACTACTACTACTACTACTACTAATAATAATAATAATAATAATAATAATAATAATAAAAATGATAATAATAAATAATTAACGACAGAATCAGTAACAAACTACAAAGTAAAAGGAAGCAATAAAGTATAAAACACGTATTTTCAAATTTATATGAATCACCTATCTTAAAATTACACTGTTCAATTGCATATATTTGTAAGAATACACTAAGAATGTCTCTTAAATAGTGCTAACATTTTCAGCACATAAACATTACAGAATCGACTCTTTAGATTTTTATAAAATTATATTTAAATGAGCAGGCATTCTTTCGATGGTATCGTGTACCTATTACCTTCAATGACAAGGCTACATTCTTTTAAGAAACCTCTTAATTACATACAGTAATACAATTATTTAAGTATCGTTATTACCTAATCATGTCAGAAAACAACGGAGAAATCAGGCACTAAATAGTGCCGATTGCAAACCGAAATTAAGTGACATTCAAATTAGACTTTACACTTTACTACAGTTGCCACATCACGATATAATCGAAAATGTGTTCATGAACCTTTAAACACAAAAACCAAGAAACGAACGATTTTATGTGGCAGATCTGTTTTGCTACAAAGGGTATCGAGGTCTGAGAACCATTTTTTATCTAATGGATACTAAATGTGGTCATCTTAACTATCTGCTAAGTTATCTCCCTTATCAATTTGTTACTAATTTCCTCTTCTCGAAGGAAAAGTTGAGGGTTGAAAATATTTATCGATGTTTCAGCTACTGCTGTTTTTGCCTCGATCTTTCCTTTGTGAACAAAAATGCAAAACAAACCGTTACATGTCGTGGACATCTGCTGTTAGTTACTCACTAAGCACAAGAAGTCAATGAAACTTCTAGACAAATCAGCTCGCAGTAATGTATAATGTCCAGGTAGCTATGGTGCTTTCCATCTAATTGAAACCTTGTTTGGCACTGAGACTTATTTTCGCCTATTTCATTTTTTATTGTCCTTTTGAATAGCAGTTTGCCCCTACAATTGAACCTAATTAATATGATATACAATAACCATGGTCTATCGACGAAACAATCAGAGTTTTGTCTATAGGCTGATTCATTTTAATTGACATCGTTATTGAAAGCAAATGATTTTTGTCCAGTTTAATAACCGTATATGCTGCGTCAACGAGACAGGTATTGCTGTGGAATTATTATTCATGCGATCGTCGTTGTCCGATCTAAATTACATTAAATATGAGTCGTTGATATAAATTAACTTTCAAGCAAGTTCTCAATGAAAATTTCATTTTGGAAAATGTATATTACATCATTCTTTGCGTAATCACGTTTCATTTATAGGCTGAGCATGTGTTGTTTTAATATATTTCACTTTTCTGAAGCCTCGGTAAATGCCACAGCACAAGCCTTTTACAGAAGAATTCGTTGTATTTGTGCGGAGATACGTCCTATACTGTGTTTCTTTTTGGCGCACAAATATATATTTGAACAAGAGAATATTAAAGCTATTGAAAGTATTCTTCGTAGTGTTTGCTTGGAAACATTCGATTTGGGCAGTGCCATTGATACGGTGTTTAAGTCTCATAATTCCAAATGGAAACACCATTCCAAAAAAGTGTGGTTACACATCTACATATGTGAGCATTATTGCGCACGTAGGCATGTTTACCTATGCTGTTGCAGTTTGGCATTTGTCCATGCTAGAGTTGTTGGAGAATATTAATGAAAATAAAGAAGCCAAGCAGAGAGGGAAATATTTTTAAAATGTTATATCGACATGATTATGTTTTTCTAGACCGCGAGCAAATCGTATAATGAAAAAGTATTTGAGATACCTGCAAGTCTGAAATGGCTATACAAATGTGTGCAGATGTGTGCATGGTTCACTTATAAGTCTATGTTTACAACGTTTCTGTGTGTGTGTGTGTGTGTGTGTGTGTGTGTGTGTGTGTGTGTGTTAACTAGTTGCTGACAGACTTAAATAACACAACATATAAACGCAGGTGATCAAACAAACAAGCACGTATAATTAAAATGTTCTCTTTCAAATCTTTTCTTGTTTTAACTCAGTTGCAACAATGAGAAGTTGATTGAAGTCGATCTAACATATATTTATTTCTAAAAATGTAAGTTTCGAAAAATCATTACATTTTAAACAAGGATATATTTTAATCGGTCATAAACGAAGAAAAAGCTATATCGCAACTTTTAATAATAAACCCTTTATACAAATGTTACGAAACGAATTCATTAACGTATGTACGCGCTTAAAAGTAAAGTCCGACTGCAAACCGCACAAACACAGATCTGGTGTTGCAAACTGCTCAGGCAGGTATGTCTTTATGAGGCTACTTAGAAATTATAGGCAAAACATGCAGCATGGACCCTGATCTGTCGGCGCATTATGCGACGGCAAATCGGAATCAATGTTGTTTGAAGTTGGTCTCGACCTAAAAACGAGTGCTTAAGTGTTATTCAAACTTTTTTCCGACTAATGTAAAATGTATGATTTTCGTCAATAAGAGTAACGCGGTTCCATGTCATACCTTGTACCTTAATCCTAACTCTTAAGTACAATAACTGTGTGATTCAAATAAAATCTATAGCTCCTATGAATTTTGTATAAAATGAATTACTGTGAATTCACTCTTTTTCATCGGTTGTCATTTTCATCTATTTTGTGGTTGCTACTAACATCAAATTAAACCACCATCAAACCACGTGACTAATTATAAGGAGCAATTGATGGCCTTCCCTATTCAATGAATATGATAGATGAATATGTCACTTTAAGCAGAAACACGAAAATAAATTAATTTCAAGATGCATCTGAGATTTGATTTAATTATGCATGTGAAACGCCATAAAGCCAGCTTGTTTTTAATAAGTTTCACCAGAAATGACATATGACATCTGATAAGAATTGTGTTTCCACAAAACTGTCTAGTCTTACATGTGAATTTTATAGCAGTGTATTGCGTCAATCTGTCATGCTGCGGTACAATTGCACTTTGTTTGATAAAGTGTTACGAGCTTCTAAACAAACACGACACACTGTGTTAAGAGCTTTACAAGATCGACAACTTTTTCTTTGTCAATTTTCGTTCTGAAGGGTTTAAAGCACTTTACTTTATTTACAGCAGATTCAATATTCTCAGTCAAAAAACAAAAAACTAGAACCATTTACAAATAACTTAAAGGAAAATTAAAAACTTGATTTTTGTTGAATGTAAGCACTTGTGTGACTTGCATCTTAAATCGTGAATTGAGACAAATTCAAGAACATCAATATTTGGACAATTTTTAAAAGCTTTTAGGATTGCTTAACACCTATTCTGTCAATCGATGAACAGTTAGATTTAATGGCAAAATGTTGTTTAGTTCTTGAACAATCAACCTCACTTGTTTATACATCAGTAATGTTGCAGCTTTTACGCCGCTCGAATTTCCATTTTTCACTGATAACTCGATTGAAACCTTATGGTACATTTGATCGAAGTTCATGATATATTAGTAAGCCATCAATAGGATATATATGTATGTAGATAGATAGATAGATAGATAGATAGATAGATAGATAGATAGATAGATAGATAGATAGATAGATAGATAGAAAGAAAGATAGATAGATAGATAGAAAGATAGATAGATAAATAGATAGATAGATAGATAGAATTTGAAAGACACAATGGACGAAAGTCTTCTTTTATACCAATAACAATTGAACGTATTGGTGTTTTGTGGTTTCGTTTCATAGTAAGAATAAGACATGTGGATAAATAGATTCTTGTAAGGCAGTAGTAAAACCTTCTTTTATCAGCTTACCTGTCTCAAAGTGTGTTCAGTAGAAGCTTATCCATGAAGTAGTATAAATAGTATTTACTTTTATGTCGATCAATGTAAAAGCTGTAACACTCCCCCCCCCCCAAACTCCAACCCCACTACTACACGCACGAACACACACTTTTTCGACAAGAGAGGGAGAATTGTTGTATACTAAAATATACCAATTATGTTATAGTTTGTACATTATTTATTACTGGTATTGAACTAACAAAGACAGTATTCGGGGTTTATGCACATATATGTATACTCGTGTGTTTCCCAAATGTTGATATACAATGGGCATTTTATTGGGATAGGTACGTGTAGGTGGAAATATTTTAAGGCAAATATAAAAATAAATTTCAGTGTCATCATTCATTGTAGAAGCTGATGAAGTGACACACAGGGGTTCCGTATTCACTCTAATGCATGTGTTGTAGATGACATCCTCACTTCCTTTACAGGGCAAGCTTCAAGAGACATCATTACCTGAAGCACGTCATAGGACATACTATTAGAGTTTTGTAGGCTCTTGACAGAGTATAAGTATGTGTTTGTTCTTAATGTAAGTTTCATTTATTTCCATGACATTATATGACTCCAAGGTTACTAAAAGCTGTGTTACAGGCTTTCAGCCCGATAAATCTGTACATAAAAAGATTGACTATAACGTTTTGAGGCACTTTTAGCAACATTAAAACAAAACTAAAGAATACGCAAAGCACCAATCATTATCGAAAATAATCGTCTAAATATGTTTTGAAAATACGCCCATTTTTATATCACGTGGCAGAGAAAATCACAGTCTAATTTCGGTTATTGCAGAAACATGTTTTTAAGTGTCACCAAATTCGATTTATTATGGAATCGGTTAATGACACGTGAAAAATGTTCGTTTCAAATTCGAAACACGCCGTATTATATAATTCATTAGAATTGCATTAATCCTCAAAAGAAAACCAATGAAATTTAGCGATGATTCTTTGACGCGATTTGTACTGTTTTCATTCGATATAAATCTTAAAAAATGAGAACGGAATCAATTATATTTGGTTGGGATAAATTCATATAGAGCATGACTCGTTTGCTTCCGTTCGGAAAATTTCAACAAAACAAAAAACAGAAAGATAAAATAGAAAAAGCTCTTGTACATCTCCATCATTGCACATAAGAACCAAAAGTGACCTACTCTCACTCAGATAAAATTATCTTAGATACAAGAGTAAATGCAGATTAATTTTCCAGCGGTTTATTTGTGAACTCGCATACAAAACGAAATGTCACAAAATTTCTTTTCTGGTTTTCCTAATATATGAATTCTAGCTATGTCTTAATGAACAGAGCCAAGTTATAATTTGAAGGTAAACTTCTGGCAATCTCAGATACAAAAAAGTGTGATAAATCCTGGGTGTGAAACTTTAGATCATTCTTTTTCGCATATACGTCTTTATTTAAATGTTTTTAACAAGAACATACTACTAACATTTCAATTGTTAAATTTGGAAGTGTTCCGCTCAAAATTGCAGTGGTAGTTTTAATATCTCAAAAATAAACTAATCGCGTATGATTCAGTAATGAATTTAATTAAATTTGGTCTCGATTAACCATCTGAACAAAAGTCGTTATTTAAGAAAGAAAAAAGTGATCAATGGCTCTATCGAAACCAATAAATCAAATTAATCTGCTTCGAGTCAGGTTTAAATGTTGACCATTCTCATTTTGTTCATCATTTCTCGCAAATATTGGCAGCATGTCCATCCTGATTAAAAATAAAATAATTTATTGTGTTGTTTTGTTTTGTTGCGTTATCAGTCTATAGAAAACAAAAACGAACATTTTTGTTCGGATCTGTAATAAATCTTGCTTAGAAGACCTGGATTGATTTACATCTAATATTCAGTTTTGATGCATTTGTCAACGTCCCCGTAACCTTTCTAATGATGTGCGAAGAGTGTAAAACATCCATCAGATAGTGATGGAACAGTTAAATTTCGTTTGTGATGATTCTTTTCTGGAACAGTGCCAATAACGCTTCGTACTCACATTTTGTAAAATATAAAACTCGTCTCTATTTAGACAACATGAAAAATAATAAATCAAGTAGTTTTCATGTATGGTACACTGACAGAGAGAAAATTTGAAAGTCCCAGCACTAGTCGAAATACCCTAGAAGAGCTAGAAGTGTATTGTGTTAACCGAACACTTTTCTTTACGTGAATGTGTCTCGAAAATTGCATAAGTTCGCTTCCGACAGATGCTTGGAAGATGATTATTTACTAACATTACCAGGTCAATATGAACTAAACCCTATTTGTTACACTATGCGTACCTCGAATAATATGGATGTAAAGTTCTCTGTGAACTGAAGAACAGAGTAAGTGTAAGCAATGGCTCTTACTCGTGTCCTAAGGAATCTCTTGAATAGACTTTTTAGGTGGAGGACATTTTCTAGGAAAACAAGATGCGTTAGGAAGTGTTTTACACATATTTTCATACCAATGTCCAAACATACTGATACATTGAAAGATGGGAAGTGTCTGCAGACACTCTACTATATCCTTTCACATATGCTAACACAAAAGAGAGAAGGGGTATAGTGGTTTAATGTTTTAGCTTGGGCGGGAAAAGAAAAGACGCACACAGACACATACACAAACATACAAGCACCAATGTTTTACCTGCAGTTATGGTACTATCTCACCTCCCTCTCCCTCGTTACCTTGGGCGAATTATTTCAGAAAGAAACAAAAGCGAGAACTTGACACTTGCGTGAAACGACAGTAGGGAGCAGAAGAAGCATTTATTTAACAACAAAAAACAACGGGGGGGGGGGGGAACGAGAAGAAGAAAAAGAATCGGAAAACTTTCAAATGTGAAAAGGAAGGGAGCAAATGCGAAATGGTTAGTCTGTTACAGGAAGATGTTAAAGCACTAAAGAGACATATATCAGACTTCTTTAGGTCAGCCTATGAGAAAGGGACGTTCACACGCCAAGATTTCTAAACCTTCGATCACTAGATATAATCTTATCGTCACCTGGGATGCTAGCAGCAACTGCTGCCACCAAGAAAGCAGCAACAACGGCAATAGGAAGAATAGGATCTGTCCGTGGAAAATGATTCAGACAGCTTAGAAAATAGATAGTATTCAATGACTTCCAAATCAAGCAAATCCCTTCCCATGATTCAACTGTGTGCATGTATGAATATGTTTAAGTATCCTGTCAAGAATACAAGTTTTAAAAAATCAAGAGAATAGAAACTGAATAAGAAATAAAATGAAGTTGCATAGTGCATCACATGTCTTCTTTCTTTCACTATCTATCTCTTTGTTTTAATTTCTTCAGTTGCATGGATTCTTTATCTTCTTGTTCTATTTATCGGGCTTTCTTGAATTTCTTGACAGGAATGGGTTCTTCTTTTTGATTTTTTCTTTTGCTGTTGCTTTTGTCTGTTTGTTTCTGAAGAATGCTCCTCTAGCTCCTTCTCCATGTTCCCGTTTTTCTAAAGACAATCTGTTGACCAAAACCCTTTCTCTTGACATTGATAACAGCTATACATATTCTTGTCTCTGTATTCTCCTCTCTTGGAGGTTCCTTTCAGTTGACCATTGTGGAAATTCTGGACACCTTTTAACTCGAGAAATACAGTCCCTTCTCATTTTGAAAGTATACGTTCGAATGATTGACTGACTAGAAGGACTATATGTTCGACTCCATCAGCTTTTTCTTCGTGTGTGTGTTTATATAATTTTGGAAAAAAAGGTAAAACGAATATATTTCGCTGAGAACAATCCACAACAAGAAGCCAAGACGGCGACAACAAAACTTTTATTTTCGACTTACATACAGGAAGTGTTATCACAAGTGCATGCCAGTGATTTCAGAGAGGACAGGAGTGACTTTGAACCAACACTCTTTACTACAAGTCCAACAGAATCAAGTTCCATTAAGAAAAAAGTCGTTGTAGCTCCTATTAGACATACTAGAGACTCACTAAGTCACTTCCAGACAATTTAGAACCAGCTCTTATGCGGACACTGGGAAATTTAAGATTTAAGATCTAATGTGCTGCCACAGCAGGTAGCAAGTTTAATTATATATTCGTTGGATTCATAGTTAGAAACACTGAAACGACGATGCACAACTAAAGATTACAATCGCAAGTGCCTCTCCAGCAGTAACGGCAATTGCAGTCTATTGTCTGAATCGAGTTTATTATAATTTCAGAATTAAAACCATCAAAAATCATCGAAAAATTCAAGACATCTAACAATCCAATGACGAGTTTAACAAGTTATAATGGAAAAGTTACTCTTCACATAACCCATGTTTTACCTCCTCGAGCCAGCGGACAATGCTAAATGTTACTTAATAATTAACTCCCCATTACCAAAACAAGTATTGCCCAAATCAACAACTCACAAGATTTAACGTGATTAGGACTGGCTATCGTGTTAGATCGATACCGCGGTGGAAAAGATTATGGGAGAGCAATTAAAATTCAGAATGTGCCAAACAACAAAGAGACACAGAATACCGTTTGAAGCAAGCCGGGATTTCCAAATAGAGCTATCTCTGGCATTCCTGAAATGAAGAAACTTGAAGATGCTCTGGCTGCTTGTTTGTCATTGAAATTATGTCATCAAGTGGTTCGTGGAGTACCAGCTTACCTAGAGTGAAAATATACATTCATGTGTATCATCAAGAACATTTCGATATCATTACCTCCATCGTTTCTTTGAGACATTTACTATTGCGAGAAATGATACCATGGATTTAACAGTCGGGAACAGCATATTCAATGCTGAAAGAGATGTCCGTGTTTAGTTTCGACGCCATGAAGGAAAAGAAAGCATGTATTACTCTTGTTGCAAACTAATTTTTCCAGCGCATACAGCTCTGAATGTGCTTGGTAATTTATTGAGAACGTGCTCCACTTGTAGACATCTTATTTGTCGCAGAATAGAAACCGAGTGGGTTTTTGGACTAAATGAATAAGACAAACACAATGTGAGAAAGATGGAAATTTATTAAATGAATTAATAAAGAAAAATATATGATGTAAAAATACAATGATTCTCTCACGCTCTCAACAAACGATTGACTCAAATCACTCTACACAACATTTACCATTGAAAATAAACCAAAAATATGAAATCAATATGAAGTACAGATCCAAGTAACCTCATGGACTGTAGATACGCTTCAAACAGTATTTTACACTACAAGAGAGATTCACATAATCTCGAATATGAACTCCGATTAAGATTCAAAATAATCTTATGAACACAACTAAGATTCAAAATAATCTTATGAACACAACTAAGATTCAAAATAATTTTATGGACATAAAAATGCAATTGGAATAATAATTGAACGTATGCTTCTAGACCCCTTGTACAGTTGCACGATTCCTTGGGTTGGCCCACACTCTTATCGGCCGCTCGCACCCTTTATGGATCCACCACATGTACAGTCATACGTATACACACGTACAGACAAAATACAACACTTTTTCACAATCAGTTACAATAAAACCAAATTTGTCATAATAATAGTTTCTGTAAAATCTCTAGATATATGCTAATACATTAACCTCTAATAGTGACTTGTAATTCAAAGTTCAAATCTGCGTTGTAATAAATGCATTATTATGCGATAAGACATTACAAACCGAATAAGCTTCGCAAATATCAAATGAAATGTAAATTTAACACTTACCCCTATGGCTGGAGTACAATGGAGAGCGTACACTCCTTGACGTGATCCAAAACGACCAGTGTCGGTTTAGAAATCGATCTTACTTAAATCCATAGGAGAGTGAGCAAAAGTCAGGGTAAAATACCCGTGCATATCATGTTATTAATGTCCCTTCGTCGCAAGTAATTTCTAGCGAGGTAGATGTTAAAACAGTCGCTTACCTGGAAAAATCCTTATTCACCCTAGATAACGTTGTACGCATGTACAACGAGAAATAGTCAAATAGTTCTAAGGCAAAACACAGTTATTTTTTTGCCTAATTCTGTGGTATTATTCGAACCAATAACCTAAAGGCACTTGTTTGCCCGGGAAAGAAAAGATACCTTGTTCGTGACCAATTCGTGTGCTTTTTACGAATGTAAAAACTATAAATGTGAAAATGAATTTTAAGGAAGTAAAAAATCAGCACAAGAACAAACAGAAACGGGTGGCTCTTATTTGTCTTTACTTTTTATTGTACACCATACTGGTATTCACATCCCTAATTTTTACGTATCTCACCATAAATGTAAGCGTAAGAAGTGTATACAAGGACATATCTAACATTCAGACCAGTATCTGAGACCTTAAAGTATACATATTTGGAATAATATGGCCCAAAAGCCCATGCCCCGCACACAAGGTGGCAATGATTAACATTCAATAAATAACGTTTGATGTATGAATCGATATACTGACCCCAAAATTAGGTGTATAAGGTGGACAAATACCCGGACGATAAGATCGCGCCACACAAGGCTACAATATTGATTCAGAACACACGACCAAGACATAATATCCTCTTACCCTACCCGCCAAACAAAATAGATATATAATGTGGTCCAAAATCGAAAACCATCAGGACCCACCGCAAAACGCGGTAAATAGAAATCTCCCTAATCAAAACACATAAATGAAGCGTCACGTACTGCCTAGTTTGAAATAAAAGAAACTCGGCCGAAATATATTATACAATATACGGTGGTTACAATTCCAAACCATCAGACCAGGCCTCACAAGGTGGCATAGACTGAACAAAATCCTAAAACTAAACCCACTAGCAAGGTACAACGCTTCCTAGTTTAAAAATGTTCTGAGGAAGAAGATCTATGGCAGAAACCGTTTAAAAAAGTAATTCCCAAAACTCATCTGTCCCCTATCAACAAGCCAGAAGTACTGAGGTCTTCCTTCTAAATTCCGTCCGAGATGACAATTTCAATTTGGCAAAGAACAAATATTCCCAAACCTTGGATAAAACAAAGGCTGGCTGTCACGTCGAGGTGCGAACCTCCTGCCCCATCACCTCCAATCACGATTCCGGACATGAAAATTAAGAAGTGTGCAGTGCACACAGTAAAGCGTCGCACGGATGCTTGTCACCAGTCTGACGAATAATTAAGAAGCACAAGGTGCGTACTGTAATCAGTCGCACATGGCCATTTGGTCAAACGCGACTATAATCAAGATCAGTCAATAATAAAATGAAGTCTTGCAATTAATTATTCCCACGCAGATTTCAGCAGTCAGAGGAATCCGCTGTTGAAGATGAGTATGTGAGTGAACCACCTGCGGTTGGCTTATGTTGGTTCACGCAGTATGAGATCACCTTACTGGCAATTAGTCAGAAGACGATGTGCGTATATAAGCCAAAACATCATTGGTTAAACATAATCATTTTATTTCATTTGCAATCGTCACTTGAATCCAACACAACATAGCGAATGGAGGGGGTACAGCAAGCTAGGAGACGCAACCTAGCGCATGGAGGTGAAGCCACCTTCAATAACTTCCCAAGAGCGGAAATCCCCAGAGTATATTGTATAGAGATTGCTGACAGAATTGCCTGACTGCGTTTGTTTTCAATTGGATTTTGAAAACCTATTTATATTACAACTCTGAAAATAAAAATTTGATCCTTTTGACCAGATATCTAAATATAAAGTTATGATTACAACACGAATCTGTGAAATAACTATGATCACTAAATTACTGAATGGCTACTTATACCCACCGATAGTATTATATATTGTTCTGAAATATTAAGTACAATATGGACTCTAAGTTCCAGATCGAAAATGAATAATTCAAATGCTAACTAAATATACAATTACAGTATAATTACAGTAAAAGTATGTAGCTAATACATACCTGCTCATGAGGGAGGGTCTGTCATACACAATTTGACCCAAGTAGTGAAGGGGGGCTGTATACGGACAATGAAAAAATACATTACAGACCAACCTGGTGCTATATACGGACAATAGGTTGGGCCTGTGTGCGGACACTAGGAATGGAACAGGTAGGATGACGTCACGGTACTGGACATTGGCAACAATGGTGCAAGAGGTTGACCTGAGTCGGGCGGAACATCAGGGACTGACTTGAATATGAGTGACTTCAGGGACACATAAATACATGTATAGAGACAAAGACATAGGCACATCCATAGATACATAAATACATAGATTGATGAACATCAATCTATCACCAAAAATATCAAATCGACTAAAAAGAAATTTAGGCAAGAGAGCAAATGTTTCTTCTCCTGCTCTTCTTTCTTTTTTCTTGAGGGGTTGTCTTCTTCTTTTTCTATTTTCTCATTCCACTCACTCATTCCTATTCTGTCTTTTTCGTCTCATTATTTGTCTTCATCTTGGCTTTATGAATTGTATAGACACCATACTCCAATTTCATGATGAATTCCTCCACCATCCTTAGGTAGTCTATAGCCTCTTGCAATATCTTTATGACGTCGATCTGATTTATAGCCATCTTTGATTTTTCAATGTTGAATGTCGTGAATCTGTCTGTCTAATTGAATTATAGTGATGTGCGCTCACTAGGAGCATGTGTCATTGGTTAATGTCACCACATGTGACTTTTTAATTACTCCTGGTGAAGGGGGGCCCCGAGTGGCCGAGTGGTCTAAAGAGCTCACCGTTACGGATCACTGCCATCTCACCTCTGCGTCGGTTCGAGTCTCTGATTCGGCTAATGTGGTTATGTGAGAAAGCTTGCCAGTAGCTTCTCGTGGGTCGGTGGTTCTTTCCGGGGTTTTTCCGGGTTCTTCCTCCACCATTAATACTGGCAGCCATGTATAGCCTATCTTGTGCTGAAAAATGGCGTTAAACCCTACAACAACAACAACAACAACAACAACTCCTGGTGAACGGAATGAGTACCACATC
Source organism: Sinohyriopsis cumingii (assembly GCA_028554795.2). Classification (NCBI taxonomy): domain Eukaryota; kingdom Metazoa; phylum Mollusca; class Bivalvia; order Unionida; family Unionidae; genus Sinohyriopsis; species Sinohyriopsis cumingii. The sequence continues at coordinate 40,582,683 of CM068824.1, forward strand.
CCCCAGGCTTTAATGTGTTCACAGAACACTTTTTAATTGGGCCGTCAGATCGAGGTACTATTGAGTTCCTAACGATCTGAGTGTATGGCTTAGTTGAGTGGGACTGGACCCAACACACACTCGAGTTTTCAGTTGCTATGATTTGCGACTAGTGGGATTGGACCCAACCTGTGATCGCTTTTTCTGCTTGCTAAGGCGTACACTGCATGTATCGTTTTGGTGTCTGCTGTGCTGCGGTACTGGTAGTGACTGTGGTGCTGGTACTGGCTGTAGTGCTGGTTGTGGCTGTGCAGGCGTCCGCACCTCAGGCTTAACCTCAGACAGAGGCCTTAGCATGAGATGAGGCAGGATTCTTTTTTGCTTCTCTATCTTTTTTCTCTTTTCCTCCTCTTCCTCAAGGCTGTCAGCTTCGTATATAGCCTCATCTAAAATGCGCCTGGCATAATCCAACTGCATTTGGAGTTCCAAGAGTTTGGCAATTCTCTCATTCATAGTTTAAGTTGACTAGTAAACGGTAGGTAACCAGACTGACGAACGCTTCCCTTTATATTTGTGAAGCGAGGACGTGAAGGAAAACATCCCCTGATACCAGAACTCACAAGACCCACATTACTATCCATCACATGGAACCCGCGGACCTAAAAGAAACGCTCTTGTACTTTTTGTATACCTCCAATCACTAACAACAAACGAAAACAAACAGAATTTTTGACAAGCTACGGAAATGAAGTGCTCATAGGCACATTTCTAATTTTTTTTTGACGTACAGACAACCACAAATACACAAATTTTGGCATTTGGACAAGTACATCTTTTCGAGAGTATTTGGGTAGCCCTAGAAAGGGCTATTTTTGTGGACGGTGAGTTATGGCAATCTTGTTTGGTCTGAGATTGCGTCCCCGTCTGGCAACAGGCGTTACCACATGATAAGGTCAGCTTCTTCGAAAAGAGAAGGAGAACTCTTTCGTGTCTACACGGCAGTCACCAAAACCTCTGTAATGTTTCTGTTGTTGTTATTTCTGCTGATGATGCTCTCTCTCTCTCTCTCTCTCTCTCTCTTTCTCTCTCTGCTTCTGAAGTCTGTATTTGTCGGTCCATTCTTCTTACTCCTTCATCATTTCCTCTCTGAAGACCTCTTCTATCAGGTCTTCAGCTGCTTTCAACATTCTGACATTCTCTGTCTCTATCTCTTCAGGCTTGGATATCAGGCTTTGCCTGATACGATGCAAATGCATGTCATCTTCGTTTAGTTTAGGTTGATGAGTCAACAATGGATGATCAGTCGGTCGTTGGATTAAGGTCGTATTCGCTCACTAGGGCATGCACGACCGTTTAATGCCCCCACTGGGGGCTGATTCATTTTTTCGAGGGGACGGAATAGTGCCGCGTCCCTCAACGCTTTAAAGTATACACCTTGTGCTGACTGAATTGTCCGTTTTCGAGACATTGTTGTCTCACAGGAAGTGTGGTGAGTGTGTTAGAAATGTCCGGTGGAGGCAGAGATTGCCGGACTGAATAGGAGCAAGGCACCTTACATCCGGGATCATTTCTTTTTTGCTCCCAAATTTTCCGAAAGGTATATGGTGTCGTTTTGCCGTAATTCGAATTTAAAAAACATTATTTGTGCCGTTTGTAGTAGTAGGAGTGGCATAGTGGATCTGCCTAAGATAGTTTATAGGGAATTTATTTAAAAAATTAGTAGTTAGGGAACCTTACTTAAAATGTAAAGTTTTCCGCATTGTGCGGGGGACATGATGGCCTGGTTTTAGCCACTTTATAAGTAAAATATTTTGGGTACTATATCCTAAAAGACTAAATTTAATTGCCACTTTGTGCTACTGTGCCTGATGACTTTGGGGTTTGAGACACCTTAAAATGCTAAATTGAGGTCTTACGCTATACTTAATGATTTAGTTAGTCTAATCGTTGCCGTATTGTGCATCTGGTCCTGATGGCTGGGATTTAAGCCACCTTGTAATAACTAATTTTTAACGGCTAGTTTCGATTGCTTATATTTTAATGATCCTCCATATACCCTAAGATGTAGAAGAAACAATGAAGAAATTGTTAGTAGTCGTATTTGGGAGAAATTGGGATGGTTTGGATGCCGATCACTTTTGTGTACCTGCAGTTGCATTGCATTGCTTAACGAGCCACTTCCAATGCCGCCTGAATTGATGTAGTGGGTGGTAGGTGCAGGTGTAGCATCGCACATTCTGGATCACCCCTTCTTGAGTGATATACCGAATACCACCTCCGCACCCACTAGCCAACCCTGGCAAAATTCATCAAGGCATCTAGTAAATGTGTAGCCGTCTACTCCGACTGCTCTGCTAGTCTCACTTCCGTCTCCACCCTTAGAGACTCGGGATTGAACTGAACCGGAAGTTCCGTAGCTCTCTCGTCTGACACAAAAACCCAGCCTATCATCATATAACGGCTATTAAATTTATTCGGTCATGCATTTATTCACATGGAAGTATTCATATGTTCTTGTATGGTAAACTAACGTCGTAATATTAGCACTGCATCAATTAATTCAATAAATTGCGTCACATCAATTCATATTCCTAATCCCATTATTCTAAACAATATCACAACCATCAGACGCATTTCTTTACATTGAAACTCATACAAAATACACAAATTCTCAAATATCCATGCTCTGATATATTCATACATCCATATTAACTACTCTTACACACTTCAACCATTTTCAAAATTCACAATTCAAGCATGTGTAAATTCTAAGATATCACATGAATAAATGCACTAGTTTACTACGAAGTAACTTATTAGCGAATTAAAAAATTAATTCCGACCACAAGCTAACAATCTACATAATGAAACTCTGTAAAGGTAATTATACGTACTAAATGAGCGTATTAATTAAGTATATATACTGCACATAATTACAATTACAATGCCGCAATATTCTGCAAAAATCTAGCAAATAACTCACTGACCTTTACGAAGCTTTGTCTTTCCTTAGAATCTCATCTCTATCTTTTACTGCCAAATTACGAGGGACTTCTTCTGAGTAATTCCGATTAGGTGTCGCTTTGACCCGATTTAATCAAACTTAGTAGACATTGTCCTTCTCGCTGTCTGTCCACGTGGGGCCGGATTTAGAACACGCCCCGGTCACTCGCGGGTTCCTCAAATCTTAGGACTAAGCTGTACCAAAGTGGGTGGGAAGTCGCGCGATCAAACGACTGTGCCGATTCAAGATGCCGGATCTTCTCTCTGTCACGGTAACCTTGCGTAAGAGATTAACTCTAGCCAGCGGCAATGCTTAGACATCAACCATGGCTTGTAATAATACCTTAGTTTATAAACGACTTACTAACTTGGGCTTAGCAAACGTGAAACGCGGACGCAATAGAAAAGATCCCTACAGCTGTTCTTGGCTCGGAATACTATAGAGGTTATCGAAGGGTGAAGGATAGAGAGCTGTCAAAGAGCATGTATATTTATAAAAATTTAAAGCAAACGACAGACACATTTTTTCAAAACACAACATTTTTTATTCACATAACTATTAACCAACCATTAACAATAAAAGAAACAATCTTTTTTTGACAAGGTTGAAAACGTTGTGCAGTGAAGTTAGATTTCCACTGATGGAAATCATTGGGCCACTGATGTACACCACGTTTCCTAACTAAAGAATTAAGATAACCATAATGGTAAAAAAATCCATCGATCTACTATGTCGTCGTTTCTGGAAGAGTTATGATCAAAATAAGTCACTAAATGTTCTAAAGAATATCAAAAACTGCGTTGATAAAGAAAATACACAATATTGTCCACACACCATGGAATATGTGCCTTGCAACTTTACATTACTTAATCGTAACGTCCGGTCATTTCTTCTCTTAAAGTCGATATTTCGTCTTCCAAAGGTGGAAAAAATACGAATCGAAATACTCCACACAATCATCAAGGGGAAAGTAGATGGATATCCATTGGGTTCCTGGGAGATGACTGTCGTCCGTGTTGATAACATAAGCTTGAATGTCTTGAGGATTGCAATGAGGCAGTTCATCTTTGGAACACACGACAGGATTCCAAGAAGCAGTGTACGAAATGTTGTTCAAAAGGTAATAATGTTCCCAGGTATCCATTTTTTTTATTTTCTTGTTTTTTCACAGGTAATGATAGTCATCAATCAATCCTGACCTTTTTGTTTGAAAATCTCTGACAAGTAACTTTTTCTTTGCTTCGTCTCCACATTCTGATCCAAGAGAGATTTGATGTGATAGATCTCTAGAGCAATCAGTGGATGAGAGGAATGATCACGCAAGTCTTTATACCACTGATGCAATACTGCTTCCGAGATGCGACCCCAAAAGCGTCCTGTCCTCCAGATACTTATCTAATTTTTCTTCTTGACTCAGACATTTATCGTGTTGAATTGGACTGGGATGATCGTTTTGACACCCATAGCAATCTTTCTTGATCGATTCCGTAATTGTTTTCTCCCAGGTGTTTGGCAAAACAGGAGACTAAATATTGTTATTGTTCTGGCCATCTGGACCTCATCACGATGACCTTTTCGAGCGTTTGGGAAAAAAAAGTTATACGTGAAGAGACAAGGCTGTCTGAAGAGAGTCATCATCTACGGTCCAGAAGTCAATATAAGTTTGAGGAAGAGAAGAATACTTATGCGATGCACTCTATGTTAACGGACTAGTGTTAACAAAACAAAACCAACGGCCCTTTTCAGGGTCACTTCACTGTCTCTAAAAGATGTTTTTCTCTTGCCTAAATATTTTAGTCGATTTTATATTTTATGTTTGCCTCGAAAACATTTGCTCTCTTGCCTAAAACGTTTTTAATCGATTAGAGGCTACTTGTCTTACTACCCAGATATGGCTCCTCAAGACATGTTTGACTGATTGAATATATTATACACAAAAAACAACAACAGTATTGGAACCAAATAGTATACTTTATACTGTAGATATAACTCATCAAGCTACATAAGAGTAAATTGCATTTCCACTTTTACTGCAACAGATAAAGAGCGTACCAATATATACAGGAAAATATATCGGTTTAAAACATTAATAGAGCCTAAATAATATGTACTCTTGAAACATTAACTTTAGCTTTCCAATAAATGGAATCAGATTTGTGAGGTACATATCCGACATGTCAACGCCAATGTCTAGTTTGCATGCAAGACTCTCGTGATGAATTCGGTATTTAATATGGCTGAGAAAATCATTTATTCGTTAAACTAAATTCTGCTGACACTTTATATACTGTCATAAACTTTATATACTGTTATATATTTTATATACTGTCATACACTTTATATACTAACATACACTTTATACAATGTCATACACTTTATATGTCATGCAGCATCAGTAATATCATACACTTTATATACTCTCTCGAAACAAACTAAAGATTATTAATTTTACTACAAAAACTGCCGTCCTTGAGATCCTATGTAATAATGACTTGAAACAAAATGTTTATCCAGCTTTGTTGCGTATTTTAAAGTCGCCCAGTATAGGAATTAAATTTAAAACAGTGACTATTCAACATCCTTTCCAATTTTAAACAACACACACATACACACACACGCACACGTAGACACATATATACATCTTTGTGTGCAGCCATTCTAACTTAATCGTGTGTTCTGCAAGAATAAGAAGGAAAAAAACTTGTGCTTTTCGATTTCTCAGTGCAACCTTTCCTCTTTACTTTTCTCTTCCATTTCTTTCAATATTTCTCCATCGAACATTCTCTCTCATATTGCAAAAAGCATGTGCTCACGCAAGCAAACATTGCCTACCAAATCAAAACTGCCAACGTCAGTAGGCACACATCTTGGCGTCTTGCTTCGTTGAAGACGTTAAAGATAAAGTTACCGTTCAAAATGGCACTGATGAATTACAGTAATTTAAAGCATAACGACCAATGAGACTTTTGAAAACTTGTCTGCATAATCGTGTTTCAGAGAGATTTTAATTTTTTTTATTTTAGATTTGTTTGCTGATGGCGGTGGCTTTGTGCCCAAAGTAAACAGTAAACAAAGTTAATGCACCAATTGTATTCACATACACCAATTGTATTTAAATTTTATCGTTACGAATTTTGAAACATTGTCAACAATTTCTATTACAGATCTCCTTGTCTAAATTTTATACTAGCACACTCTTGGCTGACTGCGTGCACAAAGCGCACTATCTGAGAAAACCGTATTTGCTTTTTTTTGTTTATGGCGGTTGCAGCCTCAAAAAAATCTGTATAATACGCTATGTCTAATTGTTCAGTTTCTTAGCATGTTTACTCTATAGTCTTTGTCAAAATAGTTATATCATGCTTTGAATACATAGCAAATTTTTGGTTCACTAATATCACTTATATTCAATACAAAATCACGAAACTGACCAGCATTAAACACAACGTTTGTCTTTGCTTTAATTATGCACCCATATACTTTGACTTTGTAATATTTGCACGACTGACCTAGGGAATTGTCTCTTTTCTCTCTCTCTCTATATATTCCTTTCGACTCTGTCGATGTAGTACATAACAGGCTGGTGTATGTATATTCAATTTTACAATCTCATCAAGCACGTTAATAATATAGAACCCTGTGATTTCATTCACATTCTTTCTGACAATAACGTGCACACTTCTTCTGCGTGCATAAGAACACATCACATAAATACATCTATGAATGAATTGACGGGACTTTTGGAGATGCGGTTGCTTAATTGGTAGATCGTTGGGCAGTTCCATACCTGCTCAGCCCAGCCAGCAACGGCTGCCTAGGTCAGTTCTAGGTCCCATTTCCTGAGCATGACATAGTATATAATGAGTTGAAAGTGCCGTTAAAAGCAAACAGTCATATCCAGTAATCAAATATCTCAAATATAGTTTAATTGATAATGAAGATTTTTTAAGGAGATGTTCGTATTTTAACTAAATTAGGTGCTGTTACCTGTGTATATCTCGAATTTCAATCAAAAAGCGACAAGCTTTTATATAAAACACCGCGTCAACAGCAATCAACAGTTATTTCAAATTAGAAATCGCTTTTTGATTGAAATTTGATATATACACAGTGAACCTGACCTATAACAAAGAAATAATGGACAAAGCCGAACAGTTAAACATGATAAAGCAATGAGTTGTTTAATTTTTATTTGTTCAGGTCTGCCTTTGTTAAAAATATATATTTCTGTTTGTGCGCTCGTTGTAGATAATTTCAATACACATGGAATAAATACAAATCATTTTGTTCTTTTTCAGAAAAACTTGGAACTAATCGATCGAAATTTCAAAAGCGTTTTTCTTGCAGATAAACCTTTTCAATAGGGCAAAAACTGTTACTTCTAGGGTAAACGTCCTTTAAAACCAGTCATTTTGCGTTGATATATCATATTTTTACTCTAGTCGTATTAATTTACTTTAATTTTAGAAGCAATCTACTGCTCTCGATAGACTCTAATTGTGTGTCAAAAGTTGTCTTAAGGTAAAAAGCAAAAAAGGCGTCAAAAACTGATTTTAATTTTTTTCTTCACAGATCTTGAATGGGCGAAATGATCACACTGTCTAGACAGACGATATATTTGATTGCGTTCTTATTACACTAGTAGTTTCATTACACCCTTGTAATCAGGGCATCATTGACGATAATCTGAGCACGATTGGTTTGGTTTGATTTTCTGGAGTTTAGCGACATTTTTCAGCACACGATAGACTATTAGTGTAGACCAGTGTATTGGTGGAGGAAAAAACATCTATCGACGTGAAGGTACTGGGAAGCTTTCCACATACACACGTTGGCCGAGTTGAGACTCGTACCCACGCGAAAGGAGGTGAGATTGGAGTTATCTGTTGTATAGGCTATGGCCACACAAGACCCCCAACATGTGTATTAAATGTACTGCAACTTATATATTTGACGTACAATAAACCAAAATACTTGTATTCTTAATAATAGAGAATGCTTATGTTCTTTCAAATCCTATTTCTCTTCGCCGTCAGATATAAGAATCAATATTCCATTCCTTTGCGGTGTTGGTAAAGGTAAGAAACACTTCGACGGGTGCTTCCGGAACAAGACTAATCTCTCATGAACACGTGTTATGACAGACATACAGTTTAAATCACTTTTAATTTAAGTCCAGATGCCAAAAAAAATCAAAATATGACAGGATCATAATTACAACGATAGTAGACTGCTCCGGTGGCCTAGTGGTTAGATCGTCCGCCTCTGATACGGGAGGTCGCGGGTTCGAAGCCCGGCCAAGTCATACCAAAGACTTTTAAAAATGGTACGAACAGCTGCCTAGCTAGGCGCTTAGCAATAAAAGGTTAGTGTTAGGACTGGTTGGCCTGGTATGAGGATAATGTGGCTGGGTGGGACATCATGATACATGTCTATCTGTCTTTCGTGACTAACGAAGGTTTGTTCATAACATTATAAAATATCAAGACGAAGTCCGTCATTAAGGAGCGTCTAAAATGAGTTGTCATCATATGTTTTCTCGTATGTTCCAGCAAACACCACACACCCCGTGACTTTTCGATGAAAATGGGCGCTTGCAAATTTGATCGCCATGCTTGTCAGCTGCCTTAGTTGAAGATGGTATTTGATGATACATGTGTAATTCGAGCATTATTGCACTTTAATACTGGTGTATTCAGCGACATAAACACGCGTGCATGTAAAATTCTCTGATATCCCTAAGTTTTGAAAAGGGAATAGTTTTACATGCGTTTATGCAGTCATAAGGTATATACACTGTTTTATTTGTTGCAGAGGACTAAATGAAACATCTGTCTGGGAAAAACGGCCATGGATTTATATTATTAGATCTTGTTTAGATCTTGATTACTAAATAACATCGAAATGTCAGCATCAGAAAATCCGGATCATTACGAGACGCCATGCACACACACACACACACACACACACACACACACACACACACACACACACACACACACACACATACATACATACATACATACATATATGCATACATACATACATGGAATTACTTAAATCTGGACAATAACTTTTATTGATACGTTTGAGTTGTCTTCAAGTTCGATTGCGTTTTCTTGACTGCGAAACTTTCTGAAAACTTTTATGTTGAATTCCATGGTTATGTACAATAACACTTGTTTGCATGGAAAGAGTGGCTGGAGTGTTTTGGAATAAACACATGACTCTATGCCATAGGGCCAGCCACACAATGTATATGTATCATCAGCCAGCCCCAGCTACAATTTATACATATAATAGTCCACATTTTAAACATATAATAGTCCACATTTTAAACATATACTAATCCACATTTTAAACATATACTAGTCCACGTTTTAAACATATACTAGTCCACATTTTAAACATATACTAGTCCACGTTTTAAACATATACTAGTCCACGTTTTAAACATATACTAGTCCACGTTTTAAACATATACTAGTCCACGTTTTAAACATATACTAGTCCACATTTTAAACATATACTAGTCCACATTTAAAAAATATACTAGTCCACAATATGTCACTGTTCTAAACACTATGTGGCATAGCTAACATCCATGCTGGAAATTTATGACACAGGTCATCGTGGATGCAAGTTCATATTCATGACAGCTATTGTAGTTGTTGTAGCTTTAACCAGTGGCGTACTAACTGGGGGTTAGGGGCCGACGGGGCTGTTGCCCCCTGGCGCTAGAGGTTTAGAGCGTCGAAACCCCTTTTCGCCGTCAAGAGACACGGATACAGATGAGACTTAAAAAAATATCAATGACAATTAGCAGGAAGCCCATAATGTGATGCCACACTTAACCTTCAGTAGTGGTGTTGTCCATTTCTCCCACCTCAACACTACCAGTGCTGATCTACTTAGTGCAACTGCTAGTTGTGCAGTAAGCAACGCATGGCAAATTAAGAACAAAGTAGTTACTAACTTGGAAAATGACGCTGGCTAGCCACTTAAGGGTAGATAAACCCCATCGGTCAACGGGCTATTAAGTGATCTTAAGAATCCCGAAGTTTAATTTTATTGGATGGTTTCCCACAACCCCAATCCCGTAACTTCCTATGCCTGATCGATTTTGACACAGGGAATCAAATGTTTCTCCCGAATGTACGGGCTCTGCAGATTACAGCCTATTATGCAATAGTTGGCAGTATCAAAATTGTAAATGAGACGGGTCTACAGGAACTGTCTCACTCCCATTTATAGAACCACGAATCCTTTACTAGATGATCTCCCCCTAGACTGGGTTACTGCTTCGATAATAGAGAGATCACAATGGATCGTACAGAGTCCCCCATAAAACTGTCTTTACTGAGTGAAATACTCAGCAACACACAAGTGAATCGATGACTTTGACAAGGGAAACCTATCACATCTAATCAGTACAGACTGAATAATTTAAAGATAATATTTCAGTTTTTATTCTATGGAAGTTTCGTGACAGTTTATTTTGTCCTGTGCATTTTTTTGTACTATCATACCTATCGATTTTCTAACCAAGAACAAACCAGATTTTACTGTCGAATCGTTTCCAGATTCCGCATTTACATTCTGGGTTATTCAACTGCAAATCACAAAAACCCATAAATCTTCCCGGGTGAACATCTCCTATTTCTATGAACTTTTTTCCAGTTGCATCTCTACGTAAATGATACGCTGCATAAAAATTTCCACTAATTGCTCATCAAGTTCTGGTCAATTGAAATGGGGGGGGGGGGAGGGAAGGGGGTTAACATAATTATTTCACTTGCAAATTTGTCGGCTGATAATAGAAGGTTTTCAAATGCTTGCATTTCTTTTGTTCAGGCTGATCATTACTGTACTACCTGTGGAATCTGAATCTGAGCTCAGGCTTTAAGCACTTTGACATTTGTAGAGATACACACTTCTAAAGTTGGCCATTTGCTCATTATGGATTTTGTCTAAAATGTTTAAGACAGCACTATGAACTGGTCATCCATTACAAACAGTATTTGCGTAACTGGTGCCCTCATAACATAAATGGTTGTACCATGTGGTCAGTTAAATATCATAATGACTTTTTATGACCTATCTATGTATCTATCTATCTATATATCTATGTATCTATCTACACACACACACACACATGTGTGTGTGTGTGTGTGTGTGTATGTATGTATGTTTCGCGTAAGTATGCAACTACCGTCCCGGTCGCCTAAGTGGTTAGAGTGTCGGCCACGTATGCGTTAGGTCGCAGGTTCGAACCCCGGCAGAGCTATAACCAAGACTTATAAAAATGGTACTAACAGCTGCCTCGCATGGCGCTCAGCATTAAGAGGTTAGTGTTAGGACTAGTCGATCTGGTGTCAGGATAATGTTACGGGTTGGGACATCATGCTACGTGTCTGTGACATGATGTCCCAGTCTAGAATCGTAGCAATATGACTAAAATTGTTAAAGTTAAGTTAAAAACTTCTCTCACACTCAAACACACATACACACACGTAAGTATGCATCTAATGTCATATTATATGCATGAGTTTTAATATGTAGGCATGATTTATGCATAGAGGCCAATTCATCTGTGCCTGAACATTCGATGAAAAGCTATGTATGTATTAATAAATGCACATTCCTCATTAATGTTAAACTTTGAAAATGAATGTCCAAAAATAAGCACACCTGTCTTGATCACAACACGCTTTGACCATGATATCCTTCTAATTATCATGTGTGCCTTGCATCTTGTTATGACTTGACTTTGTTGATATAGTAAATGCAGAAGATGGGTCTGACAAAAACTTCAGAGAGAGAGAGAGAGAGAGAGAGAGAGAGAGAGAGAGAATGGCCCTCATCAATGAAAGGCTGTGAATATATTTTCTGGGAGCTAACTCATCAAATATGCATCTGTGATACGGACGTTGTTTAAAACCTTTTCTATGCGCGCTTATAGTAATGGCCTTCTACCTAATCTTATTATTTCAAGCAACACTTAAATTCTCAGTGTTGTTATTTATTTTAATATATTATGATTGTATGGTTCTTAATATATATATATATATATATATATATATATATATATATATATATATATATATATATATATATATATATATATATATATAACTTTTCTATGATTTATGACTGATGTGTACTTATCTTTCTATCTATAAATCTATAATAATCATGTTTTGCTGTTTGTATACGATTTAATTCTGTTTATTTGTCGAATTTGACGAAACATCATCACCTAAGAGGTAAGGTTCACTAATTTTATTGCAAAACTTAAATATACTTTCTGATATATGATGTATTGTGTTATAAGGAAAAACAGTGAAGCTACATGCTCTTTTTCTGTGATTCTTGTCATCGACACATTGGTTGAAAGTGCTGCTACCCCTTAGAACTAAAGGTATTCCTATTATTTCTACTCAGTATCGTCATATAAGAACATAATTATTTGATCCACTTCAAGGAGTGAATTTCTAAGTTTTCTAATTCTTACAACAGATATGTGATATGTGATTTTCTGCACAAATTTGCATTGGAAAAATACGTTCATATATCTGCAAAATATTAGATGTATAAAATATAAATGATCGAATTTATATAATAAAAGGATTTATTAGACTAATTCATCTTAGTATTAACAGATAAGATAAAGTTTTAAATATTGAAGAATGTTAAACTTAATATCATGCTCCCAAAAGGGTCAAAAATGGAAAATGAAAAACGAGTAGCATAAAAATTTTACTTCATTAGTTCCACAAACGTAAACATGGTCATTAAAAACTTAAATGATGTAATAGAATAAGAAGAATTCGCAACTGGTGATTGAAAATCTAACAGTTTATGAATTGAAAGTGTAACCAATTCTGTATATTTTGTTTTTCTACTTTCCTATATTTGGAGAGGGAGCATCTAATAGTATCATCTTTACATGAATGATTTCCCTTGGTTTCCAATGCCTAAGTTAGATGAAGACCTTCTGTTCCTTCAGCACGGAACACAATGTCCACTATACACATCTAAAACAATAATTTTCACCCACTGAGAAAACAAATTTAAAATTTGGTTTCAGCTTTAACATCAGTGTCTCTCAGTATCTCAGTTCCATGCGAAATGTAATAAGCATGACGCATAATTGTTTTTGTTTCATTTTGGCAAAGTTCAAGATGTGCAGAGTATTGAAGATGCTTAAGGAGTAAATGATGGATGGATGGATGGATGGATGGATGAATGGATGTTCTGTATGTATGTATGTATGCACATACGTTTGCATGCATGCATGTTTGATGTATGTAAAGCTTGTATGTATGTATATATGTTTATCTTTCTATAAGTCTGTCTGTCTATTCGTCTATTTGTCTGTCTGTATGTCTGGCTGTCTGACTGTATGTATGTATGTATGCATGTATGTATGTATGTATGTATGTATGTATGTATGTATGTATGTATGTATGTATGTAAGCATGCATTCATTGCGGGGTGTATGGATATATGTGTAACTACGTAAGTGTTAGTATGTATCTATTATATTTTGTGTAATGTAATGTGCATAGATAGATAGATAGATGACAGACAGACAGACAGACAGACAGATAGATAGATAGATAGATAGATAGATAGATAGATAGATAGATAGATAGATAGATATAGTGTGTTGCTTGAAAGAAAGGTTTTGTCCTATCGGGCAGAATACTTACAGCAACATGTTTGCACAGAAAGTTTAAGCGCGATAACATTTGAGAGTGAGAAGAAAAAAAAATTAGCAATACATTTAGAAACAAATATATTATCCTTTGCAAAGCTAAAGATTCAAATTTACAGTTTCTAATATAAATACTACATACTGATGTGTTTAGTCCCATTGTACACTAAGATACACCTGGAAGGAGAAACAAAGAATGGCATAAGAACATATTAAGAGTGAAAAACATCAATAATTGCTGAGAGAATGTTGGAAAGGACGTGCGTATTGTGTAACAGAAGGGTGTCTTATCAAGAGCTAAAGCACTGCATTCTTTATCTACAGAAATACAAGCATATAACTAATCCCATGCAAACGTACATATATACAAACAAAATCAACTATTAACGGAAAATTACTGTTTCTCTGTTTCTTTCCTTTATTTACACACCAGGTATAAGAACAATTTAACGAAGAGCTTATATCAATAATTTCATTCCAACAATTCATCAACATGCGCAATCACGACCCATGCACTCTTATTATACGATTTCGATCTGCTTAACAGTGAATATGATTCTTTAACATTTTTACCTTTCCTTGAAACGTTTTAAGAACTTTACATAGAAAACGGCATATGCTCTCAATCATTCAAAGACTATCGTACAAAAGTTAAATGTATATTTGTAACTTCTTAAACAGTGAACTTCAATTGTTTATGGAACGTTATCTGCCTTAACAACATACGCCGGTAGATCAGGAGCCCTGCTTCTGTTTTATTGATTGCTCCTACAAAATTAAAAAGACCCAGACCGGCGATAACAGACCCAGGTCTGTGTAGTTTGCAGCTTAAATCTACTTTTAAGCGAATTGACTCGACTTTTAAGTTAACTCGACTTTTAAATTAACTCGACATTTAAGTGAGTATAGACAGCAACTAATATTCCGATACCGCACCTGGTCTTCCAAAGAAGACATGCTTTTAAATAGAAATAACTCGTATTAAACTGTATATGTTCATTCGTTTGTTTGTAAATATATATTAGCAATCAATAACAAAATGAATCGTGATGTTAAAAGTGAAGAAGAAAGCACCATTTATGCGTGAAAAGACGAAATGTATATGAGATATCCGAATCAGGCAAAGGAATTGACACAATATGTATGCTCGCTTTCTACCCAGTAGGCTATGTCTACTTGCCCCATCTAATCACTTAGTTTACTAAATATGGCGCATTGTGACTATTGCAGAACTCCCTTGACTAATGCACAAAGCCATGTCCATAACAAACATTTTAATAATCCTTCAGTTGTTCGATACGATCACAATGCAGTTCACCCTAGGCTTCAAAATAGGTTTTGGTTCTCCAGATGAACTGACAGAGTCTGATCGTTCCCTTTTATGCCCGTCAATATCCAATGCAAGAGGTTTATTAAGGTCCTCGTCTATCCAATGAACACTCTGGCGCCTAGTTTGGGGGATTGGAATTCTATTATTTCCAGTACTGGATGGGTGGCTTGTTTCATCCGTACCTCCTTTTCCTTGTGGAGATGTTTTGTTTGTTGGTTGGTCATACTTTACCTCGAACATACTCCCCGAATTTAGGTTGGATTCTTTCTCTGCTGCTTCATATAAGTCAAAACTATTCGAAATGTGTAGCCTGTCTGGTGATGACTGGTTCAGTACGTTCTTTTTGTAACCACTGCACATCATTTCATCACCTTTAGAAAATACGCTCACCGGTTTTAATTGTTAAATTTAATAGACGTCTAACACACATAGTGAAATAAAGCACAATGAAATGGACACCAAAACTAAAATCTGTCAATATTTTCTTGTTTCCACTAAATCGAATTATCCGATTGAATCCGCTGCTCAGGTATCTCTGAACAAATTTCTTCTAGATGTGTATCAGCCGCACTATCCCATGTCGCCTTTATAATGAATACCTGGATAACAGATCTTTGTGAAATAAAGAGCCTCAAAAGGTGCGCTCGATTATAAGTACAGCCACATGTGTTTACATTATAAACCTTTGACCACCTTGTGATTTGGCACTCGATCAATACTTCAAGGCACGCCCTTAACCGTATTTGATACGAGAGAACGAAAGTTATTGTTGACGAAAACAGGTATGGTATGCCTCAAACGCCTCTCGCTACTTCATCAGAAGCAAAGAGCAATTTACGAAAGCGAAATTACGTTTATATTCCTAAGTCCAATAGATCAATCAGTCTCAACAATAAACAGTCATTTTATAAATTAATGAATGTTTTATCGCAAAATAGTTTTAGTAACGATTCTTTCATTTAGAAATTTGAAACGTAAATAATAATAATAATAAAAATCTTAGTGTATCCGATTATGGATTTAAAACATGGTTAAAGGTTTGAAATTTATTTGCACATGCTTTATTAGTTTAACAAAAAACAAAATAAAGCTACAATTACTTAGAGAATATAAATTTTGTATTTACTTTCCAAATATGTCTAATATAAAGTGGAGAATCAGCATAGAATCAATCTGATATTTAATAATATATTTTATTGATCATTACGTTTTTGAAGCAGCTTTGAAATCCACTGCTGGCCATCATTTTACAGCAGTTACGACATTTGAATATTTTGCAGTAGAAAAAAATCCTCACCCCCACCCCCAAACAATATTCTCAGTTTCGTTTTCTTATCACACAAAATGGCAAACACTTTTAGATTCCATTTTGTTCGTGAAGGACATTACTTATAATTTAAGGCGACAAAGAAAATGCAATAAAATCAGATGTTAACTAGAAGTAGTCTATGTCGTATATTGTCCTGAATTAAAATTTAATAGTCTAGCTTCAAAGCTAACCATTAGCAAAAAAATTATTTTAAAAAAAATTTGTAACTCAAGAGAATTCTGAAATTGTAAGAATAACTTAAACGAAAATTTCAAATCAGTTGGCAGGCTTGCCAGTAGCTTCTCGTGGGTCTGTGGTTCTTTATTGGGCTTTCCCGGGTGCTTCCTCCACCATTTATACTGGCCGCCATGTATAGCCTATCTTGTGCTGAAAAATGGCATTGAACCCTATAACAAAAACAACAACAATCATACAAAACAACAGTAGGTTCACGTATCAATAAAAATCTACGTTTTAGAAATAAGAAATAGCTTGGCGTTTATCCAAGGTTCAGGGTCTTATTTGTTAGTTGTAGTTTTCTCCCTTGAGTAACTACGAACGTAAACATTGCATCATTCTTGGACGCAACATCGCCCACGTGAAATTACCTGCGATTATGATATTAGGCACATTATGGACTTTGCAACTATAAACAAAGTATGACTGTGTATGATTAGGTATGTCAGCTGATTAATGAAGCGGATTTTTTTAATTATAATAGTCTGCAATTTATAACATCTATTACAATTCATTCGTGTTGATGAAAAATGTTCGTTATCAACGTGACAATATCTACTTGAAATTAATGATAAATTCTTGACCACGGACTTGATTGGCTTCTGGATGGTTGGTTCTGATGGGCATTTCGTTGGATGGGCCTGATGGGTATCTGCTTGGACGGGACCGATGGGTATATGTTTGAACGGGCTTGATGGACATCTGTTTGGATGGGTTGATGGGTATATGTTTGAACGGGCTTGATGGACGTCTGTTTTGATGGGTTGATGGGTATATGTTTGAACGGGCTTGATGGACATCAGTTTGGATGGGTTGATGGGTATATGTTTAAACGGGCTTGATGGACATCTGTTTTGATGGTTTGATGGGTATATGTTTGAATAGGCTTGATGGACATCTGTTTTGATAATTTGATGGGTATATGTTTGAACGGGCTTGATGGACATCTGTTTTGATAATTTGATGGTATATGTTTGAACGGGCTTGATGGACATCTGTTTTGATAATTTGATGGGTATATGTTTGAACGAGCTTGATGGACATCTGTTTTGATAATTTGATGGTATATGTTTGAACGGGCTTGATGGACATCTGTTTGGATGGGTTGATGGGTATATGTTTGAACGGGCTTGATGGACGTCTGTTTTGATGGGTTGATGGGTATATGTTTGAACGGGCTTGATGGACATCAGTTTGGATGGGTTGATGGGTATATGT